>CM055063.1:47925536-48057410 GCA_029204045.2 Tillandsia leiboldiana | reverse complement strand
TGTTGTTGCTAAGCTAGCCGTGCATATATAGAAAGGCTCAATTCCAAAGGGATTGGGACTGTCTTCTATATATGTGGCGTTTCATTGCCCTGGCTGTTTTTGCAACTCTTGATAAAAAAAAAAAAAAAATGTACAACATGGTTTTTGAACCGGGGCGTGACTATTGTTACCCCTATGAATGAAAGTGTTTCAGATTAATACCTATGTGCTTTCTTTACTGCCAACAGAAGAACGATATATTTAAGTTCAGATTCAATATGCAGTTCATCTAAAAATTCTGAAGAAAGCAACATACTTTATCCAGTGGATTTCTTGAATAGCTTAAATTAATGGAGTACCAAATCACGAATTGAAGTTAAAAAGTAGGAAGTCCTGTGATGTTACTTCGCAATATCAATCAATTCTGGACTTTGTAATGGCACTCGGTTGCTTATACTCAACTAGGTCCTAGAATTATTGAAGCACAAATTTTACTGGTATCCATGTGGCGAAAAGGTTTATATTCCTCGCATTGTTATGAATGTTACCGAATAAATGGCCATTCGTATTAAAAGGAGACAATTCCCGCTGCGATTGTGTTACGCAATGACAATTAACAAAAGTCAGGGGACAAACACTAGAAAAAGTTGGCCTTTATTTATCACAACCTGTGTTTTCCCATGGCCAACTTTACGTTGCTATTTCACGAGTCACATCAAAAATAGGCTTACGGATCCTTATAGAAAATAAAGATGGTCAACCGCGAGGATATACAAGGAATATTGTTATAAAGAAATACTTGATGATGTCAAATAATATTCTCAGGTCTGCAATATATTTTCTAATCTTCTTTTAACATTAAATTTATATTTTTCCCTCAAAATTTCGATTTTGTAAAAAGGGGAAAAAATACTTACCTTCTTAATGATACTAACTAATATTATATTTATTATTCTCTCAAATAGAAGCCTATCGATACAATGAAGACTTTACTTTTATCACAACTCTCGCTACAATCACAAGATTGCGGAATTAAAGTCCGCATTTGCCGAATATGGGAATCAACAGCTCCTTTTTAAAAGGAGATATATTTAGCTTGGATTGCTTATTAGTAGACGAAGAGGTCAGTATATTCCTTTGATTTTGAAAGTCGTTTTCCTTTATATTTTTTTAACATCTGGTTAACATGATCTCTTTATCTACCATGGTATAACTTAGGCTTTTTCTATGCAAGCAACAGTACACAAACAGGATGCAGCGGCATTTAAATCTATGATAACTGAAGGCAATCTGTATTTAATAGAAAAATTCGCTGTTATACCAAGTAAGAAACGATTTACTGCCATAAATCGTGATTACATGATTAAATAACGAAGCGAACACAAATAAGTCAAATGGAAGAACATTCGTGTGAAATACCACTATACAGTTTCAATTTTTCAACTTTCTACGAAGTTGTACACAAACGATACAATGATGCCGTCCTAACGGGTAACACTCTTCCTAAATAAAATTTGATTCTCCCGAATTACTTATGGTATCCTAACTTCTGTTTGCTCAATATTTTGTAGATATTTTCGGGAAAATTGCAACCGTTCACGATGTTACACATAAATACATTGGAGAAACTTTAACTCCAATGAGGAATTTAGAAATTGAAGATTCTGAGTAAACAATTTCTATTTTTAAATAATAATCAAAATATATTGATTAAATTTTATTTCAAATCTATACGAAATGAAATTTGTTCTTTTACAGTAAAAATACTTTGTCCGTTGCTTTATGGGATAGTTCGCCCGTTTTCCTTCGATGAAACACACTTCTTCCGAAAGAGCCTAATTAAACCCAATTGTAAATATTCTGCTGGTATGACAGTTCGAACATTTAGAGGCTTGGTACTCTAAACCAATACCAATTTTTTCTTTCTTCGATATACCACATGTGAATTCCAATAATTGTATACACATTCTCTACAATTTCAATACAGAAAAGCTATACTTATCAACATGTTCAGCATCAAAAATATACTTCAATTTACAAATTCCAGAAGTACCTGAATTCCTTAATAGGTTTGATTACTAATCCTACATTCTTCTTAATTTACTTCTACATATGACTTCCTTTTACTGATTATTACCATTTGATGTGCACATTATTGCTCATAGCTTAGAGCCAACAAGTCACTCAATTCGCCGAATTGGATGTGAGGAGGAGAATCCTATACCACCTGCAGAAGAAGAATGAATTTAAATAGGAGGACAATGAGGAATTACTGAATGCTTACCCTTTCTAATACTGAAGTAACATTTTTATAACAACCACATTTCTCTTATATATTATGTTGAATTAACAATATTTGAAATATCTAATTTATTCCTTCTATTTTTAGAATACGAAGTTTACCTGTGAGTGCAAAATTATCGATATCGACACATCATATGGCTGGTGGTATAAAGCATGTCACTATTGCAAAGCTGCTGTTAAAATATATGATGATACGTTTCTGTGCTCGCGTTGTGGTGATAACGATCAACCACCACTTCCATGGTAAACCTTCGATTCATTTTACGTTCTTGCAATATTTCAAGTTACCAGTTTAATAATGAATGATTTACAATGTAATAATATTTTACTACATGTATTTGAAAATAGGTATAAATTAAACATCATTGTCAGCGATGAAACTGCCACAGCTAATTTTACAATATTCGGGAGATTAGCTCAGGAAATGCTCCGCATCCCAGCACAAAATCTAGCAACTGCATCTAACTCAGATAACTTCACTCTTCCTCCTATAATAAAAGCAATCGTCAACCAAGTACATATTTTCCAAGTAACAGTTGACGCATCAAAATTTACAACAAGCGCTGCAACCTTTAAAGTTTTGAAGATTTTCACATTAAATAAAGAGAGAAGTAAGAAAATCAGAGCTGATAACACTTTATTGCTAAAATGTGAAGATCAATCTTGCTCAACTTCCAATGAAAAACAAGAACATTCTGAGGTATTTCAAGAACCATCTCCAATCATACGAAATTCTTCTGGGTAATATATTTTTGTGAAAATTCACCTGTTATATTTCAGGTATAATTATTTACGACAAGTTATATTTATTACCTAATTATTTTGCTACAGTTTGACACAATTATCCGGGAAAACGCGTCAAGTTTCTCGAACAAAGCGCCGCTTTAAGTAATATTCCATATTATAATTTTGTCCAATTTACATACCCCTTATTTGTGTATAAAGCTACTAATATTTAATTATTATATATGCAGTTCTAAAGATGCCGATGAACCTAATGGAGCCAAGAAATGAGAAGCTATATATAATTTTTCTTCTCTCTATTAATAACTAAGCAGACTCCTTATATTATATATATATATATATATATATATATATATATATATATATATATATATATATATATATATATATATATATATATATATATATATATATATATATATATATATATATATATATATATATATATATTGTATTAATAAATATATATTCTCTTCTACTAATTATTATATGTCCATGAATAAAAATATATGTATATATATATAGCAAACAATTATGTTATTATATTCATAAAGTATAGCATCTGGTGTAACCATATTTCTATTAGTTCTTATATTATTATTTGAGTGTAGAAAATGCGAATCTTGTGGAACACCAAAACATGAGAAATGTGAAGGTTCGCATATACTAACCGCTTCTTCCTGTGTGATTTGTGGTGTTAACAATAGTAAGAGATTTTTTAGTAGTTTGGCATAACATATATTTTTTCTCTTCCATAATTTAGGTCACTTTGGCTACATAGAATTGCCAATAACAATTTATCATCTTTCATAATAGGCTATTGTTTGCCTTTACATGAAACTTACAAATTAGAAGTTTTAAACTTCATTTCCTATTTGTATATAAAACTAATCGAAGCCAGTTTACTAATCCTTTTCTTGGATTACCTTTGGAGTCTGAAAAATGCGAATCTTGTGGAACAGCAGAACATGGGAAATGTGAAGGTTCACATATACTAACCGCTTCTTCTTGTGTAATTTGTGGTGCTAGCAATAGTAAGAGATTTTTCAGTAGTTTGGCATAACATATATTTTTTCCCTCCCATAATTTAGGTCACTTTGACTACGTAGAATTGCCAGTACCAATTTATCATCTGTCTCATGTAAATGAGCGTAAACAAATATTCAGCTTGGTTTGTTTGAAGTGCCTCAGAATGAAGAAAGAAAAGGTATATACGAAAAACAATGAGAAATCTAACTTGCTTGGGTTCGGATATTAATTGAACCTCTTATGTCTAACATGCTTATTTCCATGCTTGGGTTGTGCATTCAATTATATATGAGATAGTTTGGCATAACATATATTTTTCCTCCTCCATAATTTAGGTCACTTTGGCTACATAGAATTGGCAATACCAATTTGTCATCTTTCATAATAGGCTATTGTTTGCCTTTACATGAAACTTATAAATTAGAAGTTCTAAACTTCATTTCCTATTTGTATATAAAACTAATCGAAGCCAATTTACTAATCCTTTTCTTGGATTACCTTTGGAGTCTCGAAAGTGTGAATCTTGTGGAACAGCAGAACATGGGAAATGTGAAGGTTCACATATACTAACCGCTTCTTCTTGTGTAATTTGTGGTGCTAGCAATAGTAAAAGATTTTCCAGTAGTTTGGCATAACATATATTTTTTTCCTTCCATAATTTTAGGTTACTTTGACTACGTAGAATTGCCAATACCAATTTATCATCCGTCTCATGTAAACGAGCGTAAACAAATCTTCAGCTTGGTTTGTTTGAAGTGCCTCAGAATGAAGAAAGAAAAGGTATATACGAAAAACAATGAGAAATCTAACTTGCTTGGGTTCGGATATTAATTGAACCTCTTATGTCTAACATGCTTATTTCCTTGCTTGGGTTGTGCATTCAATTATATATGAGATAGTTTGGCATAACATATATTTATCCTCCTCCATAATTTAGGTCACTTTGGCTACATAAAATTGGCAATACCAATCTGTCATCTTTCATAATAGGCTATTGTTTGCCTTTACATGAAACTTATAAATTAGAAGTTCTAAACTTCATTTCCTATTTGTATATAAAACTAATCGAAGTCAGTTTACTAATCCTTTTCTTGGATTACCTTTGGAGTCTCGAAAGTGTGAATCTTGTGGAACAGCAGAACATGGGAAATGTGAAGGTTCACATATACTAACCGCTTCTTCTTGTGTAATTTGTGGTGCTAGCAATAGTAAAAGATTTTCCAGTAGTTTGGCATAACATATATTTTTTTCCTTCCATAATTTTAGGTCACTTTGACTACGTAGAATTGCCAATACCAATTTATCATCCGTCTCATGTAAACGAGCGTAAACAAATCTTCAGCTTGGTTTGTTTGAAGTGCCTCAGAATGAAGAAAGGAAAGGTATATACGAAAAAACAATGAGAAATCTAACTTGCTTGGGTTCGGATATTAATTGAACCTCCTATGTCTAACATGCTTATTTCCTTGCTTGGGTTGTGCATTCAATTATATATGAGATAGTTTGGCATACCATATATTTTTTCTCTTCCATAATTTAGGTCACTTTGGCTATATAGAATTGCCAATAACAATTTATCATCTTTCATAATAGGCTATTGTTTACCTTACATGAAACTTATAAATTAGAAGTTTTAAACTTCATTTCCTATTTGTATATAAAACTAATCGAAGCCAGTTTACTAATCCTTTTCTTGGACTACCTACCTACTCTTGGATTTACTCTTTTCTGTAACACTTATAATAATGAGTGCTTTTCCATGTAAAAAATTTATTATTTTTAAACGAGTGAAAAGATTCTTTTGTTAATTCAAAGACTGTTGTGGACTGCAGTAACTTATGATTTGAAAGTGATCAATTTGAATATGACTTTTGCTAACCCTCCAATTACAATACAGCTCTCTTTCAAAGTTTGCAGTTCTTGGATTTGAAATGGGCACTTCTTGGAGAAGAATTTTGCTATATATTCTCATTTGTGGACTGTGGTTCTTTGTGCATTCTTGGATTAAGGTCAGGCCCGAACTCCTTATCATTTCAGCACCCATGTATGAAATGCCATCAACTTTTGATACTAATAATGATTTAATCCTGCTTAGAACACCTACTTATGGTGAATATCATATAGCTTCACATGTTGGCATTTATTTAATTAGCATCATGAAAAATTAGAAATGGGCTTATTTGGTTTTTGTTCTGTTATATGCTATATATAGTAAGTTAGTGTTGGACTTTTCTTTTCTTTATGACTGTTGGACTTCTCTTTTGTTATAAGCTGCCATCTTTTTGTATTTCATATTCTTCTTCCAGTTTAGTGTTAACGGATTTCGGAAATGTGGCATTTACCCTTAACTGTTCTTCTTGAATATTCATGTTTTCTCTCTAATCAATTTACATATTTTGTTTACTTAATTCACGCTTTTTTCCTAATTAATTTACACATTTGTTTTGTGTGCTCCTTTTTTTTTTCCCTTTTTGTTTTTGGACTATGATGATACATACAAAAGAACATCAATTTGGATGGCGTTGGGTGTTCCCTTAATAATTGGAGAAAATATATAAATACCTCTACTTTAAACTTTGTTGTGTTTATTTTTGTTTTGTTTCGGGCTATGATGATACATACAAAAGAACATCAATTTTGGATGGCCTTGGGTGTTCAGTTGATGATTGGAGAAAATATATAAATGTCTCTGCTTTAAACTACATTGTTTGGTGGGCATGTTGTTACTTCCGTGTGGCTTCAAGGTAAAATCCTCCGTTGTGTTATCGTTATAATTTGAGCAATTCTTCTCGTGGTCTTCAATTGTGACAACATAAAGAACCAATTATTTGCTACCACCCTTTGGCAACCAATTGTTGTTTGTACAGTGATGATTCACGAAATAAATTGTGTCTTTTATTATCTACTTTCTTTGGATTGAGTCTCGAGATTATCTGAGCCTAACGATTGAAATGATATTTCAACCTTTCCTAATATTTATTTGGCAAAAAAACAGATTTCCGGTTGGGTTTCTGAATATTGTTGTTTGTGTCATTCTTACCGTGTTCATCGATTTTCAAATGTATGACTTTGTTTGAGTTGAATTTCCAAATATTTTCATCAGAATTGATAATTCCTATACTTCTCTACATGCCAACTTTTAAATATATGACTTTGATTGAGTTGGTTTCTCGAGGTTCTTAGGTTAAATTTTCTAAGTTGTGGCAAACTCCAAAGGTTGTTATCTTGAGTTTCCTAAGTTGTAGCTTAAAATTAACATGAAGTTAATTACAAATATTTGCTTTGAGGGGGGCATATATATTAATAAGCACGGAATATTATATTAATCTTTCAAAAAACCAAGTTAATGAAAGGAGAACTTGCAAAACTCTAATTAAGTAAAAGTTGAACCTAAATAGGACATGGATGTAAAGACAAACTCCAAAGGGAGTAGATTTGAAATATTATATTAATCTTTCAAAAAAAACAAGATAATGAGAGGACAACTTGCAAAACTCCAATCAAGCAAAAGTTGAACCTAAGTAGGACATGGATGTAAAGACAAACTCCAAAAGGAGCAGGTTAGAAAAAATAGACTTATAAAATTCGAGAGATAATCATGTTGGGTTTCTTAAATTGTAACAAATGTCAAAGGTATTTACCTTCAATTTATGTATGTCTCTAATTAGATAAAAGTTGAACCTAAATAGGACATGGATGTAAAGACAAACTCCAAAGGAAGTAGATTCGAAATATTATATTAATCTTTCAAAAAAACCAGGATAATAAAAGGAGAATAGGGTGATTCCATCTTTGATTTATGTTGCTGCTTTTTGAGTATTAGAATGGACAAGACATGCTTTGGTGTGTTTAAAGCTTATTACACAGCAGACAGTTGTCGGGGATGGCTATTTAATTAGTAACTTTGCTTGAGGAGAATGGCTTATTAAACTACTTAATAAAGTTTAGGGGGTGTTTGTACATTTATTCCTTCATATTTTGAAGTCCATTTTAGCTTGATGATATAGAATGTGCAGGAACATAGGATACTTATTTGGTTTAAGAAATAGGACCCATTCTTTTAGCTTTATTGTCTGTATTGTGGTTATTTTCTCAATCAATGTGCACGCTGCTTTCTATACTATTTTCTACTCTTTAAAATGGGGGAGTGCCTATTCATGAGTGCACACGTGATTACTAGAGTAACAAAAATTAAGAACAACGATTCAATTGCATTAGTTTCAATTGTGTGTGTCTATGAACTGCTTAACCTTCATTATAACAGAGCAGCTAACTTCCTCAACTTGAGATTTACATTCTTTTTCCCCATTCGTCCTCCTGCTGGCTGGGATGAGAACTGCCTGGGATGGTGAGGCAGCTATCCTCCTCAGTGATGTCGCATGCTACTGCTTGCCTCTGTGTATGGTACGCCACTGCATTCTCTGACTATATATTTGTATTCTCTCTAAGGGATAGCTGTGATGATCGCCTGAATTTAATACCTGGAATGTATTTTGGCGGAATTTGGATGGCTTACAATTCTGTAAGCAACCATTGCGCAAGTACTTACGTAGAAAAAGGCAAGATCTGAGCTTTTAATACTATTTAGAAAGACAAGGTTTAAGTTGTTTAATACTATTTTACTACTATTTATGCTCATTCCCTGCGTTAGGCAGATTAGTAGCCATGTTTCCTGCATTCATTCCCATCATTAATTCCGGTAATCATATTCTCCTGCAACTGAGCTCTGTCGTGATGCAGTGTTAGCATATGGTTCCTGCTGTGTGTCTTTTCTTCTCCTCATCTGCTCTTCTTCTTTGCTGTTCATCTTCTTCAGCTTCTGCTTCTTTACCCTGCCTGCTATATATACATATATTTTTTTGCTCTGTTGTTTGTATATTTTAAAAAATGGCACATTAATTGGGGTGAATGATAGTAACAGACCATAAAGTGCAAACAGGCTTCAAATGTTAGAGAGGAGGGTCAAATCATATATGTTGTGGTGTTGGGTTTGGTGTTCTATGGAGATTCTAACAAGAAGGCAAAATCTACGCCTTCTGCTTTGTCATTGGTCGGCCATTTTGAAGCAATAAGTGTTGAGCTTGCTATGATAACTGTTTCCATGGAGTGGGGTTACTGTTTATGCACTTATGTATGCAAGATCTAAGCCTTTACCTTTCTCATTGGTTGGTCATTTTTTAGCTTGAGAAATGGCTATGATAATTGGTGCTATGATAATTGTTTCAATGTAACAGAATTAGAGCATTGAGTTGCCTATCTCTGGATGGTTTGCAATTATGCAAGCAACCTTATGCAACTATTTATGTAATTCTGTATGCAAGATCTAGGCCTTTTCCTTTCTCATTGGTTGGTCATTTTGGAGCTTGAGAAATGGCTATGATAATTGTTTGGATGCAGCAGGATTAGAGCATTGAGTTGCTGATCTTTGGACGGCTTACAGTTATGCAAGCAATGATTATGCAGCTATTTATGTAATTCTGAGGTTTCGAAATCAGTCTCCTTCAAAAATATAAGAACATAACTTTTGTATACAGAAGTTTAATGTTGTACCTCATCAAGAACTTTAATGGTGTACCTCATCATTAAAGTTATGTTTAATGGTGTACCACATCATGAAATTTAATGGTGTACCTCATCATGAACTTAACAGAGCTATTATATTAGAGAACAAATGCAAGTAATTAAATAGCTTAAGCAAGATCTTTGGATGGCTTGCAGTTATGCAAGCAACCATTATGCAACTATCTGTTACGCATTTGTTCTCTAATTAGTTTTGTTGCATTAAAATTAGTTTCTGTTGGGAAGTTAAATATTGATTTTCTCGCAGTTTATGAACAATAAAATCTGTCATTCTCGCATTTATAATTTTTTACCAGTTTGTAGTTTACAAATGTACATATTCTCTTACAAATGTATGTTTCGATTAAGTAGTAGCAGGTTGGTCACGCTTAGAAAAACCTCCAATAAGATAATTTTGTGTTCCTTTAAGGTTTTTGTGTTCTCTAGGACACTTTACAATTTTATTTTACCTTTCATTTAGTACCTTTTTAGTTCTCTTTTTTTGCCAATGTTGATGAGGTCTCTCTATAGCAGGTGTTCCCATTTTTAAAATAATAGGTACATGTGCATTTCTATTTAAAATAATAGGTATACTTAGAGTATACTTAAAAAAAAGAGTCTAAAAAACTGCTGAATAAAATACGAAACAAATTGGAAATCAGTAATCTCTCAAATTTTTGTAGATTGTAGGAACCAGTATATAACAATAGATGATTACATAGGGCGCTACTCAATCTTAGAATAGAAATGTCATTTTCTTTTTACATTAGAAGAATTGCATTTCTTATGAACTCCCAACTTTAGATGATTACTCTTGACCAATAGAAATGTCATTTATGCAAGCAACCATTGTGCAACTATTTATGTAATTCTGAGGTTCCAAAATAACATCGATTTCTTAAAAAATAACTATGATAATTGTTTCCACGGAGTAGCATTACTATTTATGTAATTATGTATGCAAGATCTAAGCCTTTTCCTTTCTCATTGGTTGGTCAGTGGTAATCCAACAAAGAATTGTAACATTCGATGTATCAACTCTAATCCACCTGGAGCGGTAATCCAACAATGGGTCGATGTGAAACTCAGTAAGAACGTGCCTTCAGCCTGAAACAACCTAGAAATGTAAAAGGAAATCAAGAAATGTAAAAGGATCAGTGCAAAACTAAAGCTGAGGAAAAGAGCCAATGTTAAAGGGGAGTAAAAAATATTTAACTGTATCTTGCATCCAACCAAGACAAAATCAAAAGTTTAACAATGCAGTCAATCAAAAATAGGAACAACGCAAAACCGAAGCCGAGCAAAACCCCCAATATTAAAGTGAAAAGTCATTAAAGTGAACACCCGAACCACAAAAATATGTAAACTGAACTATTTAAGATAAAAATCCAAAGTTTTCTCACTATCAGCCAAGCACCACAGATTCATAACATTTGTCTACTTTAATCCACAGGTTAAGAGAGTATAGAGAGAAAAATTAAGAGAGCACAGTGCATATGTGAGGGAAGAGTAACTACACTTCTAAGCTTTGGAACATAACAAAGAATTATCTTCATAGATGTAGCCATATATTTATGTATAGACTAGAATCGAGAATAAATATGATGTAGAGGTTTTATCCTATTTCCAATTCCTGCTCATTTCTAACTTTGCATATTTTGAACTTAGAACCCTGCATGTGTATGTGTATATATTTACATTTTATCCCCTGTTTGTTCCTGTACACTCCTCTGTTGTTTATTCTCTGTTTGATTTTATTTTTTTCCTTTCTAGAATATGTTCTCCTACTCTATTTGACTATATTGGAATGTTTGGTGCCCAATTTGGATGGATAAACACATATTGTCGCACAATTTTATGACTTATTTCAAAATGTGAGGATTTTTTATAATATCTTGTAGAAACTCGAAATATTTTATTTTAATAAATAGAATAAAAGTGAATTTTGAGCTGGTTTTGAATTTAAAAGACGTTTGTTGACCTATATGGTCAATCGCCAGTGTGCAAGTCGCATTATGCACTAGGCAAAAAGGCTATTTTCCAATCCGGACGTAATCTTGGAAATCCGAGATGACCGTTGTGATCGTCTCGTCGAACTGAGCGAAATTCATATTCTGCACTTTTCGATCTGACGGTCGGATCTTCCAGAAATCGATGAAGAAGCGGACAAATTACCGCGACCAATGTAACCGTGGTCTGCGCACAGATCACTTAAGTGAATTACTGTAGATGAACAGTAACCTCAAATTTCGAGACACCGGCGGATGTAACGTTGACTGATTCACTGTTCGGATTCCGAACATAGTGATCCAGGTAGTCGTTTTAAACCGTTTCGTCGTTCTGGACGCAATGGCACTGACAGAATTTTCGTTTGACAACCCTAAAGTCTCGAAAAACGCGATAACTGTATTCCGGAACAGTATTTTATGGACCGAGATTTTATCCGGGCAGTTTCTCGAAAATCAGAAATCGCTACGTGATAGGTTTCGTCGAGCCGGACGTCGTGGCGAAGTCCATTTTTCGTTTCGACGACTAGAACGCCTCGAAAAGCATGAAATACGGCAAAAAAATGTGATAAATTGCGCGAAAACCCTATATTTTATGCTCCGAATCGCGTGCCGCTTTATGGAGAGGGACCTAAGTGCGAGACAAGATTTCTGTGAGGGAATTGGAGCGGATAAGCAAGAGAAGAGGGGTTAAAATGCATTGTCGCAACATGCATTATATAAACACCTTAGGGTTAGGGTCTTCTTTAAACCCTACCCCGTAGCCCTAAACCCAGCCGCAGCCACAACCGCATCCCCTCCCTCTGCCGCACTCCACGGAGGTAGCGCACCGGCTGCCGCCGCCGATCCGTCGCCGGAGAAGCCCAAGAAAGTCAATCGCAACCTTAGTTCTCGGGTGGTTGGTGTTGGGGGCATGAAGAAAGGTTTGGGGGGGGGTCCTAGCATCATCTGAGGGCCCCTCTGTGCGGTTGAAGTCGAGCCAAGGTGAACCCGGGGTCTTGCTCTGCCGTGCGCCGCCACGGGAGAGCCTTCTTCTTCCTCGGATTTTCCGGCGAGGTGAGTTATGGAAAGGATTTCTTTTAAATGGACTTTGGACAATTGTATGGTGTTGCTGACATCGAGTGGATCCTTCCTGTGAAGCCCTAGCCGTCGCCGTCTCTCCGGTCGCCGGCGGGAGCTAGATATTGCCGGAATTTCTTATTTTGGCCGAGAATGATTCCGGGCTTCGTCCGATCGACAAAGTGAAGATCAAGACCGTTGATCTTGATCTCCTAGGTGACTGCAAGCTGTTCACGAAGTTTGGAGTGGATCGGTTGAAGATCCGCAGAGATCCGGCGTGCCCTAGAACCGGCCGTTTTTGAACCGCGGCTAATCTTCGCCTTCCGGGCGCCGCCGCTGCCCCGCGCCGCCGGCCAACCACTCAGCAAGTACCGGGGGACCGAGAGGAAGGTTTTGGTCCATGTTGCGCCGGTCCGGGGGTCGCCGGCCGGAATCCGCCATTAGAGGTGGCCATCTTCACCGAGCTTTGATGACTTCGATCTCCGGCGATCGCCGGAGCTCTGTCAAATGGGTGAGCGGCCCAGGTAAGTTCCCTTGGTCTCTGTGAAGCCCCCCATCCATTTGCATGCGGATTCTAACGTGTGGATTAGCGTAACCGAAGTTGCACCACTTTTGCACCATGTGTTGGCCGAGCTTCGCCTTCCGGCCGCCGCCGCTGCCCCGCACCGCCGGCCACCACCACGGGGGGCATCGAGGAGTCGAGGGGACTCTTTTGGTCCAAGTTGCTGGGTCTCAAAAGCCTCCGGTTGAATTCCGCCATTAACGGCCACCGAGCTCGGGTGAGGTTGGCCGCGGGTCGCCGTCGTCGCCTCCCGTCGCCGTTCAAACACCCAGGTAATTTATAAATCCTGAATGAATGCTTGCTATCCAATTTAGAGAGCCCCTGGAGCTCCCTCTGTAGAGAACCAACTCAAGGTTGGGTGTTGTGTGTGTTGTGGGAGAAGTGCACACCAAGTGTTTGTGGAAATGCTATAAAGAGAAATTAGTTGGATTTAGGCTTCGATGTAAATATGAAAGTTGCTTAAAAATGTCCCCTGAGCTTTATGCTCACTTCAGATCAAAGTTGGTCTGTGAGGATTAAAGATTGAGCATTGTGTATGTTGTATGTGAACCTAGGAGTTGGATCTGGTTGATCCATCAATGCAGGGCTGCAAATAGGGAAAGCCCTGTGATTCTTGAGGCATTTTGGGCATATGGCTCAAGCAGATTTTTAAAAGGCGCTGTGGAAGTTAAGTTGTAGAGTTGTCAAGCTCTAGGTTGGAGTTATGGCCCAAAGACTGTTCGGGGCTGTTTGCGAAGCCGCGACAGTGTCTCCCTGGCTAATTTGGGGTCACTGGACGCGATGCTCGCGTTAGAAATGGGTTTTGAAGAGCCGGAGAAACAAAAGTGCTATTTGGCTATGTTAGAGAGGAAAATTATGGCCCGAAGTTTTCCTCGGGTCTCGTGCTTCTCCCAAATGGTGAGCACGAGCTTCGTCTTGTCCTAACAGACGCGCTGAAACTTACCGCGCTGTCTTTGGATTTCTGGTTTGGAAGAACGGGTCAAAACAGTGTTCAAATTGGTGTATTTATGCGATTTTAAGGGAAATTATGGACTAAGTTACAAATGTAACATGCTGGCTGTCTTTAGACAGTACTTACACACCCTCTAAGCTTCTTGTTAAAGTTCCGTGGACTCTGGTTGAGCGGAAATCGGATTCCGTTCCGTAAACCGGCGAAATTGTCGGTTTTACGGTTTTCGGTGCGACTTTCGTGATCCGGATTGGATTTGGGTATGTGTGAGTCATTCCTGATCAGTGTTCGTGATTCAGGTCTTTGCAGTCTGACTCCGGCCCCGAGCTTTCTGTTGGAGTCGTTGGATCGGCCTACATTCAGGTGGGTTATCTTCGGTCCGGGCTTTATCTTTTCGGCCCTCTGTTTGCTTTAGTCCAGTCGGACACCTGTTTTTGGATTAGCCCTGATGATTTTGCATGTTCTTGATTATCCCTGATGGTTTGTGATTTTGCCTGATAGACCCTGATCTCCTTAGACATATCACATATACCTGCTTGATTGGTCATTAGTTAGATGATAGTTCATTAGCTCCTATTGGACACATATATCATGTTGGCTCGATCATTGCATAGATTTGCTTTTATTCAGAGATACATATTTCTTGTATTCCAGATTTCATGATATATGATTGATATACAGACTGCCTGATATATGATTGATATTTAGACATCTGCATCCCTGTGGGGATTTCCGGCATTTTTGCCGATTACCCGGTCTGTGGACCGTGAGACTTAGCATTTTGCATTGTGATGATTGTACACCTGCTGTTCGTTCGCGTACGCTGTGGGATTGATCCCCCACATTGCGTTCTTTACCGGTAAAGGGTCTGCTTGACCCGTGAGCTCGCCCCTCTTGTTGTATCACTGGGTACGGGGAGCCCCTTGGCTGTACCGATATGAGAATCCTCTCGGTTGTACCTTTTGGTACGAGGATCCTCTTGGCTATATCAATGGTACGGGGTTTGCGGTTCAGTTCTGCTAGGTGGAATCCAGGATGATTGTGGTTGGCTTGGCATAGATATCTTCGCCTGAGGTCCCCGTGACCAATAGTGGCTTCGGTTAGTATTTGCTGTTCTTTTGTTGATGCATAGCTGACATTTCGATATTCTAGCATGTTCTACTGTTTATTCCTATACCCATATCTGCACAGTGATATCCTGATTTCCAGCATTTATTACTTGCAGTTTCATTACCCTTGATTACCTGCTTATTCAGTTATCTGTGGATTTTGTTGATTATCAGTAGATCTGCTTTATTGTTCAGCTTTACCCTATGATTCTTACTATCCGCAGATTATTGTACCCAGTAGGTACGATTAGCTATTTCTCGGCTCGTCGTGCCCACTGGGATACACTCCGGTGTATCTCACACCCCCTGGGTGACTGTTTTTCAGGTCGCTGGGTGATGGGATGTCGGGACACGTTGGTGAGACGATTGCGATAGTATCGACCCCTTTGTAGTCAGTATATTTATTTTCCACATTTCAGTTTAATTATTATAAATTGACTAGTCTTACATGCGTAGTTTAGACTACTCTGATATTGACTGATTATGATTAGCCGTGCATGTATAGGAAAGGATCTGTCCAGTTGGGCAGGGAATTTACTATACATGTGGCGGTCTGTTACGCCTGGTTTGCGAACTCTGATTTATAAAAAAAAAAAAAAATTTAGCCTGCTTTTCAAAACTCGGGGCGTGACAGATTAGATGGTATCAGAGCATAGGAAGACGATGCCTAGGTTTGGTTAGGAACGAACCCTAGGATGACTGGTGTTCACGAGAGAGCGCAGGGTATTGACATAGTGGTTTGGAGCTCAGGTGTGCTTCACACAGTTGAGCCTCGTTGTGTTGGTTATTAGTCGTACGAACTCTGGTTATTGAGATCGTTGTTAGTCAGGGTGATATTTATGACCACGAGGTGGTTGTAATCCTTGATAAAGGTGATGTCATTAGCATGGAGACTGTGTTGGGAGGTATGTGATATACCTTCTGATGTGAGTTGTGTCCCCAACTAGTTGTTGGCGACAGATCTATGGTATTTCGCTTCTCTTTTGGTAAGCACGTTGGCGGCCGACAACGTACTGTCGAAAGAACTGAGGAAATACTCTGCCCTATAATGGGGAGTACCAGATTGGGTCTAAAAGAGTAGCCTGAGAGTTGCTGATATTTTGTGACTGATTGTCACTACTGCGAATGTGTTAGAGGCTTAATAGTGGTTTAGTTAACCTTAAGCTTCGGGAACAAAACTTTTTTTAAGTTGTAAGTTTCGGGGACGAAACTTCTTTTAAGTTGTAAGTGATGTAGAAACTCGAAATATTTTATTTTAATAAATAGAATAAAAGTGAATTTTGAGCTGGTTTTGAATTTAAAAGACGTTTGTTGACCTATATGGTCAATCGCCAGTGTGCAAGTCGCATTATGCACTAGGCAAAAAGGCTATTTTCCAATCCGGACGTAATCTTGGAAATCCGAGATGACCGTTGTGATCGTCTCGTCGAACTGAGCGAAATTCATATTCTGCACTTTTCGATCTGACGGTCGGATCTTCCAGAAATCGATGAAGAAGCGGGCAAATTACCGCGACCAATGTAACAGTGGTCTGCGCACAGATCACTTAAGTGAATTACTGTAGATGAACAGTAACCTCAAATTTCGAGACACCGGCGGATGTAACGTTGACTGATTCACTGTTCGGATTCCGAACATAGTGATCCAGGTAGTCGTTTTAAACCGTTTCGTCGTTCTGGACGCAATGGCACTGACAGAATTTTCGTTTGACAACCCTAAAGTCTCGAAAAACGCGATAACTGTATTCCGGAACAGTATTTTATGGACCGAGATTTTATCCGGGCAATTTCTCGAAAATCAGAAATCGCTACGTGATAGGTTTCGTCGAGCCGGACGTCGTGGCGAAGTCCATTTTTCGTTTCGACGACTAGAACGCCTCGAAAAGCATGAAATACGGCAAAAAAATGTGATAAATTGCGCGAAAACCCTATATTTTATGCTCCGAATCGCGTGCCGCTTTATGGAGAGGGACCTAAGTGCGAGACAAGATTTCTGTGAGGGAATTGGAGCGGATAAGCAAGAGAAGAGGGGTTAAAATGCATTGTCGCAACATGCATTATATAAACACCTTAGGGTTAGGGTCTTCTTTAAACCCTACCCCGTAGCCCTAAACCCAGCCGCAGCCACAACCGCATCCCCTCCCTCTGCCGCACTCCACGGAGGTAGCGCACCGGCTGCCGCCGCCGATCCGTCGCCGGAGAAGCCCAAGAAAGTCAATCGCAACCTTAGTTCTCGGGTGGTTGGTGTTGGGGGCATGAAGAAAGGTTTGGGGGGGGGTCCTAGCATCATCTGAGGGCCCCTCTGTGCGGTTGAAGTCGAGCCAAGGTGAACCCGGGGTCTTGCTCTGCCGTGCGCCGCCACGGGAGAGCCTTCTTCTTCCTCGGATTTTCCGGCGAGGTGAGTTATGGAAAGGATTTCTTTTAAATGGACTTTGGACAATTGTATGGTGTTGCTGACATCGAGTGGATCCTTCCTGTGAAGCCCTAGCCGTCGCCGTCTCTCCGGTCGCCGGCGGGAGCTAGATATTGCCGGAATTTCTTATTTTGGCCGAGAATGATTCCGGGCTTCGTCCGATCGACAAAGTGAAGATCAAGACCGTTGATCTTGATCTCCTAGGTGACTGCAAGCTGTTCACGAAGTTTGGAGTGGATCGGTTGAAGATCCGCAGAGATCCGGCGTGCCCTAGAACCGGCCGTTTTTGAACCGCGGCTAATCTTCGCCTTCCGGGCGCCGCCGCTGCCCCGCGCCGCCGGCCAACCACTCAGCAAGTACCGGGGGACCGAGAGGAAGGTTTTGGTCCATGTTGCGCCGGTCCGGGGGTCGCCGGCCGGAATCCGCCATTAGAGGTGGCCATCTTCACCGAGCTTTGATGACTTCGATCTCCGGCGATCGCCGGAGCTCTGTCAAATGGGTGAGCGGCCCAGGTAAGTTCCCTTGGTCTCTGTGAAGCCCCCCATCCATTTGCATGCGGATTCTAACGTGTGGATTAGCGTAACCGAAGTTGCACCACTTTTGCACCATGTGTTGGCCGAGCTTCGCCTTCCGGCCGCCGCCGCTGCCCCGCACCGCCGGCCACCACCACGGGGGGCATCGAGGAGTCGAGGGGACTCTTTTGGTCCAAGTTGCTGGGTCTCAAAAGCCTCCGGTTGAATTCCGCCATTAACGGCCACCGAGCTCGGGTGAGGTTGGCCGCGGGTCGCCGTCGTCGCCTCCCGTCGCCGTTCAAACACCCAGGTAATTTATAAATCCTGAATGAATGCTTGCTATCCAATTTAGAGAGCCCCTGGAGCTCCCTCTGTAGAGAACCAACTCAAGGTTGGGTGTTGTGTGTGTTGTGGGAGAAGTGCACACCAAGTGTTTGTGGAAATGCTACAAAGAGAAATTAGTTGGATTTAGGCTTCGATGTAAATATGAAAGTTGCTTAAAAATGTCCCCTGAGCTTTATGCTCACTTCAGATCAAAGTTGGTCTGTGAGGATTAAAGATTGAGCATTGTGTATGTTGTATGTGAACCTAGGAGTTGGATCTGGTTGATCCATCAATGCAGGGCTGCAAATAGGGAAAGCCCTGTGATTCTTGAGGCATTTTGGGCATATGGCTCAAGCAGATTTTTAAAAGGCGCTGTGGAAGTTAAGTTGTAGAGTTGTCAAGCTCTAGGTTGGAGTTATGGCCCAAAGACTGTTCGGGGCTGTTTGCGAAGCCGCGACAGTGTCTCCCTGGCTAATTTGGGGTCACTGGACGCGATGCTCGCGTTAGAAATGGGTTTTGAAGAGCCGGAGAAACAAAAGTGCTATTTGGCTATGTTAGAGAGGAAAATTATGGCCCGAAGTTTTCCTCGGGTCTCGTGCTTCTCCCAAATGGTGAGCACGAGCTTCGTCTTGTCCTAACAGACGCGCTGAAACTTACCGCGCTGTCTTTGGATTTCTGGTTTGGAAGAACGGGTCAAAACAGTGTTCAAATTGGTGTATTTATGCGATTTTAAGGGAAATTATGGACTAAGTTACAAATGTAACATGCTGGCTGTCTTTAGACAGTACTTACACACCCTCTAAGCTTCTTGTTAAAGTTCCGTGAACTCTGGTTGAGCGGAAATCGGATTCCGTTCCGTAAACCGGCGAAATTGTCGGTTTTACGGTTTTCGGTGCGACTTTCGTGATCCGGATTGGATTTGGGTATGTGTGAGTCATTCCTGATCAGTGTTCGTGATTCAGGTCTTTGCAGTCTGACTCCGGCCCCGAGCTTTCTGTTGGAGTCGTTGGATCGGCCTACATTCAGGTGGGTTATCTTCGGTCCGGGCTTTATCTTTTCGGCCCTCTGTTTGCTTTAGTCCAGTCGGACACCTGTTTTTGGATTAGCCCTGATGATTTTGCATGTTCTTGATTATCCCTGATGGTTTGTGATTTTGCCTGATAGACCCTGATCTCCTTAGACATATCACATATACCTGCTTGATTGGTCATTAGTTAGATGATAGTTCATTAGCTCCTATTGGACACATATATCATGTTGGCTCGATCATTGCATAGATTTGCTTTTATTCAGAGATACATATTTCTTGTATTCCAGATTTCATGATATATGATTGATATACAGACTGCCTGATATATGATTGATATTTAGACATCTGC
Source organism: Tillandsia leiboldiana (assembly GCA_029204045.2). NCBI lineage: Eukaryota > Viridiplantae > Streptophyta > Magnoliopsida > Poales > Bromeliaceae > Tillandsia > Tillandsia leiboldiana. Next base: position 48,037,483 of record CM055063.1, on the reverse strand, counting down.
ATCCCTGTGGGGATTTCCGGCATTTTTGCCGATTACCCGGTCTGTGGACCGTGAGACTTAGCATTTTGCATTGTGATGATTGTACACCTGCTGTTCGTTTGCGTACGCTGTGGGATTGATCCCCCACATTGCGTTCTTTACCGGTAAAGGGTCTGCTTGACCCGTGAGCTCGCCCCTCTTGTTGTATCACTGGGTACGGGGAGCCCCTTGGCTGTACCGATATGAGAATCCTCTCGGCTGTACCTTTTGGTACGAGGATCCTCTTGGCTATATCAATGGTACGGGGTTTGCGGTTCAGTTCTGCTAGGTGGAATCCAGGATGATTGTGGTTGGCTTGGCATAGATATCTTCGCCTGAGGTCCCCGTGACCAATAGTGGCTTCGGTTAGTATTTGCTGTTCTTTTGTTGATGCATAGCTGACATTTCGATATTCTAGCATGTTCTACTGTTTATTCCTATACCCATATCTGCACAGTGATATCCTGATTTCCAGCATTTATTACTTGCAGTTTCATTACCCTTGATTACCTGCTTATTCAGTTATCTGTGGATTTTGTTGATTATCAGTAGATCTGCTTTATTGTTCAGCTTTACCCTATGATTCTTACTATCCGCAGATTATTGTACCCAGTAGGTACGATTAGCTATTTCTCGGCTCGTCGTGCCCACTGGGATACACTCCGGTGTATCTCACACCCCCTGGGTGACTGTTTTTCAGGTCGCTGGGTGATGGGATGTCGGGACACGTTGGTGAGACGATTGCGATAGTATCGACCCCTTTGTAGTCAGTATATTTATTTTCCACATTTCAGTTTAATTATTATAAATTGACTAGTCTTACATGCGTAGTTTAGACTACTCTGATATTGACTGATTATGATTAGCCGTGCATGTATAGGAAAGGATCTGTCCAGTTGGGCAGGGAATTTACTATACATGTGGCGGTCTGTTACGCCTGGTTTGCGAACTCTGATTTATAAAAAAAAAAAAAAAATTTAGCCTGCTTTTCAAAACTCGGGGCGTGACAGATTAGATGGTATCAGAGCATAGGAAGACGATGCCTAGGTTTGGTTAGGAACGAACCCTAGGATGACTGGTGTTCACGAGAGAGCGCAGGGTATTGACATAGTGGTTTGGAGCTCAGGTGTGCTTCACACAGTTGAGCCTCGTTGTGTTGGTTATTAGTCGTACGAACTCTGGTTATTGAGATCGTTGTTAGTCAGGGTGATATTTATGACCACGAGGTGGTTGTAATCCTTGATAAAGGTGATGTCATTAGCATGGAGACTGTGTTGGGAGGTATGTGATATACCTTCTGATGTGAGTTGTGTCCCCAACTAGTTGTTGGCGACAGATCTATGGTATTTCGCTTCTCTTTTGGTAAGCACGTTGGCGGCCGACAACGTACTGTCGAAAGAACTGAGGAAATACTCTGCCCTATAATGGGGAGTACCAGATTGGGTCTAAAAGAGTAGCCTGAGAGTTGCTGATATTTTGTGACTGATTGTCACTACTGCGAATGTGTTAGAGGCTTAATAGTGGTTTAGTTAACCTTAAGCTTCGGGAACAAAACTTTTTTTAAGTTGTAAGTTTCGGGGACGAAACTTCTTTTAAGTTGTAAGTGATGTAGAAACTCGAAATATTTTATTTTAATAAATAGAATAAAAGTGAATTTTGAGCTGGTTTTGAATTTAAAAGACGTTTGTTGACCTATATGGTCAATCGCCAGTGTGCAAGTCGCATTATGCACTAGGCAAAAAGGCTATTTTCCAATCCGGACGTAATCTTGGAAATCCGAGATGACCGTTGTGATCGTCTCGTCGAACTGAGCGAAATTCATATTCTGCACTTTTCGATCTGACGGTCGGATCTTCCAGAAATCGATGAAGAAGCGGGCAAATTACCGCGACCAATGTAACAGTGGTCTGCGCACAGATCACTTAAGTGAATTACTGTAGATGAACAGTAACCTCAAATTTCGAGACACCGGCGGATGTAACGTTGACTGATTCACTGTTCGGATTCCGAACATAGTGATCCAGGTAGTCGTTTTAAACCGTTTCGTCGTTCTGGACGCAATGGCACTGACAGAATTTTCGTTTGACAACCCTAAAGTCTCGAAAAACGCGATAACTGTATTCCGGAACAGTATTTTATGGACCGAGATTTTATCCGGGCAGTTTCTCGAAAATCAGAAATCGCTACGTGATAGGTTTCGTCGAGCCGGACGTCGTGGCGAAGTCCATTTTTCGTTTCGACGACTAGAACGCCTCGAAAAGCATGAAATACGGCAAAAAAATGTGATAAATTGCGCGAAAACCCTATATTTTATGCTCCGAATCGCGTGCCGCTTTATGGAGAGGGACCTAAGTGCGAGACAAGATTTCTGTGAGGGAATTGGAGCGGATAAGCAAGAGAAGAGGGGTTAAAATGCATTGTCGCAACATGCATTATATAAACACCTTAGGGTTAGGGTCTTCTTTAAACCCTACCCCGTAGCCCTAAGCCCAGCCGCAGCCACAACCGCATCCCCTCCCTCTGCCGCACTCCACGGAGGTAGCGCACCGGCTGCCGCCGCCGATCCGTCGCCGGAGAAGCCCAAGAAAGTCAATCGCAACCTTAGTTCTCGGGTGGTTGGTGTTGGGGGCATGAAGAAAGGTTTGGGGGGGGGTCCTAGCATCATCTGAGGGCCCCTCTGTGCGGTTGAAGTCGAGCCAAGGTGAACCCGGGGTCTTGCTCTGCCGTGCGCCGCCACGGGAGAGCCTTCTTCTTCCTCGGATTTTCCGGCGAGGTGAGTTATGGAAAGGATTTCTTTTAAATGGACTTTGGACAATTGTATGGTGTTGCTGACATCGAGTGGATCCTTCCTGTGAAGCCCTAGCCGTCGCCGTCTCTCCGGTCGCCGGCGGGAGCTAGATATTGCCGGAATTTCTTATTTTGGCCGAGAATGATTCCGGGCTTCGTCCGATCGACAAAGTGAAGATCAAGACCGTTGATCTTGATCTCCTAGGTGACTGCAAGCTGTTCACGAAGTTTGGAGTGGATCGGTTGAAGATCCGTAGAGATCCGGCGTGCCCTAGAACCGGCCGTTTTTGAACCGCGGCTAATCTTCGCCTTCCGGGCGCCGCCGCTGCCCCGCGCCGCCGGCCAACCACTCAGCAAGTACCGGGGGACCGAGAGGAAGGTTTTGGTCCATGTTGCGCCGGTCCGGGGGTCGCCGGCCGGAATCCGCCATTAGAGGTGGCCATCTTCACCGAGCTTTGATGACTTCGATCTCCGGCGATCGCCGGAGCTCTGTCAAATGGGTGAGCGGCCCAGGTAAGTTCCCTTGGTCTCTGTGAAGCCCCCCATCCATTTGCATGCGGATTCTAACGTGTGGATTAGCGTAACCGAAGTTGCACCACTTTTGCACCATGTGTTGGCCGAGCTTCGCCTTCCGGCCGCCGCCGCTGCCCCGCACCGCCGGCCACCACCACGGGGGGCATCGAGGAGTCGAGGGGACTCTTTTGGTCCAAGTTGCTGGGTCTCAAAAGCCTCCGGTTGAATTCCGCCATTAACGGCCACCGAGCTCGGGTGAGGTTGGCCGCGGGTCGCCGTCGTCGCCTCCCGTCGCCGTTCAAACACCCAGGTAATTTATAAATCCTGAATGAATGCTTGCTATCCAATTTAGAGAGCCCCTGGAGCTCCCTCTGTAGAGAACCAACTCAAGGTTGGGTGTTGTGTGTGTTGTGGGAGAAGTGCACACCAAGTGTTTGTGGAAATGCTACAAAGAGAAATTAGTTGGATTTAGGCTTCGATGTAAATATGAAAGTTGCTTAAAAATGTCCCCTGAGCTTTATGCTCACTTCAGATCAAAGTTGGTCTGTGAGGATTAAAGATTGAGCATTGTGTATGTTGTATGTGAACCTAGGAGTTGGATCTGGTTGATCCATCAATGCAGGGCTGCAAATAGGGAAAGCCCTGTGATTCTTGAGGCATTTTGGGCATATGGCTCAAGCAGATTTTTAAAAGGCGCTGTGGAAGTTAAGTTGTAGAGTTGTCAAGCTCTAGGTTGGAGTTATGGCCCAAAGACTGTTCGGGGCTGTTTGCGAAGCCGCGACAGTGTCTCCCTGGCTAATTTGGGGTCACTGGACGCGATGCTCGCGTTAGAAATGGGTTTTGAAGAGCCGGAGAAACAAAAGTGCTATTTGGCTATGTTAGAGAGGAAAATTATGGCCCGAAGTTTTCCTCGGGTCTCGTGCTTCTCCCAAATGGTGAGCACGAGCTTCGTCTTGTCCTAACAGACGCGCTGAAACTTACCGCGCTGTCTTTGGATTTCTGGTTTGGAAGAACGGGTCAAAACAGTGTTCAAATTGGTGTATTTATGCGATTTTAAGGGAAATTATGGACTAAGTTACAAATGTAACATGCTGGCTGTCTTTAGACAGTACTTACACACCCTCTAAGCTTCTTGTTAAAGTTCCGTGGACTCTGGTTGAGCGGAAATCGGATTCCGTTCCGTAAACCGGCGAAATTGTCGGTTTTACGGTTTTCGGTGCGACTTTCGTGATCCGGATTGGATTTGGGTATGTGTGAGTCATTCCTGATCAGTGTTCGTGATTCAGGTCTTTGCAGTCTGACTCCGGCCCCGAGCTTTCTGTTGGAGTCGTTGGATCGGCCTACATTCAGGTGGGTTATCTTCGGTCCGGGCTTTATCTTTTCGGCCCTCTGTTTGCTTTAGTCCAGTCGGACACCTGTTTTTGGATTAGCCCTGATGATTTTGCATGTTCTTGATTATCCCTGATGGTTTGTGATTTTGCCTGATAGACCCTGATCTCCTTAGACATATCACATATACCTGCTTGATTGGTCATTAGTTAGATGATAGTTCATTAGCTCCTATTGGACACATATATCATGTTGGCTCGATCATTGCATAGATTTGCTTTTATTCAGAGATACATATTTCTTGTATTCCAGATTTCATGATATATGATTGATATACAGACTGCCTGATATATGATTGATATTTAGACATCTGCATCCCTGTGGGGATTTCCGGCATTTTTGCCGATTACCCGGTCTGTGGACCGTGAGACTTAGCATTTTGCATTGTGATGATTGTACACCTGCTGTTCGTTCGCGTACGCTGTGGGATTGATCCCCCACATTGCGTTCTTTACCGGTAAAGGGTCTGCTTGACCCGTGAGCTCGCCCCTCTTGTTGTATCACTGGGTACGGGGAGCCCCTTGGCTGTACCGATATGAGAATCCTCTCGGCTGTACCTTTTGGTACGAGGATCCTCTTGGCTATATCAATGGTACGGGGTTTGCGGTTCAGTTCTGCTAGGTGGAATCCAGGATGATTGTGGTTGGCTTGGCATAGATATCTTCGCCTGAGGTCCCCGTGACCAATAGTGGCTTCGGTTAGTATTTGCTGTTCTTTTGTTGATGCATAGCTGACATTTCGATATTCTAGCATGTTCTACTGTTTATTCCTATACCCATATCTGCACAGTGATATCCTGATTTCCAGCATTTATTACTTGCAGTTTCATTACCCTTGATTACCTGCTTATTCAGTTATCTGTGGATTTTGTTGATTATCAGTAGATCTGCTTTATTGTTCAGCTTTACCCTATGATTCTTACTATCCGCAGATTATTGTACCCAGTAGGTACGATTAGCTATTTCTCGGCTCGTCGTGCCCACTGGGATACACTCCGGTGTATCTCACACCCCCTGGGTGACTGTTTTTCAGGTCGCTGGGTGATGGGATGTCGGGACACGTTGGTGAGACGATTGCGATAGTATCGACCCCTTTGTAGTCAGTATATTTATTTTCCACATTTCAGTTTAATTATTATAAATTGACTAGTCTTACATGCGTAGTTTAGACTACTCTGATATTGACTGATTATGATTAGCCGTGCATGTATAGGAAAGGATCTGTCCAGTTGGGCAGGGAATTTACTATACATGTGGCGGTCTGTTACGCCTGGTTTGCGAACTCTGATTTATAAAAAAAAAAAAAAATTTAGCCTGCTTTTCAAAACTCGGGGCGTGACATATCTGCTGAGGTAATGGATGAATTTTACGCAATTGATCGAGCGATTTCTCTTAAGTTTCCATTTGTGTTATGTGTATATATTTACATTTTTTTAAATTGCCTATTGCTTATGTGTATTCTAAATTAATTGAAGTAATTGGTTGCAAATTTGTATTTGTCATCGCCACTTCCATTTCTACTTTAACACTACAACAAATCAAACACAATCAGATTTCAGACTCAAAAAATCACCGTCGCTGCCATCACTAAATTCTGCGGCGATTGCTGTCTATATTGCAGCAGCTTGCTGCTGCCTGTCCTGCAGGCTGCAGGCAGCAGCAGCAGCGCCAGCCTGGTGCTGCCTTGCAGGCCGCAGGACAGCAACAAAAGCACCAGCCTGCTGCTGCCCTGCAAGTAGCCCTGAAAGTAGCAGCAACAGCTTGCTGCTGCCTACCCTGCAGGCTGTAGGCAGCTAGCTGTCTGCCCTGCAACCTGCAAGGCCCGGTTGTACTCTATTGTTGTTGAAATTCCTATCGTTTTGCTACCGTGCTGCTTGCTGTTTTAAGGAATCTTCATGCTTCTTTCCTATTTAATTTTCTCTCTTCCTTCCCGGTTCTAAATATTGGTTTAAGCTGCCACTATCTTCACTTGGCATAATTAGGCCTGTTATAGTCAATTTTAATTATTTTGAAATAAACCCTTGAAGCTTCATTCTTTTAAAAAAAGTTTTGAATGGAAAATCTTTACATTTCTTTTCATTTGAGTTTTCTCCATTAATTGAATTGTGAATTTCTTAAATTTAATGGTTTATTACCAATTGTTACTTCTTAGTTAATTGTTCCACAATTTTTTAGTAAAAAAGCAATTAGAAGAACTTTTGTTTAGTATTCAACCCATATTCTTTTACCCAATGTTTTTTCTGATACTAATGTTCAGTTGCCGGCCTTGGGTGCTAAGTTACTACTTGGTTGGCGATGGTGTTCATGCAAAAAAATTCATACTGTTGGATGGCTCTAAATATTTGTCGGTGACCTTCGGCAACCGGCTGTTGTTTACACACTGATCCTACATCAAAAATGAAGTATTGCTTCCATTCTCTGCTCTTTCTTTGGATTAAGTCGGAATATTATTTGACCCTCACATTTTAAATATTTTTTATTACCTTTAATTTATGTGATGGTGATTGTTCATTTATTTTCGATCTTCTTTTTTGACTTTAAGTGCATAAACATTTCCTATTTTGGAGTTCACTCTTAATTACTTTGAGTTCTTCCCTATTTTTTTCTGGTTCTTCTCTAATTAATTTACATTCTATTTTTGGTGTTTAATTATTTTTTTGCGGGCTATGATGATACATAAGGAATAACAACAGACTTTGGACGGCCTTGGGTGTTGGGTTACTACTTTGGTGGTGATGGCGTGCATGCAAAAAATTGGTACTGTCGGATGACTGTGAAGAACCAAATGTTCTTTCTGCAACCCATTGCCAATACTCGCTGCTTGCATCCCCAAAATTTGTAAGGGTGTTGTTCCTTTCCTCTTCTCTCACTCCAGCCTAAGTATTTGTGTTGCCTTTGTGTAAAAATATGAATATTTCTCGGTGACCTTCGGCAACCAGCTGTTGTTTATACTGTGACCCTACATTGAAAAAGAAGTACTGCATCCATTCTCTACTCTTCCTTTTGATTGAGTTGGAAAATTATCTGAGCCTCGCATTTTAAATATATTTTTTTTACCTTTACTTTACATGATGGTGATAATGGTGTTCAATATTTCGTCACATCTTCAAATTCTGATTTTGTAAACAATGTTGTCGCTGGATTTTTAGATGTTTTAGTGTTCTTTCTTGCTGGCTTAGAGTAAATCTGCACCTATATGAAGATCTTACATTGCTTTAATTATTTATTTCAGTTTTGTAAGCTTCAATCGATGCTTTCTACTTATTTTTCTTGCCAGAGCTTACAATGGTTTACTTTTTCAATTCTGTTCACTACATACTGTAAATCTGCACCTATATAAAAATCTTACAATGCTTGACTTCTTTATTTCGTTTTACTCAGCTTCAGTCCATGTTTTCTACTGCATTCTTCTTAATCAATCCATGCTTTAATATAGGTGAAGTAGAAGCATGGATTGAAGCATGGATGCTTTAATATAGGTGCAGAACTTACAATGCTTTACAATACATGCTTTAATTCTGCACCTAATTGAACTACAGCACCTATATGCAGAGCCTCATTACATGCTTCAATCCATGCATCTACTGTACCTATATGTAGATCTTACAATGCTTTACTACTTTATTCTATATTAGTAAGCTTCAATCCATGCTTTCTACTGCAGCCCGTTGGCAGAGCTTACAATGGTTTACTTCCTTAATTCTGTTCACTCGATGCTTCACTCCATGCTTTAATTCTGCACCTATATGAGGACCTTACAATGCTTTACTCCTTTATCTTGATCCATGCTTCAACCCATGCTTTAATATAGGTGCAGAGCTTACAAAGCTTAACATGCTTCAATCCTAGCTTTAATTCTGCACCTATTGAACTACTGCACCTATATGCAGAGCTTCCGCCCATGCTTCACTCCATGCTTTAATTCTGCACCTTTATGCAGAGCTAGAACCTATTGTTGGGTTTCCACAGTTGCTATATTATGCTAATAAACAGTGGACCGGATGCAAAGATAAAGATGGCGATGATGTGTAATCAAGGTACTAGAGCAACTTAGCACTGTTTGGTATGGTACTAGAGCAGTAGTCAAACATCAATTACAACTTACCCTCATTAATAACATAGCTTTTGGACCAATTTGTCAAGTAGAAAGATGATACTAACAGCTTTAAGTGATAATTGGTTGAGTTCCAACTAACAAAAAAAAAAAGTTAAGAAGTTTGAAATCCTCAATCGGATTCCAATCATCTGATTTGAAACCCAACACGCATGGTCTATGATATCCATATTTTGAATTTAGTACGTACGGATTTTCATTATATTGAAACTAATATGTTAGCGAGGATAAAATATAACAAATGAGTCATTACTTACTGATAAGATGCGGGAATGCAAGAGGTACGCCTGCAGCAATTTTCTTGCCTTATCTTCTAAAATTTGATTATTTATGTAGTTTCTTTTATTCTTTCACTTACATAGTTCTAGAGTTGATGCATTTTCTCGCATTCATTTCCTTTCTGGTGCCAATTCCCTGTTTTGGTTGTTTTCTAGACTTATCAAAGAGTTTGAAAGAGTGATGAAGGAGGAGGAGAGCAGAAATACTCGTGAAACCATCAAAATGATGAACGATAAAAAACAATCAATGCTATTATTTCATAAAATTATATAGTATCTAAAAGGTCTACTCTGGCCTCTTCTTTGGTAGTTCTATTTGTAACTTTACGTTCTACTAATTGGAAGGTTGACTTCTTTACAGGTTAAAAAGTTAAACTCATATGTCGCTCTCAATAAACAGTAAGTTTTCATCCCTTGCACTAATTCTGCGCTTATTTATGCATATGCTTATTAAGTCTCTGTAAATTGGATTGTTTGATTGGAGACTTTATGCTCACAGGTTTTCTTGGTTGAAATGCTGTATTCTGATCTCGAATACTATGCTTATTCTAATAGCGTCAACTCAGAACACCAATCAATATGTAGGGAGTGCAATACTTCCCTCAAGATGGAAAATGAATGAACTTACAAGACAAATACAAAAAAACATTAATTGGGGAATCTACCTGTAACTTGTGTGCTCTAAAAATAATGTCCTTAAAGGAATAATATGTCAGGTAGGACGCACTTTATCATTTAAGTGTGACATTACATCGTAAACATGTCTTTTAAGGAGCAGTAATTGAAGAACATTCATGCAAAAATGTGGGTTGGAGCCTGATTTGGTCGCACTTGTGAGTACCATTCTAGCTTCTGCTCAAATTGGATTTTTTAAATTGGGTTTCAGTCATTTCATCTAAAGTAATCCTGCAAATATAATAAAAATACAAATATACGGATTAAACTTCAACTTATTTCTAATTGGGAAGAAGTAATAGAGATAAGAAAAGTAATTTATGTGGACAAATTGAATAGTTACCAAGTTGTTAGAGATAAAATTTTATTCTGCTCAATTAATTTTTTTTCATGGTTCCCTTTAGTATATGGTAATAAAACTTTCTTGATGTTCTATTGCATATAAAGTGGACTGCTTCAACAAGTACCCCAAAACAAAGAACAGAACTGGTCCTCTCTCTGCGTCACCTACTAAACAACAAACTAAACAATTTCTAATAACCTGCTAAACTTCAAATTCTTTTGAGTGCATCACTTCCTGAACAAAAGAACTTATCTCCAAATATATGGAAATTTGATCCTTATATTTAGAAAATTACTTAAAATCACTGAAATTATTTTTAACTTACTTTGCAGGGTGCTTCTCTACCTGCTGATGGTAACAGAATACAAGGACGAGAAGAACAAAAAGAAGATGACGATAAAATTGAAGAATTGATCAAAAAACAGCTGCTGCAACTACTGGTACTTCCAACTACTGATGCTGCTTCTTCTCCCGGCTACTATTGATTCTAATTCTGCTGAATTGTTCCTGGTTGGCAAATACAAAAGAAATAAGTTACCCAACTTACATTTGATCCTAAAAATTTTAATTTAATCCTAAAATATATTGCCCAACCTCCAGTTAGTATAATTTTTGAATGTAAATGTTACCGCACTTTGCTAATCATTTGTAAATGTTGTTGTCGTTCTCCAAATGCAGAGTGGATTCTATTGTCAATTTGTAAGTTTATGTTCCTTCTGTATGTTTGTAAGTTCGTGAATGTTACCGCACTTTGCTAATCATTTGTAAATATTGTTGTCGTTCCCCAAATACAAAATGGATTCTATTGTCGATGTGTAAGTTTTTTCCTATTCTTCTCTTCTCTGCAAGCTGCATTCCTCTCATGAAATGTGTCCATTCTCTTTGCTGTTTATGTATCTAAAATTTACTATTCTTTTCTTTCTAAGCTACATTTGTCTCTTCTTCTCTTCTCACCTTTTGTTTTTTTGCTTAACATCTCCTTGGCTATATTTCATGTTTTGCGTTTCGTAAACATTTATTATTTTCCCTGCCTGTTAACTCTGGATGAACTCGGTAGACTATTGCGTTGCCTTTTGACAATTGCGTTGCCTTTTAACTACAAGGTTATTTTGTAGATTAGGTAATAGTTAACAAAAAAAAATGAAATAAAAAATAATATTTATTAAATAAATTCTACCCGCGGCGCAGCGCGGGCCTTCACTAGTATATATAGAAGGAGAGAGAGTTGAGCTGGAATGTTATTGATAAATGAGCGTAATTTTGCCACCTGTTTTTTAGCCTTTGAATTGCATCGGATCCGTGCCGCTTATTAAGTTGATATTAACCCAAAAGGCTCCATTAGTCTAATACGTTGGGGCATCTCTCTCTTTTCTTCTTTTCTTCTTTTCCTATTTTCATTCCTCTTCTTCATCTCCATCTGAGCCCCCCCCCCCGCTCCCCCCACCGTTTCTCTCTTGCTCTCGTGCTCACATGCTCATTCGCTCTCTCACACTCTCTCGCTCCCTCCCACGCGAGGTCTCTCACTCTCGCTCTTACATACTCGCTCCCTCCTCCCGCGCATGCTTTCAGCACTGGCACGCTCGCTCTCATAAATCCCCTACAAAGAGGCTACGAAGGTAAAAGGCTCTTCTTCGACAATTTCCCCCCAGTGCCCTTCGCTCGCACACTCGCTCCCTTGCTCGATTTCACCGACAAGGTGCTCATCTTTTACTTAGTTTGGCTCAAATTTTTTTCAGACGTTTTTCTCTTTTTACGTTTTTCTCTTTTTACGTTTTTCTCTTTTTAACTTTTTTTTTTTTTTATTTCCTCCGATTTGATTCAAAATCTGATTTAGTGCAACAATCGATAGTTTTTATTTTTTTCATTTGGACTAATTAATGCAATTTTTCTTGGATTAAGAAAGACTCATCTTCGACATACACATTGTTGAAACCTATTTGTTGTTTATACATGTATTTTTTTCTCAAAATCTTGTGGGCCATTATAGGATTGGGAAAATTATCAAAACCATCTTTAAGGCAATGTTTGGTTTGGGGATTATGAGTTTGGGGATAAATTTTTTTATTCCTGGGATAGCTTGCTATTCCCAAATAGTCAGGGATAAAAAAAAATAGTGTTTGGTTTGTAAAGCTGGTATTCGTAGGAATAACTGAAATTATGTTTGGTTCATTTTTTAGAATAAGCGATGATAGTAAAAAAATAAAAATAATTATAATTTTAAAATAATAATATTTTATCTAATTAATTAATATAAAATATTAATTAAATAATAATTAATATTTGTATAAATTAAAGTTTATATTTTAGTAAATAATACCGTTTAATTTTATTAAAATTAAAGTTAAAAAATTTAAAATTTGTATAAATTTTAAAATTTATTAAATTTATAAATTTATTAAAAATTAAAGTTATAAATTTAAAAAGTTATAAAATTTAAATTTTTTCTAAATTTAAAAATTTAAAAATCTAATAGTAGAGAATAATAAAAAAAAGTGATAGTTAAATTTAATATAAAATATAATTTAATAAAAATAATTTGTTATAAAAATAATTTATTGTAAAAAAAATTATTATAATATTTTTTAAAAAATAATTTATTATAAATTATAATTTAATAAAAATAATTCATTATAATATTTAAATAAAAATAATATGTATTAATATATATAATTAATAATTTTATAATAAAAAATAATGTATTATAATATATAATAAATTGTGTCTACATAATTTAGCTTTAATTCAATTTATAATCTTAATAAAATTTAGAATTAATTCTTAGAATAGCACTATTCCACCAAAATGGTGGAATAGTTTATTCCAAGCTATCCCGGGATAGCCGAGAATACCAAGGTTTGACCGGGATAAAATATTCCAGCCAAAAATCATGTCGTTTGGCATGAATAGTGGGATAAAGTGGGTTATTCCATCTTTATCCCTTAACCAAACACTGCCTAAAATTGTCTTAGTTCTTGTATAAAAACGATAGTAGACTTTCGGACAAGGTTATTTTTGTTGAAAGATTTCAACAAAAATAAATTTAGTCAAGTATATTGTGAAACTGTTCAACACTCTTTATTCCTTTAAATAGTACGAAAATATTTTTCCTGTCAAGTAGAGTTGAGAAAGATGCACTATTTTTTCCTTATACTAAACCAAATAGTGCCTTGAAAGTTGCTCTTTGGTTTCAATATCGAAGAATTGTCTTATGTTTCTAAACCAGATGTATTTTGTAGTTTCCTTGATTCAAATGAGGTGGTATCTGCTTTAAATTAAAATGTTTAAAAGCACCAAAAAAGGGATACACAAGTCTAAAGAAATTCAACTGCTAGTTTTGGATCGAGAAAATAAAGTAGACCAATAGTTGAATTATGAATAAGCTTCTCCTATGGTCATATGAAGGCGAAGACAATGTTGCCAGCTTTGAGCTGCTCACTTTCTCAGTCAATCCCCTTTGTTCATGACTTTGAATTTCGTGTCATGTTGAAAATTCAGCTATCATTTATAATCGTTACTTAAATTTCTATATAATTGTTATTCTTTGATATGCAGATATTAGCAAAAATACTAGTAAATGATCAGAAGAACTAATGATCTACTAATTTATTCAAATTTTCTTTCAATACTACAACAAAATAGACTTTTGGTGGCAATTTAATGACGACAATTATAAAATGATCGCTATTAAATAATATATAAATATACTTTAGCGGTAGTTATTTTTTTTTTTTTTTTTTTTTTTTTGCCGACTAATAATTCTAGATTAAATATTTTCGTATTTGACTATTATTTGAAAAATAATTTTGGACAAAAAAAAAATAAAAAAAATTGGCTCAATAGAGTATTTTAAAAATGATTTTGTTTTTTAAAATTAAATTTAAAAAATCTCAAATTTAAAATTTTAAAAATATCAAATTTAAAATTTAAAATTTAAAATTTTAAAGTTTTAATTTTAATTTTATATTTTAAGATAAAATTAGATAATATTTAAATTTTAAAAATTAAAAATTATATATTTTAATTTGCAAATTATTATAATTTTTAAATTTTTAAATTCGAATTTAAAATCTCAAACCTAAATTCGAACTTGAGTTAATAGATTTAGAGTCCAACGTCTTTCCCACTAGACCAAGGGGCCAATTTAAGTAATCATAGTAAACTTATGATTTAATATAGAATTAATTAATAATTATATATTGAAAAGGATAACGACCTGCGTGAACCTGGCCTCTCCTCCTTCGCGGATACCTCACGCGTTCCGAGCTCGAGCTCACGCGAACTCCACCTCCGAGCTCCAGCTCCAGCTCGATCCCCACCTCCGATCGAGCTCGAGCTCTCCCCCTCTCCTTCACTTCTATTCACCTCTACTCGAGCTCTCCGCATCCTCTCCAAGCTCCGATCCCATTCCTAAATCACCCTCTCTTCGCCTCCGACCTTCTCAGCACCGCGTGGACGATCTTCCTCGACACAGCGATCTGATCCGAGACCACGGTGGTGCAACTTGTCGATTTGGTCTCCGATCCATTGGTAAGAGCTTTCAATCTCAAATCCATAGTTCGTCCTTGAATAGATTTTGTTTTTTTTCCTTGATCTCATTTGGTTTTGCTGTCAATTTGTAATTACGATTCGTAGATTAGTCAAATTGTTGATTTAGAGTAATGAATTGTAGGTGTTGGGATTTTAGAGAATTAGCATTTTGGGTGTTTGATGCTTGCATTTGCTCAAATCCTACATAATTATGAATTTTTTAGTTATTTTCTAGGGAATCAAATTGATGTGTTTAGTTTGATTAGATTGAGGGGTTGTTTTTTCTGATGCTCTAAAAGGGGTGATGCTCTAAAAGGGGTGATAAGAATGAACTAAGAGTTGGACAGTCAGTTTACTTGTTATTAATATTATTGGAATTGCATGAATGTATTGTAATTAGTAAATACATGAGTAAACATAGGTAGGCGTTGTCAATATTTACTACGCTACACTGCATTATAGAGAAAACTGGTGGTCGTGTAATATTGCTGCATTGGAATCTGGTGTTTTGAGCAGATGTTCATTTCATTTTTTTTGTTGTTTGATGATCTTAGAGGACCAAAAAATGAACTTCTATAACCTACGTAGGGATAATATTATTCTTAGATTAAAAAATGTGCACAGTTAAAGGGATAAGCTGAAGGATGCATGTATAGGGGAAATTGATGAATGACAAAATGCATAGGTGTGATAATGTTGTTTTTGCTTGAGAAGTTTTGAGTTTAGGAAAAAGTTAAGGTAGGCTCATGAATGATTCTGTTGTTATACTTTGTTGTTATACTTGGTCTTCAAAGTTTTAAAGATACTGTTTTGAGGCCTTCTTGCCATTCTATTTTCTACTGCAGGTATACGGGCCATGGAACGTACTTGTAATTTTAACAACGCATAAATTAGTGCAGTTCTTTAGTAATTTTTCCTTCCTTGTGAGTGGCTTAGTTTAATAGACATGATTTTGCAAAGGTGCGGAATACTTGAACAGACACAACTTTGGAACCTTTACTTCTCTCTGCAATACTTGTTGGTCTTTCCTTGCACTATTTTGTAATGTACAAAATCTGTATTTCATGCAAAACTTAGTTACTTTATCCGGCCACATTTCAGGAACATGAGATATACAGTTCAATTGCCTTGTTAACAAACTATGTCATGAAATTATGCAGGGATACTCCCAATTTTTTTTTTTTTTGTTCTTTTCTCTTCCTTGGACTATTAAATGTGAAAACTCAAAAGGAATTTGCAGCTGAAAGTGATATCCTTATTAGACTCATCTAATGCCCATATTTTAGTACTTGAGATTATGTTCACTAATGTACTTCATCCTGATCCAGGCCAGCCCTGGTCATTTCAATGCTTTAAACGAGCATGCTATTGTAGCTAGCGTATGTCTTGGCCCCAGTATGACGATTAACTAATGGGTCTCTTTAATAATCTTTATTGGTTATTGTAATGCAAACTTAGCATGAATCAGCAGGCTTTTTTTTTTTTCCAATTTTCATAGTAGGCTAAATTGCTGCTTCATCTCATGCTTGCACCAATGTATTCCATGATCATGTCCTTTGTGAGTGAATTCAGTAGAAAATCTTAAAAATCTTGTTATGTTATGTGAAGTTACTGCTAATGCCATGTAAAGTTACTGCAAAGTATTAAATATGTTTACTGAAGTTAAAGTTTGGTCTGTTTCCTCATATGAGACTACTGCCCAATAGAAATAATATCATAATGGGAATGGGCATTCTGGTTGAACTATCATAATATAACACTTGAAAATTTTGAAAGTCAGAATGGACAGTTAAAGTAAATTTTAACTAAGAGACTCCTGCAAGCTGTTAATATTTCTACTAGGTACTTGACATACCATCATGTATACAATGCCTCATTTTAGTTACTGAAAATTTGTTGGTCTTAGACCTTATGAAGTTAAAAAAGCATTTATTACTTTTTTTCGTGCAGTACCATCAACAATGGAAAATTCATTAACAATGAATACAATGATGTTTATCTTGTAACAACTTTGGATCCAATTCCTCTGGTGGCCTTCCCTCTCCAGGTAAGCTTCTTATTGATTGTGCATTTAGTAGTGCTCAAAATTCCAACCATCATGTTCATTGCATACTGTTTGGGCATTCTTTCATATATAATTAATATGATCACCATATGTACCAAACTTTTGTCGTGTTGCATTCATTTGTAGGGTTTTCCTATATAGCATCATACCTATATGGCTCGTATTTTCCTGCTACTTAATGCTGATGCATGAAAGCTTGTTGGATATTGTAATTTTTTCAAGAAACAGAAGTTTCTTCTGTAAAGTATATCCATATCGATGAGTATAAAAATCTTCTAGCAAAGGGTGATGAAGAATTTGTACCTTATGATGTTGAAGGGCAATATGGCCAACTATTTACTATTATTGAGCAAAGGTATCTCTATTTGGAACTTCAAAAGATTAATAAAGAAGTGTAACATTTGATTTTATTCTGATTTTTTGTCTTTTGGATTGCTGAGATGTTACAAACTTAGTGAAATAGAATTCCCGTCTTTTCTTGCAAAATATGAATTGAATACTTTTGTGCATTTTCCCTCATTAATTGGAGGCTTTTCGGCATCACCATTTCATTCAATAGACAATGCTAAAGTAGCTTGATGTAATGTGGAAGTCTCGGGCCCACACAAATTGTGGCCAGGCAAAACTAGATGTTTAGGTTTTGAATCTTTTGACTAGGCAAAGTTACAGTGGTCAAAGAAACTGAGAAAATACTTTAGGAAAATATTACTCTTGCATTGTACTCCAGTCATACTAGAGATTTACTTGATTGAGTTGTGATATTTTAGTTCTACATACCTAAAGCTACTTCCTAATCTCCTTATTGTTTTCAAGAAATGGAGGTATTATACTGTTATTCATAATCTTGACTTCTCTATTTCTGTCTAGTGAGTACTAAATCTGGTGACCTCTGTCATAGTCATATGCTTAGTTCCTGGTGCATTACTTTTCTTCTTACCATGAATTGCATGTATGCGATGCAGATATAAAGAGAATATGGAGTCACGAAGGCTTACTTTGCAAAAACAACTTAGTCAATATGCTCCCCTCAAATTGGATCCGGAGGTAGTTCCTGGCTCATTTTCATGATTTAAGGTGAACATTTCAACTCGTTAGAAATGAAATTGAGCTTAATAGATTAAATTCCTAAAATCTTTGCTCATGTAGAAATTTCTTGTGTTCCATTTAAATTATTGGTTAAATGATATACTGAAATTATGAGGCCATTTAGATACTTTGCATATATAACTTTCTCTTGTTCTTTTTCTATTGCGAATAGGAATTCAAATTGTGGAAGAACACTCTAAGTAGTAGTGAGCAAAAAGCTGCAACAGGGTACTTTAGCGTCATTAGACGCCATGGTGATTCTTTACCACTTACAACATCTCATAACATCAATCAGCTTGAGTCTGAGAAACTCTTGAAATCAGATTATCTTTTCATTGTTCCATTCTCACAAGAGTACAGTTCATCTCTTACTAGAGCTGCTGAGCTGCTTCTTAAAGCATCAGAACTCTCTGATTCTCCTAGGTAAGTTGCTTGTATCCCTAGGATTTATTTCCATTACAAGCACTTCTACTTTCTGGTTGTGGTCTTACCTCTTATTTAAAATTTTGTTACCTTATTTCTTTAGCCTGAAGAAGTTGCTGAAAACTCAGCGCCTTTAGTGTTTAACACTAAAGACGCCGAGCGACTCAGCGCTTTTAGTGCAACATTACACCCTGAGGACTTGGCCAATTTTCAGAAAATTTGGTCAAGTCGCCAGCCACACTTAAGGCGCCGAGCAACTCAGCGCCTTCACAGAATTTTGTGAAGGCGCTGAGTCGCTCGGCGTCTTCAAGTTGACCACCCAACGTGGCGCCTGTGTGGCGAAAGCAGGATTATTTTTACAAAATTTTTTTTGAAAGGGTCATTTCGCAAATTTTAAAAATTGGGAGGATTATTTCAAAAAAAAGTTCAAAACAAAACTTGGCTTGCACCAGTAGCAGTGCAATTTACACCCAGGGATCTCGCTCGGCATCATTAATAATCGAGATTCATGGCGACGAAGAGGCGACTCGCGAAAAGCCTCCCCTCGCTGATCGCTAAGCACCGTCGTCTGACCGAACCCGAGCAGGAAGCCGCCGCCGACGTCGACGCCGCCGACGACGACGACTCCTCCGCGGCGCTCCCTCTCGAGGGCCTCCTAGAACCCCACCCCTCTCTCCCTCCCGTCCTCTCCCCCCCGCTGTCCCACCTCTCTCCGGCCCCGCCATCCGCCCTCGCCCGGTTCGTCGGCGCCCACCTGCCTTCCCCGTCCTTCTCCTCCGCCGACCTCCTCCGCCTCCTGCGGGGCCGCCTCCGCCACCACCCGCGGCTCTCCCCCTACGACCTCCACGTCCTCCTCTGGGCCTCCTCCTCCCTCGACTCCTTCCGCCCCGACCACTCCGTCTACTCCTTCCTCGCCCGCTCCCTCGCCTCCTCTGCCCGCGCCCCGCACCTCGCCCTCCTCCTCCGCCGCGTCCTCTCCCACCCTTGCCCCTGCGCCGACGCTTCCGTCTTCGCCTGCCCCCACCTCGAGCCCACCTTCCGCGCCGCCCTCCCCGCCCTCTGCCGCGCCGGCCTCCTCGACGACGCAGCCGCCTCCCTCCGCGCCCTTCGCCGAGCCCTCGACGCCCGCGCCGGCCCCGCCCCTGCCCTCTACAACATCCTCCTCCACGGTTTCGCCCGCTGGGGCCGCCACGCCGACGCCCTCCGCCTGTTCGACGATATGACCTGCCAGGACCGCGTCCACCCCGACGCCTTTACCTTCAACATCCTCATCGCCAGCGCCTGCCGCAGCTCCGGCGTCGACTCCGCGCTGCCATGGCTCCGCCAGATGCGCTCGTTCGGCTGCGACCCCAATGTCGTCACCTTCAACACCCTCATCAGAGGATTCTTCCGCGAAAATAAGTTTACGGAGGGCGTCAGGATCGCACGCGAGATGCTCGATCTCGGGACCGGCTTCTCGCTCGCCACCTGCGAGATTGTCGTCGACGGGTTGTGCAAAGAAGGCCGGGCTATAGAGGCCGGGGACCTTCCGGTGGAGTTCTTAGGGAGTGGAGCGTTGCCAGAGGGCTTCGATTGCTTGGCACTGATCGAGTCTCTGTGCCGGGAAGGAAAAATAGAGAGAGCATCGGAGGTGTTCGACCTCATGTGGGAGAAGAGGAGAAGCTCAGTGAGTGTGGTGACATGTACTACTCTAATGGAGGGCCTAAGAAAATTTGGATGAAGCGTGTGGGTTGATGGAGAGAATGATTGAGGAGGGAATGGTTCCTGATCCAATCACCTGCAACTGTCTTTTAGAAGCTCTCTGCGATGTTGGGAGAATGTCGGATGCTAATAGATTGAGAGTGTTTGCCTCGAAGAAGGGTTTCGAGCCGGACGGTGTGACGTTTAGTATATTGGTGAGGGGGTTTTCGAGAGAAGGGAAGAGGAAGGAGGGGGAAGGTGTGTTGGATGAGATGCTGGATGGAGACTTTATACCAAATATTGCCACTTATAACAGATATTTAGATTGACTTAGAAAGGGGAAATAAGTTTTGCTGCCGCTGAGTCATGCATAATAGCGTAATGTGTAGTAAAACTGCAATTTTTGTGAGCGGAAATAGTAAGGGAGGTGTTAATGTCTTTGGGTAGAGAGATATTCCTCCCTTGTGAGAGAAGGTATAACAAGGGAAAGGGAAGAAAGAGTAGTGAGAGTATTTGAGGCTTGACAAGGAGAGAGACTCTGGGAAGCTAATTTTCCGTTGTTGCGAAAGCCGGTGCTTTTTTAGTTTTGCTTTTAGAACATCTTCTCCTTATGTGAAGCTGATATGAGTTTCTAGTTCTCAAAAACAAAAGCTCACATCCAACTCTGCTGAAGTATAAAACTCCTTAGTGTGATATTTTGAGTAATTTTACACAAATAGAAGCTCCACCTAGGCAAATTTGACCATTCATTGGATGTTGCTGTTTGTTGCAAACTCTGGAATATTTGAGCTGTTTGTTACTGGGAAAAACGGAGGAATTTCGAGAGAGCTTAAACTACTAGCATTTGGTTTGAAGCTGATACTTCCGAAGATCTAGTATTTCCTATCTTCTATATTGAATCAGATTCATCATTTCCGAGGCAGAAACTTAAATAGAGCCCCAAGTGAACCAGAAAACACCTCAGATTTCTCACGGTATGACTCTCAATTTATGAAGATATATACCTACTTTATGCCTTTTCTTTTTCTTTGTGAAAATTCTTCTTTATACTTATTCATTATTGAGGAATGTAATGGTATCATAGGAAGTGAAGAATAATTTGTGAAGAAATACCTTGTTTTGCCTTTTCGTCAGAAAACAATCACGTAGACCTGTATGGAAACTTTCTTATGAGTTGCACATTATTAGTAATGCAAATGAATTAAATTTAAAAGAGTTGTTAACAACAAAAAAAAAATTGTTTATTGTTCTTTTTCTATAGCAGTATGCTACAAGTCCTCTCTATGGGAGATTTTTCTGTGTGTTCGATGAGAAACCTGCAGGTAGATTACACTGAAGCTTGATTTAAAAACCAGATCACAAGTAAGATTAAGTCTTCAATAGTGTTGAAACTATAATAAGTAAACGCAACCAATAAGACTATCACTACAACAAAACTGAGTTTTAGCGGCAATTATTTTTTACTTTTCCGGTGATTACAATTGCCGCTAAATAGTTTTACGGCAATTATAATAATTGCCGCTATTGTTAGGGTCGCTAAAAGTTATTACGGCATTTGTTTCGGCGGTTGGTAAAAGCCTAAACAAATGACGCTAAATACTATCTAATAGCAACTATTATAAATGCCACTATAATTATCTATAATTGCCACAAAAAACATATTAAATGACTAGTAAATAGAACCTATAGCGGCAATTGCAACGAGCCAACGACATATGATTATTAGTTAATAACATCACATCAGATTGGATGTGCACCAGCTACTTGGATTAACAGTATTCATATTACAAGGCAAGCACAAACAGCAAATATAACTGTCAAAATACCCTCATCAATAGCAATAAGTCCTAATTAACTACAACAAACTACATGATTAATGAGTTTTTTTCCACCATTACACCCAGTGACAAGTGAATTAAATGGATCAATATCTGAAAGTTGGCAGACTGTCAGAACATATTAGTCAATTTCGAGGTAATTCCAAACTTCAATTAGCCTCTCAAACGTGCAGTTGATGGGGAAGGCTCCTGCAGAGCTGATGTTGACTCTTCTTTGGCCAGTGATTGAAACATCTGCAAATAACAAATCAGACAACTCAGAATTCTCAGACAAAGCAGAATTTTGAACTTCTGAAATCTGGCCCCTTCAACGTAAATGTAACAATGCAATCAATCATTCTGTCAAAACAACAATAGCAAACGCTTTATCGTACATGTGCCAGCCATGTAAGTGACCTTTTTGTAAATCAATGTGTTCCTAGTTTAGTGGCATCTCAATGGTTCTACTAAAAGCAATTTCAGCTCCTCTCATTTTACTCCTATTTACAAGTTTCAAAATTTCAGCAAATTTTCAAGCATTCAAGTTTATTAGGAACCAAGGAAGAACCAGATAGGTTCAAGCCCGAAACAACTACCAAAATTAAACCTCAACATATAATATATGCTGCCGTTGATGGACGCATGTCAGCAACTATGAGCAAAACAACTGAGTAAATGATCAGATATAAAGCTCATAGTGAAATAAATGAGCTAAGATTGTTAAAGCTAAAAACTCACCCCTGCATTGTAGAGAAGCTGAATGACACGAATAGGAGCGGCAACTACACGTTCTGATTTGTAAATATCATCCAACGGAAGATTCCGCTCCAAGTCCTGAGTTAGATTCTTACAGTTAGCACAAATTTAAGGTACAGAGCGATAATATGATTACGACATTGACTAAAGATACCTGTAGGTGGTCCCCAAAGAGTTTTACTTGTGAAGTTGCTATGTCATCTCGTATTCCAACAAATGATTCAAATGTTGCCTTCATGATATTTAATAAAACTAATTAATAACAGGCAAAAATTTAAGAAAAAAGAAAAATAAATAAATATTATCTCAAAATGTGCTTTACTTGATTTCAACTGTAAAGATCTATAACATGAGTAAATATCAGAAATTTTAGTGCTTTGATACGGCACACCCACGCCAAAAGAAAAAAAAGAAAAAAAGGGTGAACAATTACCAGCAGCCTAACATTGGCAATACAACCAGTGAAATTAAAGGAAGAGTTAGAAACTACATAATCGATCTTATGTGAATTCCGGTTAAACTTCTTAATAGCATCACTGATGAAGCATACGGAGAATAATCAACTCCGAAGTCTGAACAACCCTTTCAATCAACATATACAAGTATCTTAAAATGTAATGCAAAAATAAAAATAAAAACCCAATATCTTGCACTAAACAGGAGTTACTATTTTACTAGTTATGTTAGGAAGAAAAGGATACACGTAGGACTCCAAGATAAACCAAGATAAATATCCTTGACCAAATTATGGAAAATAAATAAATAACAAAAACTCATGCACTAAACTATGAAGCAGTTTGAAAATAATAGTGAAAAAAAGGCAAGCAAATGGCAGATCAGAAATCAAAGACTGTAGTAAATATCTGTAGATGGAAAAAAGAAATTAAAAAGTTTGCAAGCAAAAATTGAACTTCTATAACCTACGTAGGGATAATATTATTCTTAGATTAAAAAATGTGCACAGTTAAAGGGATAAGCTGAAGGATGCATGTATAGGGGAAATTGATGAATGACAAAATGCATAGGTGTGATAATGTTGTTTTTGCTTGAGAAGTTTTGAGTTTAGGAAAAAGTTAAGGTAGGCTCATGAATGATTCTGTTGTTATACTTTGTTGTTATACTTGGTCTTCAAAGTTTTAAAGATACTGTTTTGAGGCCTTCTTGCCATTCTATTTTCTACTGCAGGTATACGGGCCATGGAACGTACTTGTAATTTTAACAACGCATAAATTAGTGCAGTTCTTTAGTAATTTTTCCTTCCTTGAGAGTGGCTTAGTTTAATAGACATGATTTTGCAAAGGTGCGGAATACCTGAACAGACACAACTTTGGAACCTTTACTTCTCTCTGCAATACTTGTTGGTCCTTCCTTGCACTATTTTGTAATGTACAAAATCTGTATTTCATGCAAAACTTAGTTACTTTATCCGGCCACAGTTCAGGAACATGAGATATACGGTTCAATTGCCTTGTTAACAAACTATGTCATGAAATTATGCAGGGCTACTCCCAATTTTTTTTTTTTTTTGTTCTTTTCTCTTCCTTGGACTATTAAATGTGAAAACTCAAAGGCCCCGTTTGGTAACGGGGATAAGGGGGGAATAGCCCCCTTATCCCCGTTTCCATACCCAAACGGGAACCGG
Source organism: Tillandsia leiboldiana (assembly GCA_029204045.2). Lineage (NCBI taxonomy): Eukaryota > Viridiplantae > Streptophyta > Magnoliopsida > Poales > Bromeliaceae > Tillandsia > Tillandsia leiboldiana. The sequence goes on along the minus strand of CM055063.1, from coordinate 48,013,371 downwards.
AAAAGCAGGAATTGGGATTCCTGCTTTTCCGGAATAGGGAGGATGGGGGTGGGAATCCGAATTCCCACCCCCACATGGAATTCGGCGGAATTGGCAAAAATCCAATTCTTGCACGGGGATCGAGGCAGCATCACGTGGGCATTTTTTTTTTTTTTGTTTCTCTCTGCACCTCCTCTCTCTCTCTCTCTCTCTCTCTCTCCATGGTATTTTTTTTTTTTTTTTTTTTTTGTTTCATACACTAATAAAAATTAGTTTTTTTATTTTTTTAAATTAGAATTTTTAAATTTTAAAAGATATTTAAATTTATAAATTTTAAAATTTAAAATTTTTTATTTAATAAATATTATTTTTTTAACCTATTTTTTAATAAATGTAAAAATTTTATTTTATTTCAGTTTTGTAAAAAAAAAGTATTAATTTTTAATTTTTAAAATTTATACAATTATTTTATAAATTTTTTAAAATTTATATAAATTTAAAAATTAAAATTTTTACTCCCACTTAAAATTAAAAAATTAATTTTTATTTAATCTCATTTAAAATTTTTACTCCCACTTAAACTTTAATTTTTATTATGTATTTTTAAAAATTTATATAAATTTAAAAATTAAAATTTTTACTTCTATTTAAACTTTATTTTAAAGGGCAAAATAGTCAAAACACATAATTATCCCCTCTCAATTCTTCTTATTCCTCTATACTCAACCAAACACAATTTTTTCTTATTCATCTTATTCTCCTTATTCCTATATAATTTACCAAACACAATTTTCTTTAAATCCGGTATAACTCATAAACTCAACCAAACGCAAATTTATACTAATTCCTGCTAATACCATAATCTATACCTATCCCCGGTATAACAAAATTTTTCTTATCCCCGAACCAAACGGTACCAAAAGGAATTTGCAGCTGAAAGTGATATCCTTATTAGACTCATGTAATGCCCATATTTTAGTACTTGAGATTATGTTCACTAATGTACTTCATCCTGATCCAGACCAGCCCTGGTCATTTCAATGCTTTAAACGAGCATGCTATTGTAGCTAGCGTATGTCTTGGCCCCAGTATGACGATTAACTAGTGGGTCTCTTTAATAATCTTTATTGGTTATTGTAATGCAAACTTAGCATGAATCAGCAGGCTTTTTTTTTTTTTTCCAATTTTCATAGTAGGCTAAATTGCTGCTTCATCTCATGCTTGCACCAATGTATTCCATGATCATGTCCTTTGTGAGTGAATTCAGTAGACAATCTTAAAAATCTTGTTATGTTATGTGAAGTTACTGCTAATGCCATGTAAAGTTACTGCAAAGTATTAAATATGTTTACTGAAGTTAAAGTTTGGTCTGTTTCCTCATATGAGACTACTGCCCAATAGAAATAATATCATAATGGGAATGGGCATTCTGGTTGAACTATCATAATATAACACTTGAAAATTTTGAAAGTCAGAATGGACAGTTAAAGTAAATTTTAACTAAGAGACTCCTGCAAGCTGTTAATATTTCTACTAGGTACTTGACATACCATCATGTATACAATGCCTCATTTTAGTTACTGAAAATTTGTTGGTCTTAGACCTTATGAAGTTAAAAAAGCATTTATTACTTTTTTTCGTGCAGTACCATCAACAATGGAAAATTCATTAACAATGAATACAATGATGTTTATCTTGTAACAACTTTGGATCCAATTCCCCTGGTGGCCTTCGCTCTCCAGGTAAGCTTCTTATTGATTGTGCATTTAGTAGTGCTCAAAATTCCAACCATCATGTTCATTGCATACTGTTTGGGCATTCTTTCATATATAATTAATATGATCACCATATGTACCAAACTTTTGTCGTGTTGCATTCATTTGTAGGGTTTTCCTATATAGCATCATACCTATATGGCTCGTATTTTCCTGCTACTTAATGCTGATGCATGAAAGCTTGTTGGATATTGTAATTTTTTCAAGAAACAGAAGTTTCTTCTGTAAAGTATATCCATATCGATGAGTATAAAAATCTTCTAGCAAAGGGTGATGAAGAATTTGTACCTTATGATGTTGAAGGGCAATATGGCCAACTATTTACTATTATTGAGCAAAGGTATCTCTATTTGGAACTTCAAAAGATTAATAAAGAAGTGTAACATTTGATTTTATTCTGATTTTTTGTCTTTTGGATTGCTGAGATGTTACAAACTTAGTGAAATAGAATTCCCGTCTTTTCTTGCAAAATATGAATTGAATACTTTTGTGCATTTTCCCTCATTAATTGGAGGCTTTTCGGCATCACCATTTCATTCAATAGACAATGCTAAAGTAGCTTGATGTAATGTGGAAGTCTCGGGCCCACACAAATTGTGGCCAGGCAAAACTAGATGTTTAGGTTTTGAATCTTTTGACTAGGCAAAGTTACAGTGGTCAAAGAAACTGAGAAAATACTTTAGGAAAATATTACTCTTGCATTGTACTCCAGTCATACTAGAGATTTACTTGATTGAGTTGTGATATTTTAGTTCTACATACCTAAAGCTACTTCCTAATCTCCTTATTGTTTTCAAGAAATGGAGGTATTATACTGTTATTCATAATCTTGACTTCTCTATTTCTGCCTAGTGAGTACTAAATCTGGTGACCTCTGTCATAGTCATATGCTTAGTTCCTGGTGCATTACTTTTCTTCTTACCATGAATTGCATGTATGCGATGTAGATATAAAGAGAATATGGAGTCACGAAGTCTTACTTTGCAAAAACAACTTAGTCAATATGCTCCCCTCAAATTGGATCCGGAGGTAGTTCCTGGCTCATTTTCATGATTTAAGGTGAACATTTCAACTCGTTTGAAATGAAATTGAGCTTAATAAATTAAATTCCTAAAATCTTTGCTCATGTAGAAATTTCTTGTATTCCATTTAAATTGTTGGTTAAATGATATACTGAAATTATGAGGCCATTTAGATACTTTGCATATATAACTTTCTCCTGTTCTTTTGCTGTTGCGAATAGGAATTCAAATTGTGGAAGAACACTCTAAGTAGTAGTGAGCAAAAAGCTGCAACAGGGTACTTTAGCGTCATTAGACGCCATGGTGATTCTTTACCACTTACAACATCTCATAACATCGATCAGCTCGAGTCTGAGAAACCCTTGAAATCAGATGATCTTTTCGTTGTTCCATTCTCACAAGAGTACAGTTCATCTCTTACTAGAGCTGCTGAGCTGCTTCTTAAAGCATCAGAACTCTCTGATTCTCCTAGGTAAGTTGCTTGTATACCTAAGACTTATTTCCATTACAAGCACTTCTACTTTTTGGTTGTGGTCTTACCTCTTATTTAAAATTTTGTTGCCTTATTTCTTTAGCCTGAAGAAGTTGCTGAAAACTAAGGCAGATGCTTTTTTGTCAAATGACTACTATGAATCCGACTTAGCCTGGATGGAGTTGGTTAGTGTGCTTACTATTTGACTTAGCATTTTAACTATTTATGGGGCATCTGCACTAATTATTTTTTTGTTACTTAATTTTCTTTGTGCATTTGATTTGTTGTGAATTGGGATCTCAGCCCTATACTAAATTCCCGCAACTGGGACTTGAACCCATGAACTCTACTTTGAGCGTGGGGTGTACCAACCATTTGGCCTTAGCCGTAATTTTCTTCTATTGAATATTTTTTTTTTGACATGATTTGATCTTGATCTAATCCTGCATTAATTTTCTGTCAGCCATCTACCACTTCAAGCGTTTGGTTATTGAATCGAAATACAAACTGTTCCATATTCTACTTGTGAGCAACTCCCCTTTCAATTTAAATTTGAACAATAATAATGCCAATCTATAATCAGATTCTGTGAATAAATCGTGTAGAAAAATCTAAGTATTTCAGCAGAACAAGCTCATTATGTTCTCTTACATTTCAAGTTTTCAAAGCTTGAGCTGGAAGACTAATAAATTTCTTGTTCCAGCATCTAGAGGAGATAAAAAAAAAAAAAACTATCAACTCTTGCTGATTGGCCAGTGAGTGGTGCTGAGCATGGCCTGCACGGTCATATCAATCCTAGGGAAAATTGTAACAAATAAATTCTTACCAAGTACATGGAATTGGCGTATTACGGGTGATATTGTTTAAGTGATATCATTTCTTTCATTTCCCACCAAAATCTGTTACTGTTCTGAGTCAACTTCTAGCAACTACGATTTATTAAGTATCTAAGGTATTCCAATATTCCATTCTTTTCGTATCTTTCTTTGTAAGACTCTAAATTGGATGTTACCATTGTCCCCTACGAGACATACGAAGATGCACTCTTTGGTTACAAGGTAAATCTTGTATTTGTAGACAGTTGCTCCAGCTTCTTCCCCCAAGATTTATTCCATTTCACGTAGACAAATGTGGTCAAGAGACAGAGATGTAATGCAATAATTTGCGTGCAAACTTTTTAATTTCTTTTTTCCATCTACAGATATTTACTACAGTCTTTGATTTCTGATCTGCCATTTGCTTGCCTTTTTTTCACTATTATTTTCAAACTGCTTCATAGTTTAGTGCATGAGTTTTTGTTATTTATTTATTTTCCATAATTTGGTCAAGGACATTTATCTTGGTTTATCTTGGAGTCCTACGTGTATCCTTTTCTTCCTAACATAACTAGTAAAATAGTAACTCCTGTTTAGTGCAAGATATTGGGTTTTTATTTTTATTTTTGCATTACATTTTAAGATACTTGTATATGTTGATTATCAGAGTTAAACTAGTAAAGGCGGAAGCATTGACATTTTGTTAGAAATATTTAAGAAAGGGTTGTTCAGACTTCGGAGTTGATTATTCTCCGTATGCTTCATCAGTGATGCTATTAAGAAGTTTAACCGGAATTCACATAAGATCAATTATGTAGTTTCTAACTCTTCCTTTAATTTCACTGGTTGTATTGTCAATGTTAGTCTGTTGGTAATTGTTCACCTTTTTTTTCTTTTTTTTCTTTTGGCGTGGGTGCGCCGTATCAAAGCACTAAAATTTCTGATATTTACTCATGTTATAGATCTTTACAGTTGAAATCAAGTAAAGCACATTTTGAGATAATATTTATTTATTTTTCTTTTTTCTTAAATTTTTGCCTGTTATTAATTAGTTTTATTAAATATCATGAAGGCAACATTTGAATCATTTGTTGGAAACTTGGAATACGAGATGACATAGCAACTTCACAAGTAAAACTCTTTGGGAACCACCTACAGGTATCTTTAGTCAATGTCGTAATCATATTATCGCTCTGCACCTTAAATTTGTGCTAACTGTAAGAATCTAACTCAGGACTTGGAGCGGAATCTTCCGTTGGATGATATTTACAAATCAGAACATGTAGTTGCCGCTCCTATTCGTGTCATTCAGCTTCTCTACAATGCAGGGGTGAGTTTCTAGCTTTAACAATCTTAGCTCATTTATTTCACTATAAGCTTTATATCTGATCATTTACTCAGTTGTTTTGCTCATAGTTGCTGACATGCGTCCATCAACGGCAGCATATATTATATGTTGAGGTTTAATTTTGGTAGTTGTTTCGGGCTTGAACCTATCTGGTTCTTCCTTGGTTCCTAATAAACTTGAATGCTTGAAAATTTGCTGAAATTTTGAAACTTGTAAATAGGAGTAAAATGAGAGGAGCTGAAATTGCTTTTAGTAGAACCATTGAGATGCCGCTAAACTAGGAACACATTGATTTACAAAAAGGTCACTTACATGGCTGGCACATGTACGATAAAGTGTTTGCTATTGTTGTTTTGACAGAATGATTGATTGCATTGTTACATTTACGTTGAAGGGGCCAGATTTCAGAAGTTCAGAATTCTGCTTTGTCTGATTTGTTATTTGCAGATGTTTCAATCACTGGCCAAAGAAGAGTCAACATCAGCTCTGCAGGAGCCTTCCCTATCAACTGCACGTTTGAGAGGCTAATTGAAGTTTGGAATTATCTTGAAATTGACTAATATGTTCTGACAGTCTGCCATCTTTCAGATATTGATCCATTTAATTCACTTGTCACTGGGTGTAATGGTGGAAAAAAACTCATTAATCATGTAGTTTGTTGTAGTTAATTAGCACTTATTGCTATTAATGAGGGTATTTTGACAGTTATATTTGCTGTTTGTGCTTGCCTTGTAATATGAATACTGTTAATCCAAGTAGCTGGTGTATTCAATCTGATGTGATGTTATTAACTAATAATTATATGTCGTTGGCTCGTTGCAATTGCCGCTATAGGTTCTATTTACTAGTCATTTAATATATTTTTATGGCAATTATAGATAATTATAGTGGCATTTATAATGGTTGTTATTAGATAGTATTTAGCGTCATTTGTTTAGGCTTTTACCAACCGTCGAAACAAATGCGCTAATAACTTTTAGCGACCCTACAAATAGCGGCAATTGTTATAATTGCCGTAAATTATTTAGCGGCAATTATAATCACCGAAAAAGTAAAAAATAATTATCACTAAAACTCAGTTTTTTGTAGTGCAAGTTGAATGACAGTGCCATTCAAGTTTCAGCTCTTTTTAAATTAGCATTTGTAAACTTCATTGTGAAGTTATTCTTCATTCCGAATTTCCAATTTTATTTTATATTTTACTATTTTCTTGTAGATAATTTAATAAATGAATAGAAGGAAGTGTATGGGCTATATACAATCACTAATTATATTATGCTACTGCGAAGCAGTCATTAAAATCTCTCCTACCTCTACCAATCCTGGAAGACCTTCCTATAACTGTTCTAAGTATAGCAAGAAATAAAGTGCAAATTATTGTCAATTCTTCATGTGATGTGATTCAAAGCTTAATGTTTTAGAAAAGGGTTATTATGAGGTGACATCATGCGCAAGCACATCTACAGGAACACAAACAGATCATTCCTCAAACAATATAAATTTTTTTGCAACACGAAATGAGGTAAGAGAGCTAAAAGTCAAGATAGAAGATTTTTCAAAATAAGGCTGCACTTGGTTGTACTGTTTGTCTTAGTCACAGTGATATATGTGAAAATTTTAATGTAACTAAAGGTTTTAGTATATATATATATATATATATATATATATATATATATATATATATATATATATATATATATATATATATATATATATATACAATGCTATTTGAACAGTGTTTGTAAACATTATTTTTAATTAATCAATCTATATCTTTAATTTAATCACTATGTATAATCTTTTTTTACATTTTGAATCTGAAATGTTTTTTTTATAAGAAAAAGGCTGAATGTGTTTTTTGATAAAAAAAAACCTGCAACTAGATATAAACTGATAACAAGCCAAAATGTTAGCTATGACATTGCCAAAATTTTGGTATGCCTTTCTTGAGCGTCCATCAATCTAAAATAAGTTCCGTGCCATATTTTCCTCGTCCACCTCTATTGCATAAAAATATGATGGTTTTTTTGACTTGACACGTAGGAAAGAAATTAATAGTAGTTGATATGTCCACCCCTATATGCCTTCTATTCCTCTCCCAAACATCATTATTTAGATCTTTTCTTATCAAGTAAATATTATGTGATACTCCTCCATTTGCCGTCATAAAAGACATAATTTTAGTAGTCGAAATACTCTGTTCATTTAACATATGAATTATATTCTTTTGGTCCTTTGTGATTGAACGGTGAGATAGAAGGAAACGAACTTTTGACGGACTTACAACTAAATCATGATTGTGATCTCTCACAAATACAATTACGGCCCATTTCCCATCTTCTATCAATTTCACTCTTAAATGTGCCTTACAACCGGTTCGGCTATACTAAATCTGTTTTTTATGTGTGTTGCCTTGTCCTTGACCTTGAGGTTTGAAATGGCTTTTTGTTGAACAAACATAATGCCATGACGCAATTATGTTATCTTTCTTCTTAGCTTTGTTGTGTGTTTTTTTTTTTTTTTACTAAAATCGGCTTTATATGCATATATATTATAAAATTTCAAAGCTTCTTCTTCATTCTTAATTTCTCTCCCTAAGAATGGCTCATCAATTGACGATTCAGTTTCATCTACAATTAAACTTCAAGTATATTGATTCAACATTGGCTCTGTTTACTTGTTAAAGAATTCAACTCTCTACTTTCAACAAACATGGTATCCACCAATAGAGACACTGATTCTTTCATCAGCAGTTTCATTATCCGAGCCATCTAAAATTGATGAATCATGATAATCTTCACTATCCATCTATTTAATTTTACAAAATATAAAATTAATAACAAAACTATTAATCATATAATTTACCAAAAAATCTATAAAGACTAAATCATGGATAAATTAATAAATAGTAAATTCAAAATTCCTAGAGAGGCTAAAATCATTAATACTTTAACTACATTAAAAAAACTAACACCGTAATTCATGTTCCTATAGCAGCAAAAAAACAAAAAAAAAATAATCAAACCAACATGATAGCGATAATCTAAGAGAAAAAAAACTTGAATTCTAGAAGAAGTTTCAAAGCAATAAAGATATTAAGCAAAAGATGCAAATCAATAATATCGCTAGAACACCCATTTTTCTTTCTTCATATGTAAACAGCATATAAAACATAGTTTAGATACAACAATGTGTCTGCCAAAGAAGAGCCTTTCTGAATCCAAAAAAAAATAATTAATTAATCAGTTCAAATGGAAAAAATAAAACCTATCAAATTTTGCACTAAGTTAGATTTTGAATCAAACCAGAGGATAAAAATAAAGTTAGAAAGAGAAAAATACTTAAAAAAAAAAACTGAGCCGAACCAAGTAAAAGATGAGCAACTTGTCGGTGAAATCGAGCGACGGAGCCTGCGAGGGAAATTGTCGAAGAAGGGCCTTTTACCTTCGTAGCCTCTTAATAGGGAATTTGGGGGAGCGAGCGTGCGAGAGCGAGAGAGACCTCGCGCGGGAAGGAGCGTGAGGGAGCAAGTGAGCGTGTGAGCGCGAGAGAGATACGGATGGGGAGGGGGCTCAAATGGAGATGATGTCACGCCCCGAGTTTCAAAGCAGCGGTAGAAATTATTATTTTTTTTTTCAGAGTTTAAACTTTAATACTCAGGACATGAGCAGACCGCCACATGCACAGAGAACTCTCTGTCCACTGGGACAGAGTCTCCCCTGTACATGCTCGGCTATACAAATACAATACCGAATCAGAGGCGACATAAACAACAACTGAATGTAACTAGTACATATCCAACATACATCACATAATCCGCATCTCCAAAATATAATACAGACTAAGCACTGAATATGAAATACTGGAAATTTGTAGTCAATAACAGGGTCGACTTTACCGTGACAGCTCACTGGATCGTCCCAATCTCTCAACACCCGACTGACAAGAAAAATAGTCACCTAGGGGGTGTGAGATACACTCTACATGTATCCCAGTGGGCACGACGGGCCGAGAAATAGCAAGTCGTACCTACTGGATACAATAATAAGCGGATATCAAAAGCAAAGTATAATCATGAAGCTGAATAACTGTATGTGATACTGAACTAAGCATGCTAAGTAATAAGCAGAAGGAGCTGAATAACTGTATGTTGTACTGAACTAAGCATGCTGTGTAATAAGCAGAAGGGAACGCAGGGTACTTATGATCATGTGCTAAGCAATAAAGCTAGTATCACATATAAAGCTGAGTAAGCTATAACTGGCAATCATGTAAACCTGGTCAATCTCGGTGCATATAGATCAAGATTATGTTATAAAATAGAGCAAGTATGATAATCCGTAAATATCAAAGCTGTAAACAAAGAGTATGAACAGTCATGTGCCAGTCATGCCAATAAATGCTGGAGTAATCAATGCAAATCATGCATCAATGATAGAAAATCAAGTACCCAATCCATGCCACTGTTGGTCACTGGGTCCTTAGGCTATTGCCACTGTTGGACACTAGGTGTGGTGACCCAGATCTCTGCAGGGCTTCTACAGTGCGATCAGCAGCTTCTGGAGACCTATGTGGCATGTCGGCGGTGTTTCTGCACCAATTTGGACACAAGTGATGGACTTCGGGTGTATAATGGATCACGTGGGTAATTGGGGGACCCCGTCGATTGTTTAGAAGTGGTTTCGTGCGAATCGGGTATCAAAATTGGACTCAGTGCGAAATTTGGATTAAAAACGCCCTTCCGGATGCCTTCGAAAAATTTTGGAATTAGAATTTGGCAAAATGGACATCGGATTTGGATTCAGCGCACGAAAACGGTCAAGATAGACTATTTACTTGTATTTTTCGGAGCCCGGATGACTCGGCACGGATTTCGAGGTTCGGCAGCACTGTTCCGGCGGCCGGAGAGGTGCCGGCGGCGGCGGCTGGCGGCGGGCGGAGGCGCAGCCGCGCGGTCCACCGCGGAAGCATGCACCGGGCGCTGGCCACGTGGCGCCTCCCGATTGGCCGGCGCGGTAGGCGCGGTCCATGGAATAGCGCGGGTGCACGGTGGACCAGGAGCGGGGCACGTGGCGGCTTTTGGTTGGCGGGTCTTGGTGCGCGCGGTCCACGCAGCAGCAGGGGCAGGTGGCCGTACGGTGGCAGTTGGGGAGCGACGTGGGGGCGCCACGTGGCGCCCCGCGGTTGGCGGGCGCGCGTGCGCCGGGCGCGGGCTGTGTCGGCGGGCCACGTGGCGGGCTCTCGGGATTTCGGGCGCGCACAGTGTTGGGCCGGGCCCAACACTGTAGCGGCCCGAATGTACCGGGCGCCCGGATTTTTGGGCCAAAAGTCCAAGTTCGGATTTTTTCGGGCTGGGCCTATAAATAGCCCTTTGCTCGGGCTTTTTGACTCTTTTCCCGAACCCCTCTGCCCTTGGACCCTTCATCAAAGTTGGAGATCTTCATGTGGCGCATCTTTCGGCGGAGGCCCGGAATTTTTGGAAGCCGGGGCGTCGACGACTTCGGCATCGTAGCTCAGAGCGACGATCGTTCATTGGAGGCCCATTATCATCGATGTTTGGTCTAAAAGGTCCACAGAGCTACTCCGATGGTATTTTTGGACGATTTTTGCGGCGTTGGATTCACGAGAGGTACGTCTTCGACTTTTGTGTTGATCACCTTGCTGGATTCTGAATTAGTGGCACGGTTTTTGAGACTTTTATAAGCTACTGTTTGCTGGTGGAGTTTTTGGACAGCAGCCCCTTGCCGGAATTTTATCTCCGCGCTCGAGCGTCGGATCGAGACGAGCCTGTACACTTTTTGCATCTACTCGTCGCGAGGATTACCATCGTATTTTTCTGGGATTTTTCTGAGGCTTGCCCAAAGGTATACTGTTTCCGTTTTTACTGTGCAGATTATTACAGTTGGGTGGTTGTGAGTTTTTGCACGTCTGTACTGTGGAATTTGTAACTCGGCCTACGAGGCTCGGAATTGGACGTGCAAGTACCCGTTTCGAAGGTCTCGACGCGACAATCGCTGTGATATTTTTATTGGAATTTTCGGGGAACTTTCAGCAGGTGAAATAATGGCATCTTTGGGACTGATTTTTGCAGATCGTGTGTATTTGGTTAATTTTTGGGATTAAAGTGTAACTTTGGACCTTATTGTTCTACCCAGGAAGGTTTGCTTGTGTCTTTGAACCTATTGGAACTGGAGATAATGGTTTCCAGGTATTTCAGCTGTTAGGAGCCGAGGCTGGCGCGACGTGTACCGTGGATGCGGGTTCAGCAGCTGTCGGCAAATGGCCACGCTCTTCACCGACCTCAGGTTTGCCTTGGATTAAGCTCTTCAGGTGGGTAAACATAATATTGGTATCTGTATAAGGAAATGATAGGGTCGTTATGGATGTTGGTGTTATGGTTAATGTAAGTACACCTGTGGGAATGTCACGCCTATGACTGATAGCATGCAGAACTAATGTTCAACTGATATGAATGAGAGGTAAGCAGGGAATGGCCTAGCTTTTGGGAATTGATGCATACCTGATCATGGTTCACGTTTGGTGAATTAGAGTTTTATCACATGACAGACGGTTATATTTATCCCACACTAGATGATATAGAGATCATGCATGTTCATGTATTGGCCTACTTATTTGATATTGGTGTATCATAGTAGAAATGTTTTAGCATGCTATGCTACTTTATGTTTCACTCTCTTTTATCGTTCATGAGGATAAAAGCATGCTTGTATGGAGACGTAGTTAGGCCATCTTTTACTGCTGCACTACATATTGGAACTTGACTTAGGAGAAACCATGTTCTTCCTTTTCTCATTCTTGTTAGTCAGGCGGTCTGTGTTGCTCGGGTGTGAGCAGGGGTCTGGGGTAGTGTAGCAGGGACATTGGTGTCAGGGACGGGTTGTGCTGGATTGCGGCTGGCAGGGTTTTGGCAGTGATCGCGGACTTTGGGCGGTTGACCGGAGGTCGGTTATAGGACTTGATTATAGATGGCAGGGTATTGCGGCAACCGCGGATATTGGGCGGTTGACCTGATATTTACTTATGCATCAGATTGGGTATCAGGTTTCTCCAGTGGACGGAGTTTCCCACTTTTGAGTTCTATTGCCTCTGTATGAGGACCGGGGCTTCCCTTTAGTGGATGGGTTTTCCCACTTTGATCAGAGTCGTGATCTAGTCCTGCTATATTATGATGCTTGTGATATTGGTGACATGGTTACTTTACTCGTGTGGGTCGCTCCCCTCGAGGCCACTCCGGAGTAGGCAGTTGACATATTGGCCAGTGATCGCCAGACCTGTTGGCCAGTGAGTGCCAGACAGTGAGTATCGGTCAGTGAGTACCGATTTGTGAGCAGATACTTGAGACAGTTTGAGCAGGCAGTACCGGGTTTTATACCGGTTCATTTGATTGGGTATTCAGGCAGGTACTTTTATTGTTGCACTCGTGCCTGGGGGCTGAGTGGAGTCTAGTAGCTGTGTTTAGACCAGTGCTAGTGTTGTTGGGAACCGTTTGGGGTTAACGGTGGTCCCGAGGTCGTTGTGAGTTTTCGACCGTTGTGCGAGAGATTGAGGATCTTGAGTCTATCCGTTCTGAGAGAGAGCGTGGATTTCGACTATAGCCTGCAGGTGCCACTATTCGATAGCGAGTTAGTCCTTATGGACACCCTACGTAATTCCTGCCCGGTAGTGGGAGGTGGTTGTAGGTAGGCGCAGGTTTGACTGGACCCGGTATGGCAGTCAGCTCGATTGGGTCGATTGAGCACCTCGTGTGCGAGTGATTGCATATCTTTATCAGAGTTTTCCCCTTTTGAGCCTTTAGTTACAGGCATGGTAGCTGTTGAGAGTCTCCAGCCTTCTTGTTCAGTTCTTACTGCATTGTTATATTATTGCCTCTAGAGGACTTAGTGGGCAGACCGTCGGGCTGGCGGTGGTACCCACTGAGAACTCCCTTTTTGGTGTAGTTCTCACACCCATTGGGGTTTTTCCCCCTCCTTTTCCCTTTCTCTCCTTTGTTTTGCAGAGTCTTAGCGGGTGTTGCCGATTCCGCGGTTGTTGATCGAGGCGAGGGAGTTGCGTGCTAGATCCCTACCCGTCGTTGGAGAGTAGCGGTACCCCCTTCAGAGGAGAGCTTTAGTAGATTAGCTATTTTATTTTCCTCTTCTGAGAGCCTGTACACTGATGTATTTATTGGAGATACCTCCCTGTTGAGTTCTGTGTTTTGTATCTGAGGAAATTATATGATTATCATTTATGGGAGATGAATATTGTATCATTATTCCAGTTGTACAGATGGTTGGTTTTAGTTTTACAGCACTTTTATTTTATAGCTCTGATATCTGTTTAGTTGTAGCCTTTTCTTGCAGGTATGACGCTTCGCCTATGCGGGGTTTTGCATAGGTGGCGGATCTGTTGGCGAGCCCGGGTCGCAGTTTCGACTCCGGGACGTGACACTAGGACCTCAGGCTAAGCTGCCATAGAGCAGGTGTGATGACCTGGATCTCCGCAGAGCTGTTGCAGTGCGTTGGGTGGCTTCTGGAGGCCTAGGGGTGCGTTGGAGGTGTTTGTGCACCAATTGGACACAAGTGGCGGACTTCGGGCTTAAATGGATCACGTGGGTGATCGGTTGACTCTGTCGGATCTTTAGAAGTGGTTTCGCGCGAAACGGATATTAAAATTGAGCTCAGCGCGAAGTTTGGACAAAAGAACACCTTTCCGGAAGCCTTCGGCAAATTTTGGAGTTGGAATTTGGCAAAATGGACATCAAATTCGGATTCAGCGCGCGAAAACGGTGAAAATGGACTACCTACTTGTATTTTTCGGAGTCCGGATGCAAAAGCGCACTTTTCGAGGCTTGGGGTTACTGTTCCGGCCGGCGGGCAGTGCCGGCGGCGGCAGGCAGCGGCGGAGCGCGGCGGCGAAGCCACGGGCAGCGCGGCGGGCAGAGGCGCAGGCCGCCCGGTCCACGCGGCGGGCGTGCACCGGGGGCTGGACGCGTGGCGGCTCGGGAGTGGGCCGGTCCGCAGGGCGCGGTCCACGGAGTGTGCGGGGTGCATGGTGGACCGGCCTGGAAACGTGTCTGATTGTGGTTGGCGGGCTCATGAAGGCTGGGTCCTCGGAGGTGCACCGGGGTGCCTCGGGATGCGTGCCTGGCAGGGGGCGCAGGCGGCGAGCGCAGGAGCACGTGGGCGCGCGTCAGGCGCATTGACGCGCGGTTCCCGTGCGTGGGCCGCCACGTGTCGACCTCCGCGTGGGCCACGCGGCGCGGTGTGAGCGGCGGGGTTTGGTGTCCGCTGTTCGGGGTGGACGTGGCAGCACGGGAGCATTCCGGGCGCTCGAATCCGAGGACCCAGGTGGAATTCCTGGAATTGTTTCCTTGGCCTATAAAAGGGTTTTGAGCTGCGTTTTAGACCTTTTCTGGGCGTTTTCTCTCTATGAGTTCTTCAGCAAACCTCTTCCCCCTTGTGTGCTGCACCTTGTGGAGGATTCCCTGGATTTTTGGGAGGCACGGATTTCGAGGTTCTCATTTTTATGGCGCGGCGCGACGCTCGTTCATTTGTGGTCTTTTTCGTCGCGGTTTCAGTACGAGAACTCCCCCGGCTTACTCCGACCTCCGATTGAGGAGATTATTGCGCCGTTGGCTTCACGACAGGTAGGGCTACGTTTCCCGTGTTTACTGGTTTTTCCCATTCCGAGCTTTTCATGGGTTTTTCGGATCATCTTGTGACCTCATTTTCTGGGGCGGAGTTTTGGACAGCGCTGCAGTATTTTGATGATATCTTCGCGCACAGGCATCGGATTGGGGTGATTTAAAAGACGTTTTGCATCTACACATCGCGAGGAATATCTCCAAATTTTCTTGGAATTTTCTGAATTTTCCCCGAAGGTGAAAAGTTCCTGTTGACAGAACCTTGTGATTCAGATTTTGTGATTGGATTATTTCGGGGTGGTTCCCTTGTCGAATTTGTATCTCAGCGTAGGAAACTCGGATTTGAACGTGCAGGTACTCATTTCGACCGGTTCGTCGCGAGGATCGTGACAGTATTTTTCCTGGAATTTTTCGAGCATATCTCGCAGGTGAAAAGGCAAAACTGTGGACTGTTGTGTTTGGGACAGATTTTGTGTGAGCATTGTATGTTAATTGTGTATGTCCTTTTGGGGTGCTTTGTGCAGTGTTGTGGCGATTACTTAGACCGGGCGTGGACTTCACTGTTGGGACCAGGACTTAGCGCTCGAGGTGGGTGGTTGTTGCTTACCTCTATTTTGACATGCTCACTAGGAATATTAGAGTGGCCCCCTTTACTTGGACATCTTGATTAATCATGATCGGGGTTGGGTTTATGCATGCCTGTGTGGGGATTGGGTTGCTTTGATAGCGTTTAACCTTGCATGTGGAATGGAATATTTATTTTGGACTATATGATTATCCTGTTAGTGGTTCTACTTGAGGGTAGGTGACATGCATAGGTGGATACTGTTAATGATCAATGACTTAAATTATATTTTCTTGAGAACACTTGCATGCTAGTATGGACATCTAGATAGGCCATCTTTTACCGCTACACTTTCATGCTGGAACTTGACTTAGGAGAAACCTTGTTTGTTTCTTTTCTCCTTTCGTTAGTCAGGTGGTATTTGTTGCTCGGGTTTGAGCAGGGGTTTGGGATAGTGTAGCCGGGGCCTGGATTATGGATTATGGGTTTTGGCGGCGATCGCGGATATTGGGCGGTTGACCGGATGTCGGTTATAGGACATCGGTGATGGGGCATGATTATGGACTAGAGGGTTTTGTGGCAACCGCGGATAGTAGGCGGTTGACCAGATGTCGGATGTGGGACATGATTGTGATTGTGGGTTATTCCGGCGACCGCGGATATTGGGCGGTTGACCGGAGGTCGGTGGTGAGACCTGGTCGTGGATTTTGGGGTATTGCGGCAATCGCGGATATTGGGCGATTGACCGGATGGTTACTTTTGCATCTGATTGGGAATCAGTTTTCTTTTAGTGGAGGGTTGTGTTCCACTGGGGCTTTATAGTTGTGATCCAGTCCTTCTTTTACTTATCACACCGGCGCGGTTATTGCCCGGTGATGCTTTCCTCGTGTGGGTCGCTCCCCTCGAGTTCCCCTCCGGAGGCCGGGGCCAGACAGTTATGGACAGTTTTGCTATCACATCGGCGCGGCTTATTTGCCCGATGATGAGGGCGGCATCAGAAATTTTGCTATCACATCGGCGCGGCTTACTTGCCCGATGATGAGGGCGGTACAGATTGGGTTCATCTGGGACGGTTGGTTATTGTTGCCTACGGTTATTCCAATCTAGGACTGTATTTTAGAGGCATAGTAGTGGTAGATTTTCCTTTTTCAGCGGTTTCATTTCTTACCACTCTTCTTTCCTTTTTGCCTCTGGTAGACCTAGTGGGTGTGTCAGAGTTTGAGGTTTTACCCACTAGGGGAGGCTACTGGTTTACTAGTAGTTCTCACCCCCATTATTCTTTCCTCTTTTTCTTCTCCCTTGTTTTGCAGTGTCTTCTGCGGGTGCTGCTGGGCTTTCAGCGGCGAGTCGAGGAGAGAGGACGGCTGAGTAGATAGATCTCGAGGCAGGATGAGCGGGTTAGCTGGACTGTTGGTGTACCCATGTTTCCTCAGACGGTTGTACCTTTACTTTTGGGACTGGCTTTTGCCAGCAGGTTGTATTTATTTTGGTGAGCTGGGAGAGACTGATGTATCATTTATACAGATGTATTGTATTTTACTTTCAGCTTCAGTCTGAGATGTATTAGTTTTTAGTTCAGCTCTGTTTTTATTGCTCTTTTATTATTATCTCTTATATCTGAGCAGGTTTGGCGCTTCGTGTACGCGGGAAATACCGTGTGCACGGCGGATCTGTAGACGGGCCCGGGTTCCGGTTTACACCCGGGGCGTGACAGATTAGTTGGTATCAGAGCTTAGGGATAGGTCAGTTGGGACTTAGGAAACCCTAGGCTTTTGGGCGGACCCTAGGATGTTAGTGCGTGAGAGACGCGACATTTTGCGAAAGTCGGTGATTTATTTGTTTGACTCTTCCTGTGAGTGAAGAGGGATCGACATATCCTATTTTTGTGGGACAGTTATTCTGGCTGCAGACAACATAAAGTTACAAAAATAGAGGGATGTCTTTGACTTTCGCTAGATTGGGTCGAGTCTTTGGGGTGTGCTGATTTGTGGTTTTGTCGTGGTGAGCGGTGTCTCCCCGACGTTGGGCCCTGACCCGGGTGCACCTTGGTGCGGCAGTTGGGTCTGAGCTGGTTGTTTCGGGCCGGATACCCAGATTGGAGTCTGAGAGCTCCGGACCCGAAGGGTAGGAGTGTTGGAGGCAGATCAGCGGAGCAGTGACACAGTTGTCGGAGCAGCGCAGTGGCACAGTTGTCGGAACAGCGCAGTGGCACAGTTGTCGGAACAGCGCAGGGGCACAGTTGTCGGAACAGCGCAGGGGCACAGTTGTCGGAATAGCGCAGGGGCATAGTTGTCGGAACAGCACAGGGGCACAGTTGTCGGAGCAGCGCAGTGGCACAGTTGTCGGAGTAGCAAGCCCCCTCCATGCTGACGTTTAGTGTTGGAGCACCGAGGCAGGGTGGACAGTTGACAGCGGGTAAGCTGTGGGATTGCTTTGATCAAGTGAGCCAGTTTTGGCGGATGAGTCACCCCGATTTGTGGGATTGAGTATGGAGCCTTTGGAGACAGGGTCTTGTTCGGTGGGGGATAGAGAGTACTTGGAAGCCTTTTGTGTCAAGAGTTAGCGCAGTTGCTGAACTGCACGCTCCATGTGTAGAGGGACGGGGCGCATAGGATATGAGTGTCTGAGAGTGGATTGCGCCAGGATACCTTTTAACTCGTTGGGTCCCTCCATTACGGATTTGGGACGCCTCATTGGAGTAGGCGCCGGGTATGGAGCGTGGCATTGTAGTTCCTTTGGATTGGGATCTGCCGCCTGAGGCGAGTTCTGATTGAGGCGCTTGGCGCCGGGTGATGGAGGACAGATCAGTCGGAGGAGGCATTCCCGATTTTTTTTTCTAGGATAGTGGATTTTTGAGACTATCGGAGCACATATGTTACAGCGGTCGGTGTGGTGGTAGGTTTGAGTTGTTCCGGACTTTTGGGTTCATATCTTCTTGATACGGGAGAATTCCCTTCTTGGTGGGTAGTGCTTTTGCTTCATTGCTTGGGTTAGGGGGCAGGATGGTCACCACACGCACGGGAGGCTTATTTTCCCGATCGCGCTTAGCATGTGGAGGAGAGTTGTTGGTCCTGCCCGGTGCAGCTTGAGTCCTGGATTTTGCCGGTAGACCTAATGGTCTTGGCTCAGCTGCGGGATGTTGTTGTGGTACTTGTTGGGCTGGCGGGTTCGGTTTTCTTTCGCGGCGGTTGATTATGCCGAGAGGCAGTTTTCTTGGGGAACCAGGCCCGGAGGTGTTGGTGTACTTGGGTTGCTTGAGGGTTATCTTCTCCTCTATGGTTTTGACTTCGTGAGCGAGGCGGATGTTTCGCAGTGGATGAGTAGCCTTTTTGGCTGGTATGGTTGAGGGGCCTACGGCGGCGCCGGGACTCGGGGATACCCCCTTTGGTTGCGAGTTCCCGGCTGTTCTTCTATCAGAGTTGTCTAGCATGTCACTAGTTTGAGAGTTGAGGACACAACTCCAGGATTCGATATTTTGGGAATTTTGTCAGACCAAGTGTGTCGCCTTTGGGGGCGCCGGTGCTAGTCGAGATGTGGAAGGTTGGTTCACTTCGGCTTTGCGTGGATCCCCGGGAATTAGATGAAGTGACCATCTGGAGCTAGCACCCTTGTCGAGCTTGGAGGATTTGATTTACCGGTTGTAAGGGTCCCGGGTCTTCCTGAAGGTTGATTTGCAATCTGGTTTTCTCGACTGCATATGGCTGTGTGTTGATGCCGGAGAGTTGGGGAATTGCTTCTACACCCCGACGGTTTAAAGATTAGAGATCAGAGTCTACGTGATCAGTTGGGGGACTTATATTGAATACCTTGGGAGTACAGAGGTATTGGGATCAAGCTTTTGTGCCGATGGACTTGTGGTTGGATTATCGGGGCCCTGGGAGGAGCGGATGCCTGTACCGATGCAGGCTACTTGGTAGCTCGAGCGGTTAGCCCAGCTATACTTGGATGAGGTGGTGTGGTTTTCTGGAATGCCCGCCTCTATTTTGTTCTAGTTAGAGACCCAAGGATTGTATCGCGTCTCTGGAGGAGGTATTAGACAGCCTTGGGAGCTTGAGTGGTGGATGATTGGATATTTACCCCCTCTACTTGGTTGAGGTTCTGGGTTGAGGAATGACTTTAGTTTTGAGGATGAAACTTTCTTTTAGTGGGGGAGGATGTGATGACCTGGATCTCCGCAGAGCTGTTGCAGTGCGTTGGGTGGCTTCTGGAGGCCTACGGGGTGCGTTGGAGGTGTTTGTGCACCAATTGGACACAAGTGGCGGACTTCGGGCTTAAATGGATCACGTGGGTGATCGGTTGACTCCGTCGGATCTTTAGAAGTGGTTTCGCGCGAAACGGATATTAAAATTGAGCTCAGCGCGAAGTTTGGACAAAAGAACACCTTTCCAGATGCCTTCGGCAAATTTTGGAGTTGGAATTTGGCAAAATGGACATCAAATTCAAATTCAGCGCGCGAAAACGGTGAAAATGGACCGCCTACTTGTATTTTTCGGAGTCCGGATGCAAAAGCGCGTTTTTCGAGACTTGGGGTTACTGTTCCGGCCGGCTGGCAGCGCCGGCGGCGGCAGGCAGCGGCGGAGCGCGGCGGCGCAGCCGCGGGCAACGCGGAGGGCAGAGGCGCAGGCCGCCCGGTCCACGCGGCGGGCGTGCACCGGGGGCTGGACGCGTGGAGACTCTGGAGTGGGCCGGTCCGCGGGGCGCGGTCCACGGAGTGTGCGGGGTGCATGGTGGACCGGCCTGGACACGTGTCTAATTGTGGTTGGCGGGCTCATGAAGGCTGGGTGTATTTATTTTGGTGAGCTGGGAGAGACTGATGTATCATTTATACAGATGTATTGTATTTTATTTCCAGCTTCAGTCTGAGATGTATTAGTTTTTAGTTCAGCTCTGTTTTTATTGCTCTTTTATTATTATCTCTTATATCTGAGCAGGTTTGGCGCTTCGTGTACGCGGGAAATACCGTGTGCACGGCGGATCTGTAGACGGGCCCGGGTTCCGGTTTACACCCGGGGCGTGACAGCAGGACCTCAGGCAATTGCCACTGTTGGTCACTGGGGCCTCAGGCTAATGCCACTGTTGGACACCCAACATGTTATCATAACCTCACCAGGCTCACGGGTCTATGTGATGACCTCTCTACTGGTAAAGAACGCACTGTGGAGGATCAGACCCACTGCGATCGTGAATGAAAAGCTAGTGCTGTAGCAATCATAATGCTGATGCTCAAGCTCGCGGTCCAACGATCGAACCATCGGCTACAAGCCGGGAAAATCCCACTTGGAATGCTGAAAGCTGTAATGTCTCGCCCCGGGTCGATACTGCGACCCGGGCTCGCCAACAGATCCGCCGCCCATACGGGAAGCCCCGTATAGACGTAGCGACTAACCTGCAAAAGAATCATCCACACTAGCATATATCAGAGCTGAAATAGTAAAAGCTGAAATAAAAGATATAAAATACAACTACAGCTCTAAAAATATACAGACCAACTTCACCTCAAAATACAAATGTCTCTCTCAACTGCAGTAAAAGAAAGGTACAACTCGATACCTCACTACAAGAGTCACTCAACATAACACTCTCAGCAACTGGTAAGGGGTACATCTACTCTCTCTCAGAGGATGACTGGAAGGGATCTATCTCGCTACTCCCTCACCTCGGTCAGATGGAGCAGAATCGACAACTGGAGCAGCAGGAACCGGAGCAGAAGTCCCCGGGGAAAAAGACACCATGACGGGTGTGAGAACTACCTCCGACAGTAGTTCTCAGTGGGTGCCGCCAACAAGCCCGACGGTCTGCCCACTAAGTCTACTAGAGGCATAAAGTAACATATGCAGTGCTGTAAGGAAAGCTGGAAAAAGTAAACTCTACAGCTACTATGCCTCTATCTAGATGCTCAAGAGTGGAACAGAAGGGATATGATGCCACAACTAACTCTCAACTCAGATCACCCAATCCAAACTGACTGCCACATCGGGTCCAGTCAAGCCTGCGCCTACCTACTGCCGCACATCCTCAACAGGACGGGTCTACCGTAGGTATGTCCGTAGCTGCCAAAACTGGCTCAGCCAGAGGGACTGTGTCCATGACTGCCAAAACTGGCTCAGCCAGAGGGACACAAGCATCGACAAGCCGCGATAGAAGAGCTCAATCTCACGCCGGTACAACAACCCGGTATATAACTCAATCTCAACGCCGGTACAACAACCCGGTATATATCTCAATCTCAACGCCGGTACAACAACCCGGTCTCGCCTACTCCGGAGTGGCACTCGAGGGGAGCGACCTGCTCGAGTCAATAAGTAACCCATATCAAGTATCTCTGCAAGGTATCTCTATCAAGTACAAATGTGGCTCATGCAGGCTATGATCCAAATCCTCGATCAACAAGATCGGCTATAACCAACAATCACTATCTCACTCACTGGCTAGAATCCACACAACTGAGACTCACTGTCACTCTGACAGCTCCCAAGAAACCCAGATCTACCATCACTATCACTTTCCCAAAGAAAGCTGATCTACAGACTGCTATCAACTCCACTCGGTCCCCAGACACGAGTGCAAATGCATCCCACAACCACCCGACCTCCCAGCCCACAACCCGGGCGAGAAAAGCTAAGTCCAGAAATGATAAGTATAATAAGTGATGTGGGAATGTCTAGAGCAATAAAGAAACCTAGTCCAAGTTGAAGTTTTCTACAGTCTGGCTGAACATGATATATATGACAGGGGTGCTAGGTCAAGTTCCAAGATTTCAATAGTTAACATGTTGTAGGAAGCAATAAGATTACAAGGTTCATCAACTGATATACAAGAGTAATTACATTCAGTTTCCACAAGCTATTAAGTCTATTTACTAACATGCATGCTCCTACATATATAGAATTAGTACACAGTCCATAGATTTTGAAAGCAAGGTCACCCACCTGAACGTGCTAACTGTCCGGAATCGTACAGCTGAGAATGCCCAGAATCAGATATCTCAGTACATCCACCAAGCCAACAGTACAGTAGCAGTGCTCAATACGTCCTGGGTACAGAATACATTCCAAAAATCACACTTAATTCCACAAAATTCCAATTATACAAAATCTGCGGTGAACAGTCCTCTTTCTGCGGAAATTTCACCTGCTGAAAGTGCCCATAAAAATCCAATAAAAATATCACAGCGATCCTCGCGTCGAGACCTTCGAAACGGGTACCTGCACGTCCAAATCCGAGCCCCGTAGGCCGAGTTACAAATTCCACAATACCGGCGCGCAAACAATCACAACCACACAACTGTAAACTTTTGCAAAGATAAAAAGGGAATAGTATACCTCCGGGAAGGTCTCGGAAAAATCCAAGAAAAATATGATGATAATCGTCGCGATGAGTAGATGAAAAAAGTGTATAGGCTCGTCTCGATCCGATGCTCGAACGCGGAGAATAAAATCCGGCAAGGTGCTGCTGTCTCACAAGAAATCCTGTAGCAATGGGGGTTAAAAATGTACCAGAAACCCCAAGAAGAGCTCGGATCTGAAAAAGGTGGTCAATACGAAAAACATAGGCCCACCTCTCGAGAATCCAACGCAGTGAAAATCGTCCAAAAATACTGTCGGGGTTGCTCGGTAGACCTCCCAGACTGAAGTGCGACGAAAACGGGCCTCCAACAGTAAAGCGTCGCTCTGCGCTACGATGCCAAAGTCGTCGACGCCGCGGCCTCCAAAAATTCCGGGCCTCTGCCAGAAGATGCACAACACGAAGATCTCCAACTTTACTAAAGGGTCCAAGGGCAGGGGAGCTCGGGAAAGGGGGAAAAAAGCCCAAGCAAAGTGCCTATCTATAGGCCCAGCCCGAAAAAATTTGAAATTGGACTTTTGGGCCCAATTTTCGGGCGCCCGCTGGTTTCGGGCGGCTACAGTGTTGGGCCTGGCCCAACACTGTGCGCACACGAATCCACGAGAATGCGCCACGTGGCCTCGCGGCCCTCCCCCGCACCCGGCGCACGTGCGCCCGCGAACCGCGCAACGCCGCGTGTCCCGACACGCGGACGTGCGCGGCTGCGCCCGGCCAACCGCGGGGCGCCACGTGGTGCCCCCACGTCGCCCACCTGCCCGAGTACGGACACCTGCCCCTGCCACTGAGTGGACCACGCGCACTAAGGCCAGCCAACCACAAGGCGACACGTGGCCAACCCTCGGTCCACCGTGCACCCCGCCAAGTCTGTGGACCGCGCCTGCTGCGTCGGCCAATCGGACGCTGCCACGTGGCCCGCGCCTGGTGCACGCCTCCCGCGGTGAACCGACCGGCTACTCCTCAGCCCGCCGCCGCGCTCCGCCGCCCGCCGCCGGAACAGTAAACCCACACCTCGAAATACGTGTTTTCGCATCCGGACTCCGAAAAATACAAGTAATAGTCCATTTCGATCGTTTTCGCGCGCTGAATCCAAATCCGATGTCCAATCTGCCAAATTCCACTTCTAAAATTTCTCAAAAATTCTCGAAAAAGTAAACTTGAACCATTTTTCGTGCCGGGTCAATTTCTTGGTTCCAATACGCGCGCAAAAACCACAATCACCCAAATATGGGCCTCTAGAAGCTGCTGATCAGCGAAAACTGCGTCGCGGGGATCCGGGTCCTCACATCCTCCCCCACTAAAATAAAGTTTCGTCCCCGAAACAAAGAAAGCAAAACAGACGTACCTCAACCGGAAGTCTCTAACAGAAAGTGGTAGGCATCTCACATCTCTGTCTCCAGCTCCCAAAGAGCCTCTCGCTCCTCGTGATTACTCCACAAGATCTTCACAAACAGAATGGCCCGGTTGCGCAATTCCCTCACCTCACGAGCAAGAATTCGCAACGGCCGCTCCTCAAAACCAGGTCCTCGCCGACCTCCAAGGAAGTGAAGTCAATCACGCGCGACGGGTCAAACACATATCTCATCAGAGCTGAGACGAGGAAAACATCAAGTACTCCGGCCAGGCGTGGAGGAAGAACAACTCTATAAGCCACGGGGCCTACCCTCAAGTACCTCAAAAGATCCAATAAAGCGGGGACTGAGCTTCCCACGCACTCCAAATCTCCGGACCCCCTTCGAAGGCAAGACCTTCAAGAAGACATGGTCCCCAATCTGAAACTCTGGGTCTCGCCGTCGAGTATCAGCGTAGCTCCTCTGACGACTCTGGGCTGTCTCAAGGTGTCGGCAAACAACTCTGACTTTCTCCTCGGCCTCTAACAGTATATCTGGTCCCAAAGTCCTCCTCTCACCCACGTCACTCCAATACAGGGGCGACCGACACTTGTGTCCATACATCGCCTCAACGGAGCATCTGAATGCTCGCCTGATAGCTGTTGTTCTACGCAAACTCAATCAATGGTAAGTGTCGGTACCACCCTCCTCCAAAATCCATAACGCACGCTCTCAACATATCCTCAAGGGTCTGTATAGTGCGCTCGGACTGGCCATCAGTCTGTGGGTGGAAAGCAGTGCTGAATCTGAGCTGGGTCCCTAAGGCTAACTGTAAACTCCCCCAAAAGCGTGACACAAATCTCGGGTCCCGATCTGATACGATCGACGCTGGTACACCGTGTAGCCTCACTATCTCATCCAAATACAACTGTGCCAGACGCTCCAACGACCAAGTCATCTGAACAGGCAAGAAATGTGCAGACTTGGTGAGTCTATCCATAATAACCCAAACCGCGTCGGCTCCACTCTGCTCCCTCGGCAGTCCAGTAACAAAATCCATAGTAATGTGGTCCCACTTCCACTCGGGGATTGGAAGACTCTGTAACTTGCCAGCAGGAACCCGGTGCTCTGCCTTCACTTGCTGGCAAGTTAAACAACGAGCCACAAATCTTCCAATGTCCCGTTTCATTCGGAACCACCAAAAATGTGCCTTGAGGTCCTTATACATCTTAGTACCACCAGGAGGAATGGTATAAGGTGTATAATGGGCCTCTCTCAAAACCCAGTCTCTGACCTCAGGATCCATGGGCACACACACTTTCAGTCCCTGTACTGCAGTACTCCCGAGCTATCCACTACAAAAATCCCCCAACTGATCTGCCTGAATCTGTGATCAACATGCTCAAACTCTGCGCTGACCTCCGACTTAAGGCATCTGCTACCACATTGGCCTTGCCGGAGTGATAAAGGATACTCACATCGTAATCCTTTAATAACTCCAACCACCGGCGCTGCCTCAGGTTCAGCTCCTTTTGTGTGAACAGATACTTTAAGCTCTTATGATCTGTGTAGATCTCACAATGCTCACCATAGAGGTAAAGCCGCCACAGCTTCAATGCAAACACCACAACAGTAAGCTCCAAATCATGAGTAGGGTAATTCTTCTCATAATCCTTTAATTGCCATGAAGCATAAGCAATTACCCTACCATGCTGCATCAAAACACATCCCAAACGCTGTGCGAGGCGTCACTGTAAATCACGAAACCATCACCCCTCACTGGCAGTGCAAGAACTGGCGCTGAGATCAATCTCCTCTTCAGCTCCTCAAAACTCTGCTGGCACTGCTCAGTCCAAACCAACCTCGTCCCCTTCCTAGTCAAACTGGTCAGGGGAGTAGAGAGCTTCGCAAAGCCCTCTACGAACCGACGGTAGTAGCCTGCCAAACCCAGAAAACTCCGAACCTCTGTAACCGTCGTAGGTCTCGGCCAATCCCGAACTGTATCAATCTTCGTCGGGTCAACTGCCACTCCTGCGGCTGATACAATGTGGCCCAAGAATGCAACCTCCCGATGCCAGAACTCGCACTTTTTAAGCTTGGCATACAGTTTCTTCTCACGTAGAAGCTGCGGCACTATCCTCAAGTGCTCCGTATGCTCCACATCGCTCCGGGAGTAGATCAAGATGTCGTCGATGAATACAACCACAAACAGGTCCAAGTACGGTTGGCATACCCGGTTCATCAAATCCATAAATACAGCAGGGGCATTAGTCAAACCAAATGGCATAACCGTGAACTCATAATGCCCATACCGGGATCTAAAAGCCGTCCTGGGGATGTCCTCGGCCCTCACCTTCAGCTGGTGGTAACCTGACTGAAGATCAATTTTCGAAAACACACTGAAGCTCCCTGCAACTGATCGAACAAAACATCTATCCGTGGTAGAGGACACTTGTTCCGGATGGTCACTTTATTCAACACCCGGTAATCCACACACAAACGAAGTGACCCATCCTTCTTCTTCACAAATAAAACTGGCGCTCTCCACGGAGAAACACTGGGCCTAACAAAGCCTCTGTCCATCAAATCCTAAAGCTGGGCCTTCAACTCCCTCAACTCGGCAGGTGCCATCCTATGAGGTGCCTTTGAGATCGATGCGGTTCCTGGTACCATATCAATCACAAACTCCATCTCCCTCTCCGGCGGCATAATCATCAACTCAGGGGGAAACACATCTGGGAACTCGCGGACAATAGGAATATCCTCGAGTCCCAGTGCCGCCGTAGGCACCTCCACAACCGTCGCCAAGAAAGCGGTGCAGCCTCTACTCATCATCCGCCTAGCCCTCGCCGAATAAATCGTCACTGCAAACAAGGAGCTCTGACAACCTCGATAAACAAACTCCTCCTGTCCCGGCTCGCAGAGGGTCACCGTCCTCTCTCTGCAATCTAAGGTGGTAAAATACCACGACGACATGAACAGCTGCTGTAGCATCCTCAACCTGAGTGGCATAGACTCGCCTGCTCGGCGCTGGGGAACGTCGCTCTGGCTGTCGCGAAGACGATGAAGCAAAATTTGGCCTGCCGTAGGCCGCAGAAGGTCCTACTGGGTGGTGAGGAACCGAAGGTGCTGAAATTGAGGAAGGAGCTAGATTACCTGCTCTGGGGCACGAACTCTGAAAGTGACCGGTCTGCCCGCAACGGAAACAACGGCCCTGCCTCTGAGGGCACTGGGTCAGTGGGTGCGGTCCTCCACAAATGATACAACGGTCAGGGCGCGGCTGCCGCGAGGTCTGCTGCTGCTGCGAAGGCTGTTGTTGCCGAGACTGATAAGATGCTCCTGATCTCTGCCGCCCCTGATACCCACGACCCTGAGAATGGAAACGTGGAAGTCTCGGGGGTCCCTGTCGACTCGACTGCCCCTCCTCCATCGGTGCAGGGTGCTTCGCCCCTGGAACCACTACGGGGGCTGAAGCCACTTCCTCCATCACTGCCTCTCCTTGCTCTACATATAAAGCCTGCTCCATCGAGGCCTCCAAAGTCTGACAAACACTCTCTGGAAAGAAGGCCCCTAGAAGCATACTGCGGAACTCCGCCCAAGAGAGAAGCTGCGTCCCAGGTGGACCAGCAGGTCGCACACGCCGCCACCAAGCCTCGGCGTTGCTCCCAAGAAGTGTGTAGCCAATAGGACCCAAAACTGCTCCTCAATGAACAAACTCTCAAAATGTCGCTCCATGGCCGTGATCCAAGACTCAGCCTCCCACGGCTCTGCACTCAGTCCAGAAAACGGGGTGGATCGAACTGGCGGAACCTCATCAATAGATCCACCACCTCACGCTGCTCAGCTGAAGTCAAAGGTCCCGTCGACCCAGACGGTGGTCTGCTAGAAACCAACTCAACAGGAACTGTCGGTGCTGCCAGAACAATAGGGGGCGCCACAACTGGCGAAGAAGGCACAGGTGAACTCTCAGGGGGTGCTACAACCGGCTGCGCCCTCTGCTCCATCACGAGCATCAACTGACCCAAGGCCCCCTCCTGGCACTGTGATGTCTCCTCCTGACGCCGAACAGCCTCAAACAACTGTGACATCTGGGCACGAAGCTCCTGAACCTCTCTCTGCTGTCCCTGCCCCGAGTCCTCCTGCTTGGGCTCAGAGGAAGAAGGCTGCGAACGCGTCGACACCGTGCGTCACGGAGGCATCACTCACCAGAGGAACAAAACGAACAATCAGAACCCAAATCAACTCTCGACCCAATCTAGCGAAAGTCAAATGGCATGTCCCCCTTCCCATAGTACTATGTTGTCTGCAGCCAACATAGTTGCCACCGAAGGAAGACATGTCAATCACTCATCCCAATCCGCTCGGGAGAGTTAGAAACCCAATCAGGACTCTCGCTAAGAATTACGGCTCTCACGTGAGTCATCCTAGGGTCCAACCACAAGCCTAGGGTTCCCAAGTCCTCAGTGACCTACATCCTAGGTTCTGATACCACTCTAATCAGTCACGCCCCGGGTCGATACTGCGACCCGGGCTCGCCAACAGATCCGCCGCCCATACGGGAAGCCCCGTATAGACGTAGCGACTAACCTGCAAAAGAATCATCCACACTAGCAGATATCAGAGCTGAAATAGTAAAAGCTGAAATAAAAGATATAAAATACAACTATAGCTCTAAAAATATACAGACCAACCTCACCTCAAAATACAAATGTCTTTATCAACTGCAGTAAAAGAAAGGTACAACTCGATACCTCACTACAAGAGTCACTCAACATAACACTCTCAGCAACTGGTAAGGGGTACATCTACTCTCTCTCAGAGGATGACTGGAAGGGATCTATCTCGCGACTCCCTCACCTCGGTCAGATGGAGCAGAATCGACAACTGGAGCAGCAGGAACCGGAGCAGAAGTCCCTGGGGAAAAAGACACCACGACGGGTGTGAGAACTACCTCCCACAGTAGTTCTCAGTGGGTGCCGCCAACAAGCCCGACGGTCTGCCCACTAAGTCTACTAGAGGCATAAAGTAACATATGCAGTGCTGTAAGGAAAGCTGGAAAAAGTAAACTCTACAGCTACTATGCCTCTATCTAGATGCTCAAAGAATGGAACAGAAGGGATATGATGCCACAACTAACTCTCAACTCAGATCACCCAATCCAAACTGACTGCCACATCGGGTCTAGTCAAGCCTGCGCCTACCTACTGCCGCACATCCTCAACAGGACGGGTCTACCGTAGGTATGTCCGTAGCTGCCAAAACTGGCTCAGCCAAAGGGACTGTGTCCATGACTGCCAAAACTGGCTCAGCCAGAGGGACACAAGCATCGACAAGCCGCGATAAAAGAGCTCAATCTCACGCCGGTACAACAACCCGGTATATAACTCAATCTCAACGCCGGTACAACAACCCGGTATATATCTCAATCTCAACGCCGGTACAACAACCCGGTCTCGCCTACTCCGAAGTGGCACTCGAGGGGAGCGACCCGCTCGAGTCAATAAGTAACCCATATCAAGTATCTCTGCAAGGTATCTCTATCAAGTACAAATGTGGCTCATGCAGGCTATGATCCAAATCCTCGATCAACAAGATCGGCTATAACCAACAATCACTGTCTCACTCACTGGCTAGAATCCACACAACTGAGACTCACTGTCACTCTGACAGCTCCCAAGAAACCCAGATCTACCATCACTATCACTTTCCCAAAGAAAGCTGATCTACAGACTGCTATCAACTCCACTCGGTCCCCAGACACGAGTGCAAATGCATCCCACAACCACCCGACCTCCCAGCCCACAACCCGGGCGAGAAAAGCTAAGTCCAGAAATGATAAGTATAATAAGTGATGTGGGAATGTCTAGAGCAATAAAGAAACCTAGCCTAAGTTGAAGTTTTCTACAGTCTGGCTGAACATGATATATATGGCAGGGGTGCTAGGTCAAGTTCCAAGATTTCAATAGTTAACATGTTGTAGGAAGCAATAAGATCACAAGGTTCACCAACTGATATACAAGAGTAATAACATTCAGTTTCCACAAGCTATTAAGTCTATTTACTAACATGCATGCTCCTACATACATAGAATTAGTACGCAGTCCATAGATTTTGAAAGCAAGGTCACCCACCTGAACGTGCTAACTGTCCGGTATCGTACAGTTGAGAATGCCCAGAAACAGATATCTCAGTACATCCACCAAGCCAACAGTACAGTAGCAATGCTCAATACGTCTTGGGTACAGAATACATTCCAAAAATTACACTTAATTCCATAAAATTCCAATCATACAAAATCTGCGGTGAACAGTCCTCTTTCTGCGGAAATTTCACCTGCTGAAATTGCCCAGAAAAATCCAATAAAAATATCACAGCGATCCTCGCGTCGAGACCTTTGAAATGGGTACCTGCACGTCCAAATCCGAGCCCCGTAGGCCGAGTTACAAATTCCACAATATCGGCGCGCAAACAATCACAACCACACAACTGTAAACTTTTGCACAGATAAAAAGGGAATAGTATACCTCCGGAAAGGTCTCGGAAAAATCAAAGAAAAATATGATGATAATGCTCGTGATGAGTAGATGAAAAAAGTGTATAGGCTCGTCTCGATCCGATGCTCGAGCGCGGAGAATAAAATCCGGCAAGGTGCTGCTATCTCACAAGAAATCCTGTAGCAATGGGGGTTAAAAATGTACCAGAAACCCCAAGAAGAACTCGTATCTGAAAAAGGTGGTCAATACAAAAAACATAGGCCTACCTCTCGAGAATCTAACGCCGTAAAAATTGCCCAAAAATACTATCGGGGTTGCTCGGTAGACCTCCCAGACTGAAGTGCGACGAAAACAGGTCTCCAACAGTAAAGCGTCGCTCTGCGCTACGATGCTGACGTTGTCGATGCCGCGGCCTCCTAAAATTCCGGGCCTCTGCCAGAAGATGCACAACACAAAAATCTCCAACTTTCCTAAAGGGTCCAAGGGCAGGGGAGCTCGGGAAAGGGGGCAAAAGGCCCAAGCAAAGTGCCTATTTATAGGCCCAGCCCGAAAAAATCTGAAATTGGACTTTTGGTCCCAATTTCCGGGCGCCCGCTGGTTTCGGGCGGCTACAGTGTTGGGCCCGGCCCAACACTGTGCGCCCCTGAATCCACGAGAATGCGCCACGTGGCCTCGCAGCCCTCCCCCGCGCCCGGCGCACGTGCGCCCGCGAACCGCGCAACGCCGCTTGTCCCGACACGCGGACGTGCGCGGCTGCGCCCGGCCAACCGCGGGGCGCCACGTGGCGCCCCCACGTCGCCCACCTGCCCCGCACCTGCCCGCATACGGACACCTGCCCCTGCCGCTGAGTGGACCACGTGCACCAAGGCCAGCCAACCACAAGGCGACACGTGGCCAACCCTCGGTCCACCGTGCACCCCGCCAAGTCTGTGGACCGCGCCTGCTGCACCGGCCAATCGGACGCTGCCACGTGGCCCGCTCCTGGTGCACGCCTCCCGCGGTGGACCGACCGGCTACTCCTCAGCCCGCCGCCGCGCTCCGCCGCCCGCCGCCGCCACCGGCGCCACTCCGGCCGCCGGAACAGTAAACTCACACCTCGAAATGCGTGTTTTCGCATCCGGACTCCGAAAAATACAAGTAAATAGTCCATTTCGATCGTTTTCGCGCGCTGAATCCAAATCCGATGTCCAATCTTCCAAATTCCACTTCTAAAATTTCTCAAAAATTCCCAGAAAAGTAAACTTGATCCATTTTTCGTGCCGGCTCAATTTCTTGGTTCCAATACGCGCGCAAAAACCACAATCACCCAAATATGGGCCTCCAGAAGCTGCTGATCAGCGAAAACTGCGTCGCGGTGATCCGGGTCCTCACATGTAATCTCAACTAATGCAGTATAACTGAAACTGTATAACAGAAGCTGTATATAGAAGTTGTATACTGAAACTGAACTCCTATTCTAACTTGCAGTATAAAACAGGAATGCTGAATAAACAAAACTGATGACCAATCAGGCATGTCATATGTCCAGATATATCAATCAATGTTGGAAATAATAAGCATAATGAAAGGCTCATCTGTGGGATCAAAGCTACCAGCAAAATAGGGGTCCGTCCTACCACGGTACCCGTAGGGCTGAACTGATAAAGCGCGGACCGAAGGTAAACCTACCTCAACACAAGCGATCCTGAAATCCGCTGGGAGGCTCACTGGCTGGCGGCTGACTGTTGGGACCTGAATAATAAATACAGGTCAATAATAGACTCTTTCTCATACCAATCCCACTGACTCACTGTGTGTGGACAAGCTATACGGAAAACTTTGCCGAAGTCCTGAAATTTTGCCGAAATTTTCGAAAATCCGATTCCCGCTCAACGAAAGCCGTCGGATCTCCAACGAAGGGTTTAGAGATCATGGGCACACAACCCAAAATAGCCCATGAGGCTACAATTGCAATTAAATGTAATACTCTAGAAATTCGAGTTTGTAAAAGTTAATAAAGAAATGCAAAATAAATTTAAAAGTCAACATTTTGCATATATGGATGTGTAAATGGGAATGTTGTAAGTCAAGGTACAAATTTCACAGCAACTTACAGATCCGGGTTTTGATTTCGAAAAACTAAAATCGCCAGTGGAACCGTCTCGTCGAATTGATTACAAGTGGTGCAATCTGATTTTCGATCTGACGGTCGGATCGTCTCGAAATCGGCGAAGAACGAAGTGGGGCCCACGACTTAAGTCGTGAATAGTAAACCCCTTATGTAATTCCCTCGCCTGTGAACATTGGCCGATTGAGTGTCTGGAGTCCGAAAGTGACGATCCATATAGTCGATTTTAATGGCTTCGGCATTCTGAGCGCAGTGGCGCTGACGAAATTTCTGTTCGACGAGCCGAAGTCCTTAAAAAGCGTGCTACACTAGGTAACACCACTGTATTTTATGGATTTTAAAATTATAGAGGATCGAACGTGACAAACCAAAATTGCTACTCGATAGGTTTCGTCGAGCCGGACATCATGGTGGTGTCCGTTTTTCCGTTTGACGACTTGGTCATCTCGAATAGCGTGAAAAATAGCGAAAAATGGCGTATTTGCATAAAAGTCCCCGCATTTTATGCGCGGAATCCAATGGGACTTCTTAGAGAGGGGTATTCATGCAAAATTTATCTACAGTGGGGGAACCAACCTTAAATAATGCAACTAGAGGGACTAGCTAGCATTTTTGGTGCAACTAGGTTAAAAACGAAACCTAGGTCGGTTCCAAAGCTCTAGTACGGTTATTCTTCACCTAGCCGCCACATGTGAGTCTCTTCGACTCCTCTGTGCTCTCCACGACGGTTACGCTGCCGGCCGCCACCTCCCCTCGCCGGAAAAAACAAAGAGAAAGCAAGAAGCAACCTTGCTTTCGGGTTGGTTATGAAGGAAGCAACCAAAAGGCTTAAGATCTCTCCAAAGTTTATCTGAGACCATCTCTGGCATCCAGAGAGGCTGATCGAGGAGCCCCGACGCCTGGCTCCGCCGCGCGCCGTCGGAGCCACCATCCGTCTTCCTCAAGTCCGGGAAGGTAAGCCCTCTCGTTCTGTGGTTTTTCTTGCAACTTGGACCCTAGTAGTCAGCCTCTGACATCTAGAACATGAACCAGGTCAAGCCCCGAGGTCTGGGGACCTCCGGTTGCCGGCGGGCTAAAGATAGGTCGCCGGAACCCTTGTTTTGGCCACGATTTTGTGCGGCGTCTCTGAGGCTTATGCGGGGAAAAAAACTTGACCAATCTCTTCTGCATGACCCCAAGAAGACCTCCAAGAAGTGTGGGGGGCTTTGGTGCAGTGTGGAGCACGGGGGAGCAAACCCTAGTCTTGCGGGTTCTTGGTGTTGGCCGAGCAACGCCGCCCGTCGCTCCTCCGGCGCCGACCAACCCTGGTAAGTCTTCTGACACCTTGGGCTTGCTTCTAATCCATTTGCATGCGACCCATGCAGCTTGGTTCCCAAGTTGCCATTAATGGGCTAATTAAGCTTCTTTATCTTCTTCCTCGGTTGGGGGAGCACAGGGAAGCCCCAAGCTTGCGCGGATGAGATCCATTCCACCTCTGGAGGTTCAAGAAAGACAGTGCTCACCTTAGTTTGAAGCTTGACCGAGAGTCAAGAGAGCTCGGCCAACTTGGAGCTCCAATAAGACAAGTGCAAGGTGATTTTGCTCCGGCAACTTAACCAGTAGGCTTGCCGCCTCCCACAGGTGAGCCTCCCCTCTTTCTTGATGTCCTTTAGCTCATGTGCAAGTTGGTTGGGGATTGGAACCCTTGGAATGGTGAATGTACCAAGCTAAGCTCTAAGTATATAGGAATTGGGACCATGAGCCATGGCTGCTTACTGGGTAGTTCTGCGGAGGCCCAGAGGTGAGCCTCTGTGTATATGGTGGTCCCTGAGCTTGATGCTCACACTAAAATTGGAGATGACCCATTGTTAATACAAGTGTAGCCATCTTGAGCTCTCAATGCACATTGGTCATGGGCCAACTTGTGTTTTTGCTGCCCAACTTGCTCCCAAACAGTGAGCATGGGTTGTAGCATGTCAAGATCTAGTTTCTGGTAAATTATTTTGGTTTAAAGATTCCTGGATTAAAAGTTATAGCTTAATTAGTGGGAAATTACATGTTAAAGATGCTATTTTGATAAGTCCAGGGGTCTAAATGTAAATGTTACATGAGGGATTGCTGTAAACAGTATTTATATGATTTATGGACCTTTCGTTTGGGTTCTGAGGGTTTTCGTTGAGCGAGTTTTGCTTAACGACCCATAAATTGACGAAAGGTCGATTTAACGGCAGATTCACACTAAACGCGCATTTCAAGGATAGTGGATGAATCCTGTGTTGATACGTGATACTATTGTAGGCCCCAGCAGTCAGGAGCTAGCCCGTGATCCGTCCAGCGGATATCGCGACCGTCTGCCTTGAGGTTGGTTTATCTTCGGTCAGGGCTTTATCATTTCGGCCCTACGGGTACCGTAGTAGGACGGACCCCCCTTCCTTTGGTTCTTAGCAGTTTTGATTCCACAGATGTGCTTTTATTATGTTTTTATTTCCAGCAGTAGTTGTACATATCTGGACACATGCCATGCTTGTTTGGTCACTAGCTCCGTTCTATATCTTTCTCTATTCTTCACTGCATGTTTAGAATAGGAGTTACTGTTTCAGTATTTGGCATGATATATATATTTCAGTATCTGTATCCCGGTGGGGATTTTCCTCGGCTTTTTGCCGATCGTCTGGTCGTTGGACCGTGGTTTGAGCATCAGCATTATGATCGTCATTGAGCCAACTTTCAGTCACGCACATCAGCGGATTAGCTACCCGCAGTGGTGTTCTTTACCGGTAGAGAGGTCACATAGACCCGTGAGCCCGTTGGGGTTATGATAGCATACTGGTTTCCAGAGCGGTATTAGCCTGAGGTCCTTGGGACCAACAGTGGCATGAGATTGGGTATGCTTGTACTTCTAGTTTTGATGCATTACTTGTTCATCTATCTTATGCTTGTTTATTTATCTAGCATGCTCAGTTGATTATCCGTATTTGTTATCTCCAACTTTTGTTTATCTGCATTTATTATTCCCAACTTTGTTTATCTGCTTATTATAGTATCCAGTAGGTACGACTTGCTATTTCTCGGCCCGTCGTGCCCACTGGGATACATGTATAATGTATCTCACACCCCCTGGGTGACTATTTTTCAGGTCAGTTGGGTGCTGGGATTCTGTGATGATCTGGTGAGCAGACGCGATAGAGTTGTCCCTGGTAGATCATTGCTTATTATGACTTAGTATATTGATCTCGTTCTTTGGACTCTATGTTATTTGTTTATCATCTTAGATGTGGATATCTAGGATTGTGTGGGATGATTAGTTGTGGATATCTAGGACTGTGTTAGATGACTAGTGGAAATTTAGGACTGTGGACATATTATGTATTTATGGAACCTTGTGAATGTAATAGAGTAGATGACTATTTAATTTCCAGTTTACTGCTTGTATCTACTCTGATGAATGTACTCTTCGAGCCGAACATATATAGGGGAGACTCTATCCGTTTGTATAGAGGCTTTTCTATATATGTGGCGGTCTGTTCACGCCTTGGAGTTCGAAATGTTTAACTCTGATTTAAAAAAAAAAAAAAAAAAATTAGTGTGAGGTCCTGGAATCCCCCGCGTAGGGTTGCTGGTTGTTGGGCAGCTTTCGGTCGCCGTTGGGGGTGTTGGTGCGCGTGTTGGGGGCCCAGAAATGGATTTGTGATGCAATTTGGGATTTGCTTGCATCACTGGAGGCCTGCGTGGGTTGCGCGCAATTTGGACACAAGTGGTGGACTTCGGGCTTAAATTGAGACCCCGTGGGAAGTTGGAGGACCCGTCGGGTGTTTAGAAGTGTTTTCGCGCGATTCAGATGTCAAAATTAGACTCCGGGTGAAGTCCGGATAAAAGTTTACCTCTCCGGTCGCCTTCGGGAATTTTTAGAGTTGGAATTGGGCAAATCGGACTTTAAAAATGGACCCGGCGCGAAAATCGGATCGAGTGGGCATTCGGCAAATTTTCGGGTGAGAATTTGGAGAAGCGGACATCATTTCTGGACTCAGCGCGCGAAATCGCTAAGGATGGACTATTTATTTGTTGGATTTGGAGTCCGGTAGGCGTGCGCGCTTTTCGAGGCAAAGCGGCACGCGGATCGAGACGCGCGTGGCGCGGATCCCGAGGAGGCTGCGGCGCGTCAGGCGAGGCGCGGCTGACGCGACAGGGCGCGCCTCTGCGCGCGTCGGGGCAGGCGCACCATGCACGGGCCACGTGGGGGCCGCCACGTGGCGGACCCCAGTTGGCGCCCGCGCGGGCGCTGGGGCGCCCGCCCGTGTCACGGGCGCGTGTCCCGCGCCTGTGGGCGGCCCGGTGTCACGCGGCCGTGTGGCGCGTGAGCTGCGCGGCCGCGTGGCGCGCAGGGACGCGGCCACGCGGCCGCCCTTCCTCTTGCGTGGGCCGGGTGCACCCGGGTGGGTGTG
Organism: Tillandsia leiboldiana; assembly: GCA_029204045.2. Taxonomy (NCBI): domain Eukaryota; kingdom Viridiplantae; phylum Streptophyta; class Magnoliopsida; order Poales; family Bromeliaceae; genus Tillandsia; species Tillandsia leiboldiana. The sequence continues at coordinate 47,976,058 of CM055063.1, read as the reverse complement.
GTGCACCAGCCGGTGCACGGTGCACCGTGCACCGTGGACCGCCCCCTCCCCTTTTCCTCTTTTTCTTCTTCTTCTTCCTCCCCGCAAGCCACTTCTTCTCCTTCTTCGGTTCCTTCTTCACCCGAGAGCGAGAGAGAGTGAGGAGGGAGGTTGTGGGATGTGCGGCGGCGCGCCGTGGACCTCGTGGAGCGCGCGAGTTTTTTTGTGGGGAGCGTTTCGGCGACGGCGGCGCAGTCGGGTAGGTCCCGTGTGTTGGTTTTACTGTATTTTTGTACAGTTTTCGGGGCGACCTTTTGGACTGTAATTAACCCTCTTGCTCTTTTCTGTGTTGGGCACCGTGCACCATTTTGCGTGCGGACTCCGTTTTGCGTGCGGACTCCGGCACTGTGCACCGTTTTGCGTGCGGACTCCGTTTTGCGTGCGGACTCCGGCACCGTGCACCGTTTTGCGTGCGGACTCCGTTTTGCGTGCGGACTCCGGCACCGTGCACCGTTTTGCATGCGGACTCCGTTTTGCGTGCAGATCCTGGCACCGTGCACCGTTTTGCGTGCGGACTCCGGCACCGTGCACCGTTCTGCGTGCAGACTCCGTTTTGCGTGCGGATCCTGGCACCGTGCACCGTTTTGCGTGCGGACTCCGGCAGCGGACATCGTTTTGCGTGCGGATCGCGTGGAGGCCAATTGCAAGTGTCTACGAGCAATTGGTGGCAAATCGAGGTGGGTGGCCTTATCTCCAAGTTTTATGGAATGTACATTAATTCTATTGATGTAGGACTATACATGATAGTTTATTTCCTTGTGTAGCATGCTAGATTGTTGGAATGGCTATCCCTTTATTATCTGTTAAAGTAGTTATCTTGGAACTTGACCTAGCACCCCCGTCATATGTTGTATGTGTAACCAGACTAGTAGAAAACCCTCACTTGGGCTAGGGTTATTTATGCTTAGACATCCACACTGTTCCTTCATCCCTGGACATAGTGTTTTCTCGCCCGGGTAGTGGGCCGAGAGGTCGGGACTTGCTTTTAGTGTGGGATGCTTTTACACTCTTGCCTGGGAGCAGAGTGGAGTCTGGTAGTTGTACTGGGTTGCTTATCTGTGCCCGGGAGCCGTTTGGGTAAACGGTAGTCCCGGGAGGTCTTGTTTCCCTGTTGTGCCGTCGTGGAGGGAGCCGTTGCGCAGACGGCAGTCCCGGGCCGTCGAGTATCTTCCGGTCCGTCTTGTTGGGAACCGTTGGGGTTGACGGTGGTCCCAGGTCGTTGAGTGTTGTCCGACCTGTTTTGTTACCCTGAGTTGTGGGTCGTCCCTGGCTGTGGAGTATCTCCAGCCAGTGAGCCTTGTGCTGCGAGCCGTTGGTGTGGCTAGTGTCTCGTGTTTCGAGTTAGTCGAGCAGCCGAGTCGTCGAGAGTGCTCCGACTATTGTGCGAGGTATTTGGGGATCTTGAGCCCTACCGTTCTGAGAGTGAGCGTGGATTTTGACTAGCCTGCATATGCCAATGTTTGATACTCTATGCCGCGCCGTTCTACTCAGTTGGAGTCGCGTCCTGAGATGCCGCTGTGGATACGATGGTTGGCCTGTTGAGGCAGTTTTGCGCGAGGGATGAGTTAGTAGGACAGGACGCCCCACGTAAATCCCGTCCTCATGGGGATGTGTGGTAGTGGGCAGGAGCGTTCCTGGTCGACGGGCGCAGGCTTGACTGGACCTTTGAGGTAGTCAGTTCGTTTGGGTCGATTGAGCACCTTGGGTGCGAGTGGTCTCATTTACTTTCTTCTGCTCCACTTTTTGGAGTATCTAGATAGAGGCATGGTAGCTGTAGAGTAGCTCCAGCTTTTCTTGTTTCAGTTTGCATTGCGTTGTTATCTTTGGCCTCTAGTAGACTTGGTGGGCAGACCGTTGGGCTTGTTGACGGTACCCACTGAGAACTACTGTGGGAAGTAGTTCTCACACCCGTCGTGGTGTCTTTTTCCCCAGGAACTTCTCCTCCTGTTCCTGTTGCTCCAGTTGCTGATCCTTCTGACCGAGGCGAGGGAGTCGCGAGCTAGTTCCCTACCCGTCATTGGAGTGTAGCGGTACCCCTTCAGAGGAGAGCTTCAGTAGATTAGTTTTCTTCTTTTTCCTCTGTTGAGAGACCTTTGTTGTGAGGTATAGAGTTGTACTTTATTTTACAGTTTGAGAGACTGTTGTAGTGAGGATATTCTTGTATCGAGAGTCTGTACACTGATGTATTCATTGGAGATACCTCCCTTTTGAGTTTTTGTATCAGAGGACTTGTATATGATAGTATTTGGGGAGATGGATATTGTATTATTTTCAGTTGTACAGTGTTTGGACTTCAGTTTTAGTAGTCTACTTTCAGCTCTCTGATATCTGTATACTGTAGTTGATTCTTTCTGCAGGTTAGACGCTTCGTCTGTACGGCAGTTTCCGTACAGATGGCGGATCTGTTGGCGAGCCCGGGTGGCAGTTTCCACCCCGGGGCGTGACAGATTAGAGTGGTATCAGAGCCTAGGTTGTAGGTCGTGGTGGACTTAGAAACCCTAGGCTTGTGGTTGGATATTAGAATGACTACGTGAGAGTCGTGACTTTTAGCGAGAGTCCTGATTGAGTTTTTACCTCTCCCAAGAGACGGGATGAGAGTTTGGCATGTTTATTCTCCTAAATCGATTATGTTGGATGCAGACAACATAATGCTATGGAATGGATGACATGTCTTAGACTTTCGTTGGATTGGGTCGTATGGTTGTTGTGTCCTGACGTTTGTAGTTGTGCAGTGGGTGGCGATACCCCTGAGACGTCGTGTTGTGAAAAGGACGCATTTTCCCTGGCTGAGTCACCAGGCGGGCATTTTCCCTGGCTGAGTCACCAGGAGAGCGTTTTCCCTGGCTGAGTTACCAGGAGGGCATTTTCCCTGGCTGAGTTACCAGGAGAGCGTTTTCCCTGGCTGAGTTACCAGGAGGGCATTTTCCCTGGCTGAGTCACCAGGAGGGCATTTTCCCTGGCTGAGTTACCAGGAGGGCATTTTCCCTGGCTGAGTTACCAGGAGAGCATTTTCCCTGGCTGAGTTACCAGGAGGGCATTTTCCCTGGCTGAGTTACCAGGAGTGCGTTTTCCCTGGCTGAGTTACCAGGAGGGCATTTTCCCTGGCTGAGTCACCAGGAGGGCATTTTCCCTGGCTGAGTTACCAGGAGGGCATTTTCCCTGGCTGAGTCACCAGGAGGGCGTTTTTCCTGGCTGAGTTACCAGGAGAGCGTTTTCCCTGGCTGAGTTACCAGGAGAGCGTTTTCCCTGGCTGAGTTACCAGGAGGGCATTTTCCCTGGCTGAGTTACCAGGAGAGCGTTTTCCCTGGCTGAGTTACCAGGAGGGCATTTTCCCTGGCTGAGTCACCAGGAGGGCGTTTTTCCTGGCTGAGTTACCAGGAGAGCGTTTTCCCTGGCTGAGTTACCAGGAGGGCATTTTCCCTGGCTGAGTTACCAGGAGAGCGTTTTCCCTGGCTGAGTTACCAGGAGGGCATTTTCCCTGGCTGAGTTACCAGGAGGGCATTTTCCCTGGCTGAGTCACCAGGAGGGCATTTTCCCTGGCTGAGTTACCAGGAGGGCATTTTCCCTGGCTGAGTCACCAGGAGGGCATTTTCCCTGGCTGAGTTACCAGGAGGGCATTTTCCCTGGCTGAGTCACCAGGAGGGCGTTTTTCCTGGCTGAGTTACCAGGAGAGCGTTTTCCCTGGCTGAGTTAGCAGGAGGGCATTTTCCCTGGCTGAGTTACCAGGAGAGCGTTTTCCCTGGCTGAGTTACCAGAAGGGCATTTTCCCTGGCTGAGTTACCAGGAGAGCGTTTTCCCTGGCTGAGTTACCAGGAGGGCATTTTCCCTGGCTGAGTCACCAGGAGAGCGTTTTCCCTGGCTGAGTTACCAGGAGGGCATTTTCCCTGGCTGAGTTACCAGGAGAGCGTTTTCCCTGGCTGAGTTACCAGGAGGGCATTTTCCCTGGCTGAGTCACCAGGAGGGCGTTTTCCCTGGCTGAGTTACCAGGAGGGCATTTTCCCTGGCTGAGTCACCAGGAGGGCATTTTCCCTGGCTGAGTCACCAGGAGGGCGTTTTTCCTGGCTGAGTTACCAGGAGAGCGTTTTCACTGGCCGAGTTACCAGGTGGATAATTATCACTGGCCGAGTTACCAGGTGGATAATTATCACTGGCCGGGTTACCAGGTGGATAATTATCACTGGCCGGGTTACCAGGTGGATAATTATCACTGGCCGAGTTACCAGGTGGATAATTATCACTGGCCGAGTTACCAGGTGGATAATTATCACTGGCCGAGTTACCAGGTGGATAATTATCACTGGCCGAGTTACCAGGTGGATAATTATCACTGGCCGAGTTACCAGGTGGATAATTATCACTGGCCGAGTTACCAGGTGGATAATTATCACTGGCCGAGTTACCAGATGGATAATTATCACTGGCCGAGTTACCAGGTGGATAATTATCACTGGCCGAGTTACCAGGTGGATAATTACCACTGGTCGAGTTACCAGATGGATAATTATCACTGGCCGAGTTACCAGGTGGATAATTATCACTGGCCGAGTTACCAGATGGATAATTATCACTGGCCGAGCAACCAGATGGATGCGTTGCCCCTGGCCGAGTTACCAGGTGGGCGCATGCCCTGGCCGAGTTACCAGGAGGACATTTTTCCCTGGCCGAAGTACCAGGAGGATCATTTCCACTGGCCGAGCTACGAGGGGCGATGCCGCCCAGTGAGAGGCGATGCCGCCCAGTAAGGGGTGATGCCGCCTAGTGAGTGGCGATGCCGCCCAATGAGTGGCGATGCCGCCTAGTGAGTGGCGAAGGTTTGGCCTGTTGAGGCGATTTTCACCTCCGGCCGAGTTACCAGGTGGTTATTTTAGTGAGATTGAGATGATCTGACAGGACGCCGAGATTTGATGGCGTCGAGTTCGTCCTGATGGACTACCGGGAGCGTCTCCAGCCGTGAGTTGCTTGTTGACATCGTTTCCCTCTTTAAACGAGAGGGACCGAATCCCTGAACGGTAAAGGAGCGAAAACTTCGATAGACTGAGCCTAGAGTCTGTTCTTGTTGGATTGGGGTTCTAGGCACCGGTCTATCGGGATCTTTGGATTTTGGCCGCGACAGTCGGTTCTTCTCGCCTATGATTGGGGTGTTGCTGCGAGTTGAGTCGTTGAGGGTTCTCCGACATAGCTGTGAGAGTGCTAGGGCATTTGCATCGATGTATGGGCTAGAGATAGTACCCTTAGCTTGTGCTCGTGAGGTTCAGATACCTGATCACGTGTTGCACATAGATGGGTGTTATTGGTCCTGCCCAGTGCAGTTGGGGCCCTGGTTTTTGCCTGTTGATCTTTTGGCTCTTCCTCAGCTCCGGGATTTCGAGGTAGTGTTGGGTATAGTACTGTGAGGATCTGAGGCCTTGATGCTTGGGTTTAACACTCCGTTGATACACGGTGGTGATGCCACGCCGTTGGCGCACGGCAGTGATGCCACGCCGTTGTTACACGGCAGTGATGCCACGCCGTTGGCGCACGGCAGTGATGCCACGCCGTTGTTACACGGCAGTGATGCCACGCCGTTGGTACACGACAGTGATGCCACGCCGTTGATACACGGCAGTGATGCCACTCCGTTGATACGCGGTGGTGATGCCACACCGTTGATACATGGTGGTGATGCCACGCCGGTGGCGCACGGCAGTGAGGCCACGCCGTTGTTACACGGCAGTAATGCCACGCCGTGGGTGCACGGCAGTGATGCCACGTTGTAGGTACACAACGGTGAAAGTCTTTTGGATGTTTCGGACTTTTGACCGCGAGTTGGGCATCAGCTTTATGACCGCCTTGTGAGCCAGTTTTCAGTCCCGTTCACCGACGGTTTGGTCCCCGTTAGGGTGTTCTTTATGAGTTGAGGGATCGACTTCGACCCGTGGGTCCGTTGGGGTTATAGCATGTTGAGCGACCAACTGTGGCACGAGATTGTGTCTCTTGAGGATCCCTTTTGAGGGTAGCCTGCAGTTGAGTAGTCCACTCGGGTGGTTTTGGATCGGGAAGTGACCGAGTGAAGACCCCAACTTATTGGATTTCCCTTCCTTATTGGACGAGTCTGCGGGTATGCTTCGGGTCGGCTTGTTGAGGGTGGCACCATGTTGTGGTTTGGTGCGTATTACACTTGTGGTGATCTCAGTTTTCCCCCAGCCTTTTTAGTGGAGCCCTTGGTTTTTCACGTCTCAGCTCAGTAGTGATGTGTTTTTCCTCGCCCGTGATTTACTTGCCCCTTTGAGATCCGTGATTATTGGAGTACGAGGGACGCCCGTTGCAATTTCTGGCTCGAGAGATGAGAGAATTGCACATCGGGTCATGCCGTACTTGTTGTTGTTGTTGCGGAGTAATCATGAGGAGCGAGTGGGGGAGCTGGAGGCGTATTGTTTGATACCTAGCCGTGGTATTCTTGACTCCTGATGGGCTTGATCTAGTTTCGAGGACGAAACTTTCTTTTAGTGGGGGAGGATGTGAGGTCCTGGAATCCCCCGCGTAGGGTTGCTGGTTGTTGGGCAGCTTTCGGTCGCCGTTGGGGGTGTTGGTGCGCGTGTTGGGGGCCCAGAAATGGATTTGTGATGCAATTTGGGATTTGCTTGCATCACTGGAGGCCTGCGTGGGTTGCGCGCAATTTGGACACAAGTGGTGGACTTCGGGCTTAAATTGAGACCCCGTGGGAAGTTGGAGGACCCGTCGGGTGTTTAGAAGTGTTTTCGCGCGATTCAGATGTCAAAATTAGACTCCGGGTGAAGTCCGGATAAAAGTTTACCTCTCCGGTCGCCTTCGGAAATTTTTAGAGTTGGAATTGGGCAAATCGGACTTTAAAAATGGACCCGGCGCGAAAATCGGATCGAGTGGGCATTCGGCAAATTTTCGGGTGAGAATTTGGAGAAGCGGACATCATTTCTGGACTCAGCGCGCGAAATCGCTAAGGATGGACTATTTATTTGTTGGATTTGGAGTCCGGTAGGCGTGCGCGCTTTTCGAGGCAAAGCGGCACGCGGATCGAGAAGCGCGTGGCGCGGATCCCGAGGAGGCTGCGGCGCGTCAGGCGAGGCGCGGCTGACGCGACAGGGCGCGCCTCTGCGCGCGTCGGGGCAGGCGCACCATGCGCGGGCCACGTGGGGGCCGCCACGTGGCGGACCCCAGTTGGCGCCCGCGCGGGCGCTGGGGCGCCCGCCCGTGTCACGGGCGCGTGTCCCGCGCCTGTGGGCGGCCCGGTGTCACGCGCCCGTGTGGCGCGTGAGCTGCGCGGCCGCGTGGCGCGCAGGGACGCGGCCACGCGGCCGCCCTTCCTCTTGCGTGGGCCGGGTGCACCCGGGTGGGTGTGGTGCACCGGCCGGTGCACGGTGCACCGTGCACCGTGGACCGCCCCCTCCCCTTTTCCTCTTTTTCTTCTTCTTCTTCCTCCCCGCAAGCCACTTCTTCTCCTTCTTCGGTTCCTTCTTCACCCGAGAGCGAGAGAGAGTGAGGAGGGAGGTTGTGGGATGTGCGGCGGCGCGCCGTGGACCTCGTGGAGCGCGCGAGTTTTTTTGTGGGGAGCGTTTCGGCGACGGCGGCGCAGTCGGGTAGGTCCCGTGTGTTGGTTTTACTGTATTTTTGTACAGTTTTCGGGGCGACCTTTTGGACTGTAATTAACCCTCTTGCTCTTTTCTGTGTTGGGCACCGTGCACCATTTTGCGTGCGGACTCCGTTTTGCGTGCGGACTCCGGCACCGTGCACCGTTTTGCGTGCGGACTCCGTTTTGCGTGCGGACTCCGGCACCGTGCACCGTTTTGCGTGCGGACTCCGTTTTGCATGCGGACTCCGGCACCGTGCACCGTTTTGCGTGCGGACTCCGTTTTGCGTGCAGATCCTGGCACCGTGCACCGTTTTGCGTGCGGACTCCGGCACCGTGCACCGTTCTGCGTGCAGACTCCGTTTTGCGTGCGGATCCTGGCACCGTGCACCGTTTTGCGTGCGGACTCCGGCAGCGGACATCGTTTTGCGTGCGGATCGCGTGGAGGCCAATTGCAAGTGTCTACGAGCAATTGGTGGCAAATCGAGGTGGGTGGCCTTATCTCCAAGTTTTATGGAATGTACATTAATTCTATTGATGTAGGACTATGCATGATAGTTTATTTCCTTGTGTAGCATGCTAGATTGTTGGAATGGCTATCCCTTTATTATCTGTTAAAGTAGTTATCTTGGAACTTGACCTAGCACCCCCGTCATATGTTGTATGTGTAACCAGACTAGTAGAAAACCCTCACTTGGGCTAGGGTTATTTATGCTTAGACATCCACACTGTTCCTTCATCCCTGGACATAGTGTTTTCTCGCCCGGGTAGTGGGCCGAGAGGTCGGGACTTGCTTTTAGTGTGGGATGCTTTTACACTCTTGCCTGGGAGCAGAGTGGAGTCTGGTAGTTGTACTGGGTTGCTTATCTGTGCCCGGGAGCCGTTTGGGTAAACGGTAGTCCCGGGAGGTCTTGTTTCCCTGTTGTGCCGTCGTGGAGGGAGCCGTTGCGCAGACGGCAGTCCCGGGCCGTCGAGTATCTTCCGGTCCTTCTTGTTGGGAACCGTTGGGGTTGACGGTGGTCCCAGGTCGTTGAGTGTTGTCCGACCTGTTTTGTTACCCTGAGTTGTGGGTCGTCCCTGGCTGTGGAGTATCTCCAGCCAGTGAGCCTTGTGCTGCGAGCCGTTGGTGTGGCTAGTGTCTCGTGTTTCGAGTTAGCCGAGCAGCCGAGTCGTCGAGAGTGCTCCGACTGTTGTGCGAGGTATTTGGGGATCTTGAGCCCTACCGTTCTGAGAGTGAGCGTGGATTTTGACTAGCCTGCATATGCCAATGTTTGATACTCTATGCCGCGCCGTTCTACTCAGTTGGAGTCGCGTCCTGAGATGCCGCTGTGGATACGATGGTTGGCCTGTTGAGGCAGTTTTGCGCGAGGGATGAGTTAGTAGGACAGGACGCCCCACGTAAATCCCGTCCTCATGGGGATGTGTGGTAGTGGGCAGGAGCGTTCCTGGTCGACGGGCGCAGGCTTGACTGGACCTTTGAGGTAGTCAGTTCGTTTGGGTCGATTGAGCACCTTGGGTGCGAGTGGTCTCATTTACTTTCTTCTGCTCCACTTTTTGGAGTATCTAGATAGAGGCATGGTAGCTGTAGAGTAGCTCCAGCTTTTCTTGTTTCAGTTTGCATTGCGTTGTTATCTTTGGCCTCTAGTAGACTTGGTAGGCAGACCGTTGGGCTTGTTGACGGCACCCACTGAGAACTACTGTGGGAAGTAGTTCTCACACCCGTCGTGGTGTCTTTTTCCCCAGGAACTTCTCCTCCTGTTCCTGTTGCTCCAGTTGCTGATCCTTCTGACCGAGGCGAGGGAGTCGCGAGCTAGTTCCCTACCCGTCATTGGAGTGTAGCGGTACCCCTTCAGAGGAGAGCTTCAGTAGATTAGTTTTCTTCTTTTTCCTCTGTTGAGAGACCTTTGTTGTGAGGTATAGAGTTGTACTTTATTTTACAGTTTGAGAGACTGTTGTAGTGAGGATATTCTTGTATCGAGAGTCTGTACACTGATGTATTCATTGGAGATACCTCCCTTTTGAGTTTTTGTATCAGAGGACTTGTATATGATAGTATTTGGGGAGATGGATATTGTATTATTTTCAGTTGTACAGTGTTTGGACTTCAGTTTTAGTAGTCTACTTTCAGCTCTCTGATATCTGTATACTGTAGTTGATTCTTTCTGCAGGTTAGACGCTTCGTCTGTACGGCAGTTTCCGTACAGATGGCGGATCTGTTGGCGAGCCCGGGTGGCAGTTTCCACCCCGAGGCGTGACAATTAGACCCTTTTTCTAAACTCGGGGCGTGACATTAAACCCCTAGGGTTTCCCAAAATTGCATAAAAACCCTCCAAAAACCCAAGTTTTTTGCAATTACTTCATGACAACACATCTCCAACTGAACCGAGGGCACCTGTAGGTGGGCCTCGACATACTGAACGCCGTGCTCACCATTTGGGAGCATCGCGGAACCCGAGGACAACTTCAAGTCAACATATACTTTGCAGTTAGGCCAAAGTTGCCAATTTTTCACACTTACACTTGACCAAACTTATTTTTTGGGTGAGCATCATGCTCACTGGGTCGAAGAAACTCAGAGGCTCACCCTGAGGGTGCAGAAAAACTGCTGGAACAGCATAAAGGCCAACAAGTGTTCATATAAGGCTTAACACACAAGATCTCCACATCCCTACAGTCCAAGTTTGGTATGAGGTGAGCATCAAGCTCGGGGGATGTCCTGGATGCTAGGGCCCACTCTGGTGCAGGCCCAAGACTGCTGGAGCACTTTAAAAATCAACCAAGACCCAATTAGGGCTTAACTCACAAGATCAACCAAACCATCCAGTCATTTGTGGAATTAAGATGAGCATCGAGCTCCAGGGATCATGTAAACATAGATGCTTGCTCTAACACAGGTGCAAAGCTATTGGAACAGTGCAGGTAGCAACCAAGCTTTCATCTTGGGCTTGACATTTGAGAACTCTCAATTCACCCAACCATTTTTGGTTTTAAGGTGAGCACCAAGCTCAGAGGGTTAAGGAGGTCTAGGGGCTCACCAATGGATGGCCGAAAAGCCGTCGGAACAGTGGTCGGAGCCACCACAGCCGAAGCAAGCACCAATAATGGCGGACTCACAACTGGCCAGCATGGGTTGCATGCAAGGGCACCGAAAGGTCCCTCATGACCTTGTGAAGACAACTGAGGGTATGTCCAGCGGCGAGAAGCAGCTCCGGCGCCGGAGCAACAAGCTCGGCCGAGGCAATAATGGACCAAAACTAGGGCTCGCGACTGCCGTCTCTCGGCTGAACCATCTCCAACCAAACTTGGTAGAGATGGTCTAGGGATCCTACAGAAAATTCCCATCATTTTGGTTCAAGGCCCGAGCCGCCGGATGCGACGGTTGGCCGCGGCGGAGCAAAACCAGTTTTCCGGCGGTGCAACTTCACCACCGGCAAACGGCCGGCTCTCCGGCTTCGGGGTTAGACAGGGAAAGTCTAAAAGACCTCATAAAGGCTCTGCCATGGGTCTTGGGCCAAGAAAACCAAAGGAGAAGAGACCCTCACCTTCGCCGGAGTTGGAGAAGAAGGGATGACGCCGGTGTCACGCCCCGGGGTCGAAACTGCGACCCGGGCTCGCCAACAGATCCGCCACCTATGCCAAACCCGCATAGGCGAAGCGTCCTACCTGCAAGAAAAGTGCTACAGCTAAACAGATATCAGAGCTAAAAGATAAAACTGCAGTAAAATTAAAACCAATGATCTGTACAACTGGAACTAAAGGTACAAAGTCCATCTCCCATAATGATAATCATACAATAACCTCAAATACAAACTCTGGACTCAACAGGGAGGTAGTCCCGAATAAATAAATGATACAACAGTGTACAGACTCTCAGTACAAGTCAGATCTTCACAATACATCAGTCTCTCAAAGAGAAAAATAAAAACACTAATCCACCGACTGTACTGGAGATCTCCTCTGGAAGGGGTACCGCTACTCTCCAAAGATAGGTAGGGATCTAGCTCGCGACTCCCTCGCCTCGAACAGCAACCGCAGAATCAGCAACACCCGCTAAGACTCTGCAAAACAAAGGAGAGAAGGGACAAAAGGGGGGAAACCCCCAACGGGTGTGAGAACTACACCAAAAAGGGAGTTCTCAGTGGGTATCGCCACCAGGCCCGACGATCTGCCCACCAAGTCCTCAAGAGGCAAAAGATGACCAATGCAATAAAACTGAACGAAGATGCTGGAGACCCTCTACAGCTACCATGCCTCTATCTGAAAGCTCAAATGGGGAAACTCTGATAAAGATATGCAACACTCGCACACGAGGTGCTCAATCGACCCAATCGAGCTGACTGCCCATCGGGTCGAGTCAAACCTGCGCCCACCTACAACCACCTCCCGCTGACGGGCAGGAATTACGTAGGGCGTCCAAACGGACTAACTCGCTATCGAGTAGTGGCTCATGCAGGCTATAGTCAAAATCCATGCCCTCTCTCTCAGAACGGATAGACTCAAGATGCTCAACCTCTCACACAAAGGTCAAAGAACTCGCAACGACCACGGGACCACCGTCAAACCCCGAACGGTTCCCAACAACACTAGTACTGGTCTAAACACAACTGAAAGTATGCATCAGTGTCTAGAAGCCTGCCTAAATAACCCAATCCGACCACCAGTAGACACTGGTACTGCCTGCTCTGCCTGCCGCAACGGGTATGCCAGCTGATGCATAACACCGAAGCAAAGGAGTCTCAAGGACTCAAAGTCTGTCTGGCTCTGCCTGCCGCAACGGGTATGCCAGCTGATGCATAACACCGAAGCAAAGGAGTCTCAAGGACTCAAAGTCTGTCTGACGCACACTCCGGAGTGGTACTCGAGGGGAGCGACCCACACGAGTAAAGTAAGTAGCCGAAAGTAATATGATGTAGCAGGACTGGATCATGACTCTGATCAAAGTGGGAAAGCTCAACCACTAGAGAAAGCCTCGGTCCTCAATCAGATGCAAAAGTACTCAAAGAGTGGGAAACTCTGTCCACAAGAGAAATCTAAAACCCAATCTGATGCATAAATAAATATCCGGTCAACCGCCCAAAATCCGCGGTTGCCGCAATACCCTGCCGTCTATAATCAAGTCCTAAACCGACCTCCTTCAACCGCCCCAAGTCCGCGGTCACCGCAAAACCCTGCCAAGTCTCAATCCAGCACAACCCATCCCTGACACCAATGTCCTGGCTACACTACCCCAGACCCCTGCTCGCATCTGAGCAACACAGACCGCCTGACTAGCAAAGAAGGAGAAAAGGATAACATGGTTTCTCCTAAGTCAAATTCCGGTATGTAGTGTAGCAGTAAAAGATGGCCTAGCTATATGTCCATACAAGCATGCATTTGTCCTCAAAGAAGAATAAAGAAAAATAAACCTCATGCCAACTTATCAATGACCATACCTGTCCATAATTCCCGATCCATAATCGCTCCTCAGAGTAGAACCTGCACATAACTACAAAATCCTATCCCATTGCATAAACCAGCCTCATAAAAGGGTATGTGCTAACATGGCATGATAATTAATCATATAGGGTAACCTTGCCTTAGGTAAGCTTCCGCTAACCATCAACATAAACGTCTGATTAATACCATTGTCATAATATGAATAATTAACTTGCAATTCCCATAAATCAACATTGTTAAGCTTACCAATCAATCCCAGGTATTGTACCCTACACCTGCATGCAATTCTAACATATAGAGTTAGAGAACCGTCCACCGGTTCTCGGAACAAAGCACCCACCTGAAACGCATTCCGCAGGCAAAGCCGAAGTCGGTGAAGTACGCAGCCACACGAAATCCAAAATCTGCCGGATCCGCTCCCTTGGTAAACAGTCGCACAAACCACTGTTCCAACAAACAACATCGAAGCCGAGAATCAATTACACCACATTCAAAACTCTCAAAACAGCACCCGCTGTTTTCCACCAACCAGCAGAGAGAAGAAGCCTTTTCACCTGTATACAGACCTCCAAAAATTTCCAAAAAATTACAGTTGCGATCCTCGCGACGAGTAGCCCCAAATCGACTCTTTAAACGCCCCGTTCTGATACCTGTAGGCCAAGAAACAATTCGGACAACATTGGAAGCCATTCCCTCAAGAACACAGTTCTGCTGAAAACAAAGCAGCAAAGAAGCTTAATTCTCACCCTCGAAATGACCCCATAAAAATCCAATAAAAATACGGGCGCGTTCCTCTCGAAGAGTATATATCAATCGAGTCTTTAAACGTCTCGTTCCGATGCACGAGCGCAGAGATAAAAATCCGACAAGCCTCCGCTGTCCAAGAATCCACCAGCAAAACAGTGGCTCAGAGATGCCTCGGGAACTGTGCCAAAAACTCGAAATGCGGAGAAGTAATCAACACAAAAAACGAAGCCTTACCTCTCATGAACTCTCTGCCGCAAAAATTATCGAAAAAGATGGTCTGAGTAAGCCAAGGGAGCCTGCGCACCGAAATGCGACGAAGGGGATCACCGGTGAAGGAAAGTTGCACTGCGCCGAAGAGCCGCAAACCTCGAAGTGCGTGCCACCAAAAAATTCCCAAACTTCCTCAGAAGATAGAGCACAAGATGATGAAGAACTTTGCTTCAGGGCTCAGGAGAAGAAGACCTCAGGAAAAGCTCCAAATCGCAGGCCAAAGGGGGCTATTTATAGTCTCCAGAAAACAAATCCAAAAATGACATCTGTGTCCTCTTTTTCGGGCGCCTTAATGATTCGGGCTGTTACAGTAATGGGCCCGGCCCATTACTGTGCAGGCCCGAAACCGCCACGGCCCGCCACGTGGCCCGCTTCACTGCTCACCCGCGCCCGCAGCGCCCGGTGCACGTGCGCCCGCCAATGGCGGCGCGCCACGTGGCACCGCCATTCCCGCACCGCGCACGACGCGCCTGCCCCCCCGCGCGTACGGCCACCTGCCCCGCCGTACGGCCACCTGCCCCGGTCACCTGCTCCGCTCCTTGCGTGGACCGCGCGCACAACACCGGCCCAGTAATAAACTGCCACGTGTCCTCCCCTGGTGCACGCCTCGCCCGTAGACCGCGCGCCTGCCCGCGGGCCCGCGTGCCTGCCCGCGCGCCCGTGCGCCTGCCCGCGGCCGCTCGCCGCCTGCCCGAGCCTGCGCCGCCGCCTTCCGCCGCTGCCCGCCGCCGCCGGCGATCGCCGGAAACACTGTTCCGGCCAGTGAACAGTAAAATACTATAGCAAACTCCAAAAAATGCATGTAAATAGTCCATTTTGACCGTTTTCGCGCGCTGAGTCCAAATCCGGTGTCCGATTTGCCAAATTCCATTCCTAAAAATTGCCGAAGGCATCCGGAAAGGTGTTTTTTGGTCCAAACTTCGCGCTTAGTCCAATTTTAATATCCGCTTCGCGCGAAATTACTTCTACACATCCAACGGGGTCCTCCGATCACCTATATGATCCATTTACACCCGAAGTCCAACACTTGTGTCCAAATTAGTGCAGAAACACCGCCGACACGCCACATAGGCCTCCAGAAGCTGCTGGTCACACTGTAGAAGCCCTGCAGAGATCCGGGTCACCACATCCTCCCCCACTAAAGGAAAGTTTCGTCCTCGAAACTAAAGCAACTCAAAAGGAGGTCTCCAAAACCAGGGTAGGTACCCAGCAACATCATCTCCAGCTCCCAGGTCACCACTCACTCCCCATGACTACTCCTCAGCAACAACAACAACCAGTACGGCATGACCCAATTGCATAATTCTCTCATCTCACGAGCCAGAATTCGCAACGGACGTCCCTCGTACTACAAATACTCGCAGATCTCAAAGGAAACAAGTCCGTCACGGGCGAGAAATCCACAAGCCTAACACTCCTGAGCTGAGACGTGGAAGAACCATCAAGAGCTCCAACAAAAGGCTGGGGGAAATGAAACACGCACCAAAACCGCTCCCTGGTGCCAGCTCAACCAGGCGATCCGAAACATACCCATACGGTCATCCAAAGAAAGGAAGCCCTACTCGGCTAGGGTCCTCGCTCAATCACTCTTGGGTCACGACTATCCGCATGGACTGCTTTACCGCAGTCGACCGTCAAAAGGGACCGACAGGGACACAACCTCCAACCCGGTACACCATAATGGTCCCTCACAGCGCCAGCTGTGGAATTCCAACTCAACCCCAGACAGCTTTCCTGCTCCATGTATCCGCCAACACAGTGGCCCTATCAGGGTGATCCAGGATGCTCAAAAGTAAACCAACGGTAACTCCATCGCCACCATGGAAGGCATTGCTACAACTCGCAAGTCCATCACCCCGCACTAGCAAAGCAAAAGTCGTCGCTGATATCAGTGTCATTATCCATTAGCCATGCTCTCCTGGCGCTGCCAGGTCCAAGAAGCTCCTTACCTTGACCATAAATATTGATTTCGGCCAATTCCCAGATAGTATCCATATTGGCCGGATTTTCCACCGCCGCCCCCTACGGCTAACACAAAGTGACCCAAGAAGGTAAGCTTCAGAAGCTAAAACTTGTACTCCAATAACACGGCATAGAGCTTCTTCCACCCAAGCGTTATAGCACATCCACAAGTGTTCCTCTTATTCCAAGTCACTCAGGGAGTAAATCATAATATCCTTGGAGAACACCACTCCCAATCTGTCCAAGTACAACTGGAGCACACCATTCCTCAAATCTTGAAGACAACAGGGCATTAATCATTCCATTGGCCCCACTGTACTCATAATGTCCCTACCGTGTCCTGAACACCATTTTGGCGAGATACTCAGCTGAAATTCCAAATTGGTGCAGGCATCATAATCGAACAACTGCCGGAGTATAACTCCATCAAAAGGTCCTAAATAATACCCGGACCTGCCTGTGCTCAAACCACAAAAGAGCTCTCACAGTCGTGTATCAACAACGTGGCACGAGGTCAAACAAACCCTCGATCCATCAGATCCCTGTACCGGTGCCATCAACTCTCCCAGCTCTTACAGATAATATCCAAGAAGTGCTATTGAGGTTGGCGCGGTTTCCAGAACCACGTCAATCGCAATCTCAATTTCCCTAACTGGCGGCATAATCATCGGCTCGAGTGGACTCACACCCGGGATTTCGCAGCAATAGAAATATCCTTTAGTCCCGGTGCCGCCAAAAACTCCTCTCACACTATCGCTAAAACCAGTGTGCTCTAACAGTCTCCCTACAACAGCATCCTTTTGTCTGCCTCGCAGAATGTCACAGTCATCACTACCTCCGCACTTAACCATCCAGTGGTATTGTGCCAACCAATCCCAAGCACTGGGTCAAAACACCGAACTGCCACCCATACCAATAGGTTTGCCGGTATAACTCATTATCTCAATGGCACTGGGCATGATCCACAAGCCTCCTTCACATGCACAACCCGACGGTATCCTGTACCTCTAGTGCACGTGGTAACAACTCTGCCTCTAGTCCACGCCGGAACGCAAAGTGCACTAACTCCGACTGCTGTGATGAAATCACACCTGCAACAACCCAATCCACTACCATGGCGCTCTCTAACCAGGCGTCACAATCTCACCCACATAAAGCAAGCGGTTGTCGCCCAGTCTGCCAGAAAATATCCAAACCAATCACAACGGGAGCACGACCTCTGTCTCTGCTCACACTGAGGCAACAGACACGGTCTTCCGCAGACAACCAAACCACGCTACCACTGCGCTACTCTGATAGATGCTGATACTGCTATCGGGGTCCACCCGATCTCTGACATCTCAGAATCCATTATTGCAACCGTCATAAGACGAAACACCCTTAATTCATGCAATTCCTTATACAATTATCCTTACTAAGCTCACCCCTCAATCACATATATTATACCTCAACATGCATGTTATCAATCACAAAGGGTGACATTCCCTTGGGCAAGCTTTACATTAACCGTCCACAAGGATATCCACCATCCAGGAATGCAAAATGAAAATGCCTCTGCCGGCCGATCTGTCCTCCATCACCTAGCGCCAAGCGCCTCCATCCAGAACTCGCCTCTAGCGGCAGATCCCCATCCAAAGGAACTGCAGCGCCCAGCTCCAAACACAATGCCTATTCCATCAAGGCATCCACAATCCAAAATCTGTACAGGAGGGATCGAATAAACTGAAAGGTATCCTGGCGCAATCCACTCCCAGTCTCACATATCCTATGCGCCTCGTCCCTCGAAACCTGGAGCGCGCAGTTCAACAACTGCATAACTCTCTACCACAGGGAGGCTCTTAATTGATCACTCCATCACCACCAGCCACGACTCAGCCTCCAAAGGCTCCAAACTCAATCTTACGAGTCGGGGTGGTTCACCTGCCAACTCTGGCTCACCTAATCAAACATGCCCCACAGCTCCTCCGCTGTCAACTATCCACCCTGCCTCGGTGCCTCGACACTAAGCATTGGCACGGAGGGGGCCACTCAGTGCTCCGACAACTGTGTCACCCAGACCAGCTGCTCACTCTGCCGCTGATATGCCTCTGACGATCCTGTCATCTGGGTCCGGAGTTCTCTGACCTCAATCCGGGTATCCGGCCCAAAACCAACCGCTCAAGCTCAACTGCCAGGACAGGATGCACAAGGTCAAACCCAGCGTCGGGGAGACACCGCTCGCCACGACGAAACCACAAATCAGCACACAACAACGCTCGACCCAATCCAGCGAAAGTCTAGAGCATGTCACCCATTCCACAGCGTTATGTTGTCTGCAGCCAACATAACTACTTAGGAGATTAAACATGCCAATCACTCATCCCGTCCCTTGGGAGAGGTGTAAAACTCAATCAGGACTCTCGCTACAAATCACGACTCTCACGAAGTCATCCTAGGGTCCAACCACAAGCCTAGGGTTTCTAAGTCCACCATGACCTACAACCTAGGCTCTGATACCACCTAATCTGTCACGCCCCGGGGTCGAAACTGCGACCCGGGCTCGCCAACAGATCCGCCACCTATGCCAAACCCGCATAGGCGAAGCGTCCTACCTGCAAGAAAAGTGCTACAGCTAAACAGATATCAGAGCTAAAAGATAAAACTGCAGTAAAATTAAAACCAATGATCTGTACAACTGAAACTAAAGGTACAAAGTCCATCTCCCATAATGATAATCATACAATAACCTCAAATACAAACTCTGGACTCAACAGGGAGGTAGTCCCGAATAAATAAATGATACAACAGTGTACAGACTCTCAGTACAAGTCAGATCTTCATAATACATCAGTCTCTCAAAGAGAAAAATAAAAACACTAATCCACCGACTGTACTGGAGATCTCCTTTGGAAGGGGTACCGCTACTCTCCAAAGATAGGTAGGGATCTAGCTCGCGACTCCCTCGCCTCGAACAGCAACCGCAGAATCAGCAACGCCCGCTAAGACTCTGCAAAACAAAGGAGAGAAGGGACAAAAGGGAGGAAACCCCCAACGGGTGTGAGAACTACACCAAAAAGGGAGTTCTCAGTGGGTATCGCCACCAGGCCCGACGATCTGCCCACCAAGTCCTCAAGAGGCAAAAGATGACCAATGCAATAAAACTGAACGAAGATGCTGGAGACCCTCTACAGCTACCATGCCTCTATCTGAAAGCTCAAATGGGGAAACTCTGATAAAGATATGCAACACTCGCACACGAGGTGCTCAATCGACCCAATCGAGCTGACTGCCCATCGGGTCCAGTCAAACCTGCGCCCACCTACAACCACCTCCCGCTGACGGGCAGGAATTACGTAGGGCGTCCAAACGGACTAACTCGCTATCGAGTAGTGGCTCATGCAGGCTATAGTCAAAATCCATGCCCTCTCTCTCAGAACGGATAGACTCAAGATGCTCAACCTCTCACACAAAGGTCAAAGAACTCGCAACGACCACGGGACCACCGTCAAACCCCGAACGGTTCCCAACAACACTAGTACTGGTCTAAACACAACTGAAAGTATGCATCAGTGTCTAGAAGCCTGCCTAAATAACCCAATCCGACCACCAGTAGACACTGGTACTGCCTGCTCTGCCTGCCGCAACGGGTATGCCAGCTGATGCATAACACCGAAGCAAAGGAGTCTCAAGGACTCAAAGTCTGTCTGGCTCTGCCTGCCGCAACGGGTATGCCAGCTGATGCATAACACCGAAGCAAAGGAGTCTCAAGGACTCAAAGTCTGTCTGACGCACACTCCGGAGTGGTACTCGAGGGGAGCGACCCACACGAGTAAAGTAAGTAGCCGAAAGTAATATGATGTAGCAGGACTGGATCATGACTCTGATCAAAGTGGGAAAGCTCAACCACTAGAGAAAGCCTCGGTCCTCAATCAGATGCAAAAGTACTCAAAGAGTGGGAAACTCTGTCCACAAGAGAAATCTAAAACCCAATCTGATGCATAAATAAATATCCGGTCAACCGCCCAAAATCCGCGGTTGCCGCAATACCCTGCCGTCTATAATCAAGTCCTAAACCGACCTCCTTCAACCGCCCCAAGTCCGCGGTCACCGCAAAACCCTGCCAAGTCTCAATCCAGCACAACCCATCCCTGACACCAATGTCCTGGCTACACTACCCCAGACCCCTGCTCGCATCTGAGCAACACAGACCGCCTGACTAGCAAAGAAGGAGAAAAGGATAACATGGTTTCTCCTAAGTCAAATTCCGGTATGTAGTGTAGCAGTAAAAGATGGCCTAGCTATATGTCCATACAAGCATGCATTTGTCCTCAAAGAAGAATAAAGAAAAATAAACCTCATGCCAACTTATCAATGACCATACCTGTCCATAATTCCCGATCCATAATCGCTCCTCAGAGTAGAACCTGCACATAACTACAAAATCCTATCCCATTGCATAAACCAGCCTCATAAAAGGGTATGTGCTAACATGGCATGATAATTAATCATATAGGGTAACCTTGCCTTAGGTAAGCTTCCGCTAACCATCAACATAAACGTCTGATTAATACCATTGTCATAATATGAATAATTAACTTGCAATTCCCATAAATCAACATTGTTAAGCTTACCAATCAATCCCAGGTATTGTACCCTACACCTGCATGCAATTCTAACATATAGAGTTAGAGAACCGTCCACCGGTTCTCGGAACAAAGCACCCACCTGAAACGCATTCCGCAGGCAAAGCCGAAGTCGGTGAAGTACGCAGCCACACGAAATCCAAAATCTGCCGGATCCGCTCCCTTGGTAAACAGTCGCACAAACCACTGTTCCAACAAACAACATCGAAGCCGAGAATCAATTACACCACATTCAAAACTCTCAAAACAGCACCCGCTGTTTTCCACCAACCAGCAGAGAGAAGAAGCCTTTTCACCTGTATACAGACCTCCAAAAATTTCCAAAAAATTACAGTTGCGATCCTCGCGACGAGTAGCCCCAAATCGACTCTTTAAACGCCCCGTTCTGATACCTGTAGGCCAAGAAACAATTCGGACAACATTGGAAGCCATTCCCTCAAGAGCACAGTTCTGCTGAAAACAAAGCAGCAAAGAAGCTTAATTCTCACCCTCGAAATGACCCCATAAAAATCCAATAAAAATACGGGCGCGTTCCTCTCGAAGAGTATATATCAATCGAGTCTTTAAACGTCTCGTTCCGATGCACGAGCATAGAGATAAAAATCCGACAAGCCTCCGCTGTCCAAGAATCCACCAGCAAAACAGTGGCTCAGAGATGCCTCAGGAACTGTGCCAAAAACTCGAAATGCGGAGAAGTAATCAACACGAAAAACGAAGCCTTACCTCTCTTGAACTCTCTGCCGCAAAAATTATCGAAAAAGATGGTCTGAGTAAGCCAAGGGAGCCTGCGCACCGAAATGCGACGAAGGGGATCACCGGTGAAGGAAAGTTGCACTGCGCCGAAGAGCCGCAAACCTCGAAGTGCGTGCCACCAAAAATTCCCAAACTTCTTCAGAAGATAGAGCACAAGATGATGAAGAACTTTGCTTCAGGGCTCAGGAGAAGAAGACCTCAGGAAAAGCTCCAAATCGCAGGCCAAAGGGGGCTATTTATAGTCTCCAGAAAACAAATCCAAAAATGACATCTGTGTCCTCTTTTTCGGGCGCCTTAATGATTCGGGCTGCTACAGTAATGGGCCCGGCCCATTACTGTGCAGGCCCAAAACCGCCACGGCCCGCCACGTGGCCCGCTTCACTGCTCACCCGCGCCCGCAGCGCCCGGTGCACGTGCGCCCGCCAATGGCGGCGCGCCACGTGGCACCGCCATTCCCGCACCGCGCACGACGCGCCTGCCCCCCCGCGCGTACGGCCACCTGCCCCGCCGTACGGCCACCTGCCCCGGTCACCTGCTCCGCTCCTTGCGTGGACCGCGCGCACAACACCGGCCCAGTAATAAACTGCCACGTGTCCTCCCCTGGTGCACGCCTCGCCCGTAGACCGCGCGCCTGCCCGCGGGCCCGCGTGCCTGCCCGCGCGCCCGTGCGCCTGCCCGCGGCCGCTCGCCGCCTGCCCGAGCCTGCGCCGCCGCCTTCCGCCGCTGCCCGCCGCCGCCGGCGATCGCCGGAAACACTGTTCCGGCCAGTGAACAGTAAAATACTGTAGGAAACTCCGAAAAATGCATGTAAATAGTCCATTTTGACCGTTTTCGCGCGCTGAGTCCAAATCCGGTGTCCGATTTGCCAAATTCCATTCCTAAAAATTGCCGAAGGCATCCGGAAAGGTGTTTTTTGGTCCAAACTTCGCGCTTAGTCCAATTTTAATATC
The DNA here is from genome assembly GCA_029204045.2 of Tillandsia leiboldiana. Lineage (NCBI taxonomy): Eukaryota > Viridiplantae > Streptophyta > Magnoliopsida > Poales > Bromeliaceae > Tillandsia > Tillandsia leiboldiana. The sequence goes on along the minus strand of CM055063.1, from coordinate 47,953,697 downwards.
CGCTTCGCGCGAAATTACTTCTACACATCCAACGGGGTCCTCCGATCACCTATATGATCCATTTACACCCGAAGTCCAACACTTGTGTCCAAATTAGTGCAGAAACACCGCCGACACGCCACATAGGCCTCCAGAAGCTGCTGGTCACACTGTAGAAGCCCTGCAGAGATCCGGGTCACCACATCCTCCCCCACTAAAGGAAAGTTTCGTCCTCGAAACTAAAGCAACTCAAAAGGAGGTCTCCAAAACCAGGGTAGGTACCCAGCAACATCATCTCCAGCTCCCAGGTCACCACTCACTCCCCATGACTACTCCTCAGCAACAACAACAACCAGTACGGCATGACCCAATTGCATAATTCTCTCATCTCACGAGCCAGAATTCGCAACGGACGTCCCTCGTACTACAAATACTCGCAGATCTCAAAGGAAACAAGTCCGTCACGGGCGAGAAATCCACAAGCCTAACACTCCTGAGCTGAGACGTGGAAGAACCATCAAGAGCTCCAACAAAAGGCTGGGGGAAATGAAACACGCACCAAAACCGCTCCCTGGTGCCAGCTCAACCAGGCGATCCGAAACATACCCATACGGTCATCCAAAGAAAGGAAGCCCTACTCGGCTAGGGTCCTCGCTCAATCACTCTTGGGTCACGACTATCCGCATGGACTGCTTTACCGCAGTCGACCGTCAAAAGGGACCGACAAGGACACAACCTCCAACCCGGTACACCATAATGGTCCCTCACAGCGCCAGCTGTGGAATTCCAACTCAACCCCAGACAGCTTTCCTGCTCCATGTATCCGCCAACACAGTGGCCCTATCAGGGTGATCCAGGATGCTCAAAAGTAAACCAACGGTAACTCCATCGCCACCATGGAAGGCATTGCTACAACTCGCAAGTCCATCACCCCGCACTAGCAAAGCAAAAGTCGTCGCTGATATCAGTGTCATTATCCATTAGCCATGCTCTCCTGGCGCCACGTGGCCCGCTTCACTGCTCACCCGCGCCCGCAGCGCCCGGTGCACGTGCGCCCGCCAATGGCGGCGCGCCACGTGGCACCGCCATTCCCGCACCGCGCACGACGTGCCTGCCCCCCCCCGCGCGTACGGCCACCTGCCCCGCCGTACGGCCACCTGCCCCGGTCACCTGCTCCGCTCCTTGCGTGGACCGCGCGCACAACACCGGCCCAGTAATAAACTGCCACGTGTCCTCCCCTGGTGCACGCCTCGCCCATAGACCGCGCGCCTGCCCCCGGGCCCGCGTGCCTGCCCGCGCGCCCGTGCGCCTGCCCGCGGCCGCGCGCCGCCTGCCCGAGCCTGCGCCGCCGCCTTCCGCCGCCGCCGGCGATCGCCGGAAACACTGTTCCGGCCAGTGAACAGTAAAATACTGTAGCAAACTCCGAAAAATGCATGTAAATAGTCCATTTTGACCGTTTTCGCGCGCTGAGTCCAAATCCGGTGTCCGATTTGCCAAATTCCATTCCTAAAAATTGCCGAAGGCATCCGGAAAGGTGTTTCTTGGTCCAAACTTCGCGCTGAGTCCAATTTTAATATCCGCTTCGTGCGAAATTACTTCTACACATCCAACGGGGTCCTCCGATCACCTATATGATCCATTTACACCCGAAGTCCAACACTTGTGTCCAAATTAGTGCAGAAACACCGCCGACACGCCACATAGGCCTCCAGAAGCTGCTGGTCACACTGTAGAAGCCCTGCAGAGATCCGGGTCACCACATCCGGGCTTCCTCCCCCGGCGTCGCGCGGCCACAGCAGGCAATTCGACCTCCTTGGCTCAACTTCTGGATGTAGAAGAAGGATTCAGAGATGTCTAGGCACAAGTCCAAGGTTTCTGGTGCAGTCCCCCACTCCCACACCCGAGATCAAGAATTTTCTTGAGAATCTCACTTTTCCGGCGATGCCCGGTGGCAGCAGTCAGTGAAAGTCGGAGAAGGTGAAGAGGAAGACACATGAACCTTTGTTGGAGGTCGGGTGCCAGGAAGCTTTGTGATGAACTTTCTCTTCAAGCTTTCAAACCAATACATAAAATTTTTCTCCCTCCCAACTTCCCTACTTACCATTACACATGGAAGAAACGGTTGAGGCGCGCCTGGGCTCGTGGCAGAGGGGAGTAGGGGTCGTGTACAAGCAGTTGTAACTGCCCCCAATGTAGAGTTATTAATCCCGAAGGATCTAAATAGGTACTATCAAACAACTAGAGGGGGGGTGAATAGGTGTAATACTTATAAAACTCAATCTCAGTGCAAAATAAAAATCAATGCGGAAAATAAAAACAGCACACCGAGATTTACGTGGAAACTCCAATCCAGGAGAAAAACCACGGGACCAACACGCAATAACAATCCACTAAGAATAGAAGAATAACAAGGTGATTACCGACTCCACGGACTCAACCCCTCCTTCAGCTTCTTCGGACCTTGCGCTGACCGGTTGGATATCCGCGCAATAACAATCCCTAAGAAAAGAAGAATAACAAGGTGATTACCGTCTCCACGGATTTAACCCCTCCTTCAATTTCTTGGACCTCGCGCTCCACCGATTTTGCACGCCCACTGCACACGTTCGAATCCACGAACGCCACTCGAATCCACGAGCACACGTTTCGAATCCACGAAACGCCTTTAGCACACCGAATCCACGATGCCACGTCGAATCCACGACGCAAACTCAGTCGATAAGGATATTGACTTCGATGGTGATCCTTTGCTTAGATTATCAATGAAGATCCATGGGAAAAATCTCTAAGCAAAGATTAGATCAATTCGACAAAAGATAGATCTTGGAAGAACCGTCGAATTGACCTAAAAGAGGCTATAAAGAAGAACGATGAAAACCTAGCCTCTAGGGTTGTTCTCAAGTGTTTTAGAAATTGATCGGCCGTAGCTCCCACGTTTTTGAGAAACCCTAAGTGTCTATTTATAGTTTAGAAACCTTTGGAAAGAGATAAGAATCAAAAACTTACCTTATTTGGAAATTTTCAGGACGGCGATCCGGATCGGATTTACTGCGATCCGGATCGTCGTAACGAGATTGACGATTCCAGAAAACCAAGGGTTCGGGATCCGGATCGCATTGCCCGATCCGGATCGTTCATACAAATCAGAAAACTTAACATTCGGGATCCGGATCGGAAATTGCATGGATCCGGATCGAAGTCTTGTATGAAGCAACAACCTTCGGGATCCGGATCGTTGGCTCTGATCCGGATCCTGAACAAGTCCGAACACCAGTTTTTGATTATTATGCAATTAAAAGTTCATCCAAGTGTTTCTACACTATAAGAAAGTATTCGGATCACCACAATTATTTAGTTAAACATACCTGATCCTCTTGAATACTTTCTTCTTGAGATTGATGTAACTGATCCACAATTCTTCAACTTCAATCTTCAAGACTCAAGACACTGAGTGTCAACTTGAGCTCTTGTTGAATCTTCTCTAAGTCTTTGAATGCTGATTGACAATTTGATCCCTTTAAGACTCCGACTCAACTCACTGACTTGACTCACGAAATATGCCAAAACCAAAATGCCGTAACAATCTCCCCCTTTGGCAATTTCGTGACAAAACCCAAAAATACATAAAAGCGCTCAAGTCACTCATCTTAAACCAAAAAAAAATCGAAACTCAATGTCATCACCAAAACATTGATTTTCTTTACGTGAAAGATCCAATAAATACAAAATTACATTTGAACCAAACAGTCCTAGAACATACTCTATGACTTAGGACTTGGAGTCTTAAAGTGATGTAATTCCTGCAAAACAAAACTCCAAACAAAATCAAACGTTAGTTGTTAGAAATTAAAATCCTACATTTGATCCGTCTTCCTTTTGGTTCTTTTATTTTTCTGCTCTTTCAATTTTTTCTTTGTCTCCCCCTATCTTGAGCATATCTAACATGTTTTCCATGTTTTTGAGCATCTATGTTCTCCCCCTTTGTGATACGATCATCATTTTCCGTTCTCCCCCATTTTTCCATTTTCGTTTCGTTTGTCCTCTCTTGATGATCTCATCTCCGTCATTTCTCTTCTCCCCCTTTTTGTCACAAATTGTCAAACAGTGAACATACTAGACAAAAGGAAATCACTAACAATATTAGTTCATAGAGAAAGAGAGATAAAAGCTCAGTTCTGGTATATAACAAAAATGCAGATTGCGTACCGGTACCAGAAGGCTAAAAAAAAAAAACAAATAATTTCTTGAAACAAATCCAGATTTTAGAATCTTTTCAAATACCGATTTGTATTCCATCAAGAAAACAGTTTAAGTGCTTGAAATTAATATGAGATCACATAAATGTCATTCAATCCAATTAATTTTACAAAAATTAAAAAGATTTACTCCGAAATCATGAAAAATAAAGGTAAAACATTATAAACCGTTTTTCATGTTATATTCATCAAACACAAGTCATCAAAAATAATCTTGAGATCCAAAGTCTATCAAGATGTAACGGATGTACAAAGATGACTTACAGAGATTTCCAAATGACATCAATTTGATTTCTTACCCTTTCAAATTTGAGATAAGCACTAAAATACCTAAGGGTGGCTCTTTGAGCATCTTTCAACTATCCCACCTTATACCAACCAGGAGATTATTCAAAATATAAGAGTTTTGCATATAAATCTCCAAATGCTTCAACTAAAGATTTTCTCATAAAATACTATCAAGCATCCATAACATGTGGTAGCTTCACACACAAACCGGACGACCGGGGTGGCAGCTCTTTCCAGCATGTGGTGGTAGTTTTCACACTCCTTTCGGATGTAACTCTTTCCACATCTTTTGCAAATCATTTCAATACCCTTGTAAGAATGCAATCTCTTACGTGAAAGAATTAAATCCCAAATTTTAGTCTATCGGTTGTCTCACGTTTATCACAATGAATTCACACAATCGAGATAGATTAAGCATCTAAAGATCACACATGATTTCTAAAATTTGATGCTTATAATATCAAAAACTCCTATAATGAAGTATCTTCAAGATTATGATTATGGAGTAAAGTTGATAATCCATATAAAATTAAATTGGAGTGATTGAAAGTGAAAGTCCTTTTCATTCAATGCACTTGTTCATTAAAAACCCTTTTGTTCAAAAACAAAGTATAAAAACGAAGAGCATTAAAAAACATGTAATGCAAAGATTAAGAAAGATATGAAGGGAAAACCAATCAAAGCATTACATACAGTCATAAGCTAATTAGAACTTAAGACAAGGAAAGATATCACCTTTCCGAATCCAAAATCGCTGGATTTTGGGTTGTCTTGATTCGTTGTGGCCGGGGGTTGTCCGCTTTGACTGTTGATCCACCTTAGGTCTTTGCCTCGCAATGATCCACTTGTATGATTGATGTTGTGGCTCGGACCTTTGGTGGGTTGAGTGAACTCCTTTGACTTGATGTGTCTTTTGATTCCGTTGAGTTCGCCCCGTAGATGAAGTTGCCGAAGGACTCTTCTTTCTCTTTTTCGGGCAATCCTTCACCAAATGTCCTTCAAGTCCACATAAGTGACAAGTTCTTCCTTTCAATTTCATTGTGGAACTTGAAGCATTCACAGTTTGGTTCTTTTTGAATCCCAAACCAACCTTGCTTGTTTGACCTAATCCGGACATACATTCAAGTTTCTTGGAACCGGTTGAAATCCTTTGTATGTCGGATTTAAGTTGATGAACTTGCTTGGTCAATGCTTGGTTGGTGACATGAATTTCCTCAAACTGCTTTTCAAGAAAATCAATCTTGTTAATATGGGAATTAACGACCGTTTCCGATTGATTTATCTTTTCTTGGAGGATTTTATTATTATTCAATAAAAGCTCTCGTTCCTCCTCGAGATCATGAAGTTTGATCTTTAAAGCATGATTCTCGTCTTGATTCTCAAGTCGTTGCTTCCTCAACTTCTTGATATGTTTGGCCATCTTCTTAGATTCCGCAAGAAGTTGTTGATATGCCTCAACGAGTTCTTCCTCGTCCGACTCCCCCTCACTTGATGACTCTCCGCCGGTTGTTGATGTTTCATACAAAATCAAAGGAGTAGAGTCAGTGACTAAAGATGATAAACAATTATTAGAAGAGGGAAAATGAGAGGCATGAGAAGCAACGATTTTTTCTTTTTCCTCTTTACTTGAGGTTGATTCATTAGAAGTAGAATCGTCCCAAGTTTTCGCTTGCAAAGCCTTCTTTTTATATGATTTCTTAGAAGGACAATCCATTGAAAAATGGCCGTAGCCTTTGCATCGATAGCATTGGATTTCCCCTTCGAAATCATCTTTTTCTTTTTCTTTAGAATGTTTTGCAAAGCTTTTGAGGTTAGAGGATTTAGAACCCGATGATCCTTTAGAAGGTTTCGTGGATGAAGATCTATCGGTTCGATTCTTCCAAAACTTCCGACGAAATTTCTTTACTATCCGCGCCAATTGTTCTTCAAAATCGGCAAAAGAGATTTCATCGTCGGAACTTGATTCGCTATCTTCTTCCTTTGTTGATTTGAATGCAATACCTGTAAGCTTAGAAGAAGACTTGGAAGAAACTTGATTAGTAGGAAAAGTCATTTCATAAGTTTGCAAAGCACCTACTAATTCCTCTATACTCATCTCATCCGGATGACTAACGGTTTCAATGGCGGTAACCTTTGCCCTAAACCGTTCCGGAAGAGTCCGAAGTATCTTTCTTACAATTTTCGACTCCGGGATCTTTTCTCCTAAATTAGCACATGTATTTATTACATCTTGAAGTCTAGTGTAATAATCTGTAAACAATTCATGCTCTTCCATATGAATAGAGTCAAATTGACTTGTAAGCATCTGGAGCTTTTGAATTTTTACAAGATTAGTACCCTCATGTGTAATTTTGAGGATATCCCAAATTTCCTTCGCGGTTTCACACGCGGAAATTCTTGTAAATTCAGTCGAGGAAAGAGAATTAAATAAAGCGTTCATACCTTTCCCATTGTAAGAAGATCTTTCAAATTCCTCTTTGGACCATCTAGAGCGAGGTTTTGGGGTAGTAGAATTTCCTACTTCCTCAACAGGATGCACCCAACCGTGTTCCACGGTTTGCCAAACACGCTCATCAATTGAGATGAGAAAAGCTCTCATCCGCACTTTCCAATAAGCATAATTAGTCCCATCAAAAAGAGGAGGTCTATAAATATTACCACTTTCACCCAACATGATAGATAAACCTAAAACCCTCTCTGATACCAATTGTAGAGTTATTAATCCCGAAGGATCTAAATAGGTACTATCAAACAACTAGAGGGGGGGTGAATAGGTGTAATACTTATAAAACTCAATCTCAGTGCAAAATAAAAACCAATGCGGAAAATAAAAACAGCACACCGAGATTTACGTGGAAACTCCAATCCAGGAGAAAAACCACGGGACCAACACGCAATAACAATCCACTAAGAATAGAAGAATAACAAGGTGATTACCGACTCCACGGACTCAACCCCTCCTTCAGCTTCTTCGGACCTTGCGCTGACCGGTTGGATATCCGCGCAATAACAATCCCTAAGAAAAGAAGAATAACAAGGTGATTACCGTCTCCACGGATTTAACCCCTCCTTCAATTTCTTGGACCTCGCGCTCCACCGATTTTGCACGCCCACTGCACACGTTCGAATCCACGAACGCCACTCGAATCCACGAGCACACGTTTCGAATCCACGAAACGCCTTTAGCACACCGAATCCACGATGCCACGTCGAATCCACGACGCAAACTCAGTCGATAAGGATATTGACTTCGATGGTGATCCTTTGCTTAGATTATCAATGAAGATCCATGGGAAAAATCTCTAAGCAAAGATTAGATCAATTCGACAAAAGATAGATCTTGGAAGAACCGTCGAATTGACCTAAAAGAGGCTATAAAGAAGAACGATGAAAACCTAGCCTCTAGGGTTGCTCTCAAGTGTTTTAGAAATTGATCGGCCGTAGCTCCCACATTTTTGAGAAACCCTAAGTGTCTATTTATAGTTTAGAAACCTTTGGAAAGAGATAAGAATCAAAAACTTACCTTATTTGGAAATTTTCAGGACGGCGATCCGGATCGGATTTACTGCGATCCGGATCGTCGTAACGAGATTGACGATTCCAGAAAACCAAGGGTTCGGGATCCGGATCGCATTGCCCGATCCGGATCGTTCATACAAATCAGAAAACTTAACATTCGGGATCCGGATCGGAAATTGCATGGATCCGGATCGAAGTCTTGTATGAAGCAACAACCTTCGGGATCCGGATCGTTGGCTCTGATCCGGATCCTGAACAAGTCCGAACACCAGTTTTTGATTATTATGCAATTAAAAGTTCATCCAAGTGTTTCTACACTATAAGAAAGTATTCGGATCACCACAATTATTTAGTTAAACATACCTGATCCTCTTGAATACTTTCTTCTTGAGATTGATGTAACTGATCCACAATTCTTCAACTTCAATCTTCAAGACTCAAGATACTGAGTGTCAACTTGAGCTCTTGTTGAATCTTCTCTAAGTCTTTGAATGCTGATTGACAATTTGATCCCTTTAAGACTCCGACTCAACTCACTGACTTGACTCACGAAATATGCCAAAACCAAAATGCCGTAACACCCAACACACAACACTAGAGTATAGTGTCATTTAGTGTATTTTTCCACTTTCTTTGCTTTTAGGTCCGTCTACTCTTCACCATACTCACTAAGGTCCTCACTGTAGGTGATAAATGCAAAGAAGTCCCTCTCCCAAAAGTTTGGTGCAATTTGACCCATAAAATATTGGGTTTTTTCACAAAATACTTCAAATTTTCCAGTATTTCACGCTTTTCGAGGCAACCGGATCATCAAACGGAAAAACAGACACCACCACGACGTCCAGCTCGACGAAACCTATTGAGTAGCGATTTTGGTTTCTTGAGTTCGATCCTCTAAAAATTCAAAATCCATTAAATACAGTGGATTTATACTATGTGGCACACTTTACGATGCTTTAGAGTCGTCAAACACAAATTTCGTCAGCGACTCTGCGCTCAAAATATTGATGCCATTCAAATCGACTACCTGGATCATTAGTTTCGGACTCCAGACAGTGAATCGGCCAACGTTTGCTCGGCGGGGAATTAAATCAGGGGTTACTATTCACGACTTAAGTCGTGGGCCCCACCAGCTTCTTCGCTGATTTCTGGACGATCCGACCGTCGGATCAAAATTTGATCTATACCATTCTCAATCGATTCAATGAGACGGTCGCACTAGTGACTTTAGATTTTCGAGATCAGACTCGGATCTGAAAGTAATGAAATAGCGTCTCGAAAACTGTGCAATTTGCACACCGGTATACAACCACTTAGGTTTAACTTTACATTTCCTCACACACTTTCACATTTGAATTTCTCAAATTCAAATTTGAATTTCTCGGGTACTACAGATGGCGAAGAAGAATGAAAATAGAGAGAGAGATGCCCTCTCGTATTAGATTAACGAAGTTGTTTAGGTTTAATTCAACTAAAGAGAGGTGTGAATCACGATGCAATTCAAAGTATAAACGGTAAAGTTGTGCTGGTGCTATTAGCATTCCCGTCTATCTAGCGGTATAATGTGGGCCGTGACGGGCCAGCACGACCGACATTTTTCTTGCCAGGTCGAGCTTCTGACAACCCAGTTTTTTTCTCCATTTTTTTCTGTCTTTTATTTGTACCTTTTTTTCTTCTAAAAAATATATTTTTTAAAAATAAAAGACGACTTGTTTTTAAATTATAATTTTTTACTCATATTTTTTACTTTATACAATTATGCCCAACTCCTTAAATCTATTTTAAAAATTTTATACATTAAAAAAAAACTAAAATACCAATAATAAATTTAACTTTTTGATATTATTAATTTTTTAATATATATATAATTTAAAACTTTAGAGATCAATAATTTCATCTTTTTAATTATATTAATTTTTTAACTTACATTTCTTTGACCAATAACCAACTTTAATATAAAATTAATATTGCATTTTTTTATAATTTTTACTATTTGAATAGAAATTAATATTCTAAACAAATAATAATTATAAAAAATAAATAAATTTTGAATTAATCATATTACATAATTACATTAAAAGAAAGTAAAGAAAATGTAAAAATTTAAAAATATATTTGAATTAAATAGCATGATTTACAAAGCCAACGAGCAAACAATAGGAAAAAAAAAAATCAACATTATTTTCTCTTCATTACATTAATTTTTATTTATTTTTTTTAAAAAAGGCACTTAACAAAGAGATGTACCGAATAAAAAAAGTGAGGCACAACGAGTAATAACTGACAACGAGAAGTCGAAAAAGTTGCACTCTAGCTTGCCGCAGGTGCTGGATTATTTTTATGCAGTTGATTTTGTTTCATCTGAAGATGTAGACTCATGACCTCCTTTATCTTGCATTCTTAATTTTGCTGCTCCCCAATCTTTTAAGCAAACTAAAACCTCAACCGCATCCTCCTTAAGCCGAGTTTTGTAGTCATCCAGTATTCTTCCACCTGCACTAAAAGCAGACTCCGATGCCACCGTTGAAACCTGCACAATTAGTAAATCACATGCCATGGCAGAAAGCACAAGATATGTACTTTCATGTGTTTTCCACTATGCTAAAATATCTAATTTATCTTAATGCATCTTCGTTGAAAAGATTTGAAAAATTAGTTTGCAAGTAAAACTGAAGTTTGTTAAAAAAAAATTGCATTATTAAAATCAATTTGTTTTTATTTCCTCACCAAAGATAAAAAGCACATTTTTATTAGTTTTATCACTATTACTACTACTGCTTTGTAATTGTGAAGAATATGGTCACTTACTACCTGAAGCAGCTGCATAAATCAATACAATCTATTATTTGGCAGAACTTCATGCTACGTGTCACATTTATAGCCCTTTTTCTACGTGTCACATTCTCCTTCTTCTCCCCCCCTCTCTCTCTCTCTCCCTCTCTCCCTCTCTGTGACTCCTAGCCTTCTTCCCCTCTCTATTTCTCCTTCATCCTCCGATTCTCTTGCCGATCAATCGGACGGCGCAGGTTGGGTTTCATCTCATGTTGGGTTTTGCCTCGGGACAGAACTTCATGCCACGTGTCTCTCTCTCCCTCCCTCTCTGTGACTCCTAAACTTCTCCCCTTCTCTGTTTCTCCTTCGTCCTTCAATTTCCTTGCCGATCAATCGGACGACGCAGGTTGGGTTTCGCCTTGGGTTGGGTTTCGTCTCGGGGCAGAACTTCATGCCACGTGTCTCTCTCTCTCTCCCTCTTTGTGACTCCTAGCCTTCTCCACTCCCCATCTCTCTTTCCCTCTCTCCCTCTCTTAAGCATCTTCTCTTTCTCTTCTCAAGCGCATTCTCTCTCTCTCTCTCACTCTCTCTCTCTCTCTCCCCGTTCTCCGTCTATGATGTTTATCTATTTCCTTCGCCTCTCACTTGCCCCCTCCCTACGATTGCATTAGTCAGGATCGAGATCCTCTCTGTTTCTCCTTCGTCCTCCGATTCCCTTGCCGATCAATCGGACGGCGCAGGTTGGGTTTCGGCTCGGGTTGGGTTTCACGTGCCGCGTGCCACTTGCCCCATCTCTACGAGTGCATCCTCTCAGATCGAGCTGTTGGGATCCTCTTTGTACCTCCTTCACGCCTCCGATTGCCTTGCCGATCAATTCGACGATTCGCCTCTCTCTCTCTCTCTCTCTCATCTCTCGGTTTATTTATTTATTTATTTTTCCTAAGCTCAATCTCTCTCTCTCATGTCTCGATTCCTTTTTTTTATCCTAAGCTCGAGGTATCGATGTGACAACTCTCATTTACAGATTAATTATTAATTAATTACGCATATATTTTACGTTGTTATCCTAAGCTCGAGGCCCGTCATGATGACGCAGACAGGTTTCTGGGATGTGCTTAGAATGCCAAACGAGATCCACTGGCTCTAAGGCACGTATATCACCCAATTTTAAAATGATTTATATAACAAGATTTATAGAAAATACCTTTTTTAATATTAAAGTTATGTGTCTTCACAAACTGGCTACAGTAGTAGTGCATATGCATGACTCTAGCATATGACAAACCAAAATATGTGAGGCTGAAACATAAATTTGCATATATAGAGAACCTAACACATCTTGTTCATATGTTAACCTCACAACTGCGATGTAATAAAAATTACACTGAGAATTTTAAGGTGTGTCCCTGTTATGTATATATGGAGGAGACGATTTGTTCAGAGAAAAATAGAGGGAGCCACCATGTTATGTATATATATGGAGATCACAATTTCAGAGAAAAATAGAGGGCAATAAGAAGAGAGAGTCCTCTTTAACTGCGCAAAAGTGAACCACCACAAGTATACCATGAGAGAATGACTAAGAACACTACCTTAAATACAAGTCTCTTATGCTCTCTAGCTGGTACCTCTGTGCCACAGTTCAAGGATCTAAGTAACACAATAGATCAATGAGTTTTTAGCAACTAAATTTTCCTTCACTGTGCTTGAGAATAAAGAAGAATGCTTTGAAAATTACAAATAGCAGTCATCAGATTTTTTTTTTTCACACAATATAATGCATTAAAGTTAAATTGTCACTAATATTGAACAAATTTTTATAGGAAAAACTAAGATAGCAGAAAACTCCAATTAATTAGACTGATTGATGTATCTACATGATCATTCTAAATTAGACATCAAAATCCTCTTCCTTTTTATTCATTTCAAAGATAAATAAACATAAGAATGTTTTATCATCAACTAAGAAACTTGTTCAGCCATGACAACATGACAACATAAAACATACGATTAACCAAGTTATTCTAATCGGAGTAAGATGAAAATGACTAGGAGAGTAAAGCATGATGTTTATTTTGATTTGTCGTAAGCAGCTATATTCTGCGGTTCACACTCAGGACTGAAAAATCGGACCAGAAGAGCCGACGAGGAGCTCACTGACATTGCACCGCAGGAAGCCCACCTCAGACTTCTCGGAACAGTTATTCTTGGACCTGCAGACAAAACATAAAGTAGAAGCATTAATGTTCAATATTTGAAATTTCTGTTGAGTAAGAATAGATACTAAGTAGGCAGTTATTTATCATTGGTATGCTAATAAAAGACACTTTAACAATTAGTTCTTTATATAACATTGATATCAATATTCAGATGTGTTGTATTTCACTTCACTAAAGTTCTAAATCTAACAGAATATGAATCATTACATAAAGTACCGAATGCTTTAACATACTTTTGATAGATTATGTGTATGAACAAAAGAATATAGCTGATGAAACATAGCTAATCAACTATGGCATTTAAACAAGATTGAGAATATTCTGTCTCAAAAGTTTATTTTAATAAGTAACATTCCACTACATATATTACGTGATTTCGCCTTGGGTTGGGTTTCGTCTCGGGGCAGAACTTCATGCCACGTGTCTCTCTCTCTCCCTCTTTGTGACTCCTAGCCTTCTCCCTCCCCCCCTCTCTCTCTCCCTCTCTCCTTCTCTTAAGCATCTTCTCTTTCTCTTCTCAAGCGCATTCTCTCTCTCTCTCTCTCACTCTCTCTTTCTCTCCCCATTCTCCGTCTATGATGTTTATCTATTTCCTTCGCCTCTCACTTGCGGGTTCTAGGGTTTAGGGTCTAGGGTTTTAGGGTTTAGGGTTTAGGATTTTTTAGGGTTTTAGGGTTTAGGGTTTAGGGTTTTTGGGTTTAGGGTTTTAGGGTTTAGGGGTTTAGGCTTTTAAGGTTTAGGGTATTTTTGAAAGGGCAAAATAGTAATTACACACAGATAACGGCAGTTCCAAACGGTACACTAACAGAGTTTAACTTACGGGGTATTTTGGAAAGAAGTTGGAACGTAAGAAGGGTAGTTTAATATTAGCCTTCTAAGAGGGGTAAATATGAAAACAGGAAAATTTTTAGGGGTATGTAGGAAATTGCCCCTATATATATATATATATATATATATATATATATATATATATATATATATATATATATATATATATATATATATATATATATATATATATATACATATGTATATATATATATATATATATATACATATGTATATATATATATATATATATATATATATATATATATATATATATATATGTATGTATACATACATATATACATATACATATGTATATATATATATATGTATATATGTATGTATATACATATATATACATATATACATATATGTATATATATGTATATACATACATATATACATATATATATATATATATATATATATATATATATATATATATATACATATATGTATATATATGCATATATATACATATATGTATATACATACATATATACATATATATATATATATATAGAGCAACGCTACATGTACACCCCCAAAGGGGGTGTACATCTTACACCCACCCATCTAAGGGTGGGGGGGTCACTTCACAAATTGTGAAGTGACCCCTTACCACACCCCACCCATTGGATGGGTGGGGTGTGCGATGTACACCCCCAAATGGGGTGTACAAGTAAGCATTTTCCTATATACATATATATATATATATATATATATATATATATATATATATATATATATATATATATATATATATATATATATATATATATATATATATATATATATATGTCACGCCCCGAGTTTTGAAAAGCAGGCTAAAAATTTTTTTTTTTTTTATAAATCAGAGTTCGCAACCCAGGCGTAACAGACCGCCACATGTATAGTAAATTCCCTGCCCAACTGGACAGATCCTTTCCTATACATGCACGGCTAATCATAATCAGTCAATATCAGAGTAGTCTAAACTACGCATGCAAGACTAGTCAATTTATAATAATTAAACTGAAATGCGGAAAATAAATATACTGACTACAAAGGGGTCGATACTATCGCAATCGTCTCACCAACGTGCCCCGACACCCCATCACCCAGCGACCTGAAAAACAGTCACCCAGGGGGTGTGAGATACACCGGAGTGTATCCCAGTGGGCACGACGAGCCGAGAAATAGCTAATCGTACCTACTGGGTACAATAATCTGCGGATAGTAGATAAATCACTAGGTAACAGCTGATATATGAAGCAAAACTGGCAGATAATCAAGAACAAGGGAGCTACAGATAATAAGTGTTGGAAATCATGCTATAACTGAAACGACAAATCAGCCAAGCTGGAATATGGAAATATAGTTATGCATCAACATAAAGGACAGCAACTACTAACCGATGCCACTATTGGTCACGGGGACCTCAGGCGAAGATATCTATGCCGCGCCAAATCATAATCATCCTGGATTCCACCTAGCAGAACTGAACCGCAAACCCCGTACCATTGATATAGCCAAGAGGATCCTCGTACCAAAAGGTACAGCCAAGAGTTTTCCTCATATCGGTACAACCAAAGGGGCTCCCCGTACCCAGTGATACGACAAGAGGGGCAAGCTCACGGGTCAAGCAGACCCTTTACCGGTAAAGAACGCAATGTGGGGGATCAATCCCACGGCGTACGCGAACGAACAGCAGGTGTACAATCATCACAATGCAAATCTCACGGTCCACAGACTGAATAATCGGCAAACTGCCGGAAATCCCCACAGGGATGCAGATGTCTATAAATCAATCATATATCATGCAGTCTGTATATCAATCATATATCAATCATAGGGTGCATATGTCTGTATATCAATCATAGGATGCATATGTCTGTACATCAATCATAGGATGCATATGTCTGTATATCAATCATAGGATCAATCATGCATATCTATATATCAGTCAATCAGAATCAGTCATGACTAATCAGGGAGTATATATATGATAATCGGCTGATAGTGACAATAAAACTCAATCATCGATCTAATCAGGTCAATGTCAATCAGAGGGATCATGCTATGTCAAAAGAGATCAATATATGTCATATAGGTAAAATCAGCAGGGCAAGCCAAGAACAAGTGTCCGACTGGACTAAAGCAACCAGAGGGCCGAATAGTTCAAGCCCGGGCCGAAGTTAACCCACCTGGTTGAAGGCAGAGTCCCCGAACTCCCGATCAGCAACTGGGGGCTGGCGTCGAACAACTGGGCCCTGTATAAAGTGCTATAATCAGTAATAGACTCACACAACCCTTTCCCGACGGCGTTGCACTAACGAAACGTTTAGACGGGTCAAATCAGTCATTTCGTCGGTCAACAACTGATTCCTGGTCAACGAGACCCATCGGAATCCAAAAAAAATGGCCAGGTAGAGCGTAGGTGCTGTCTAAAGTCAGCTAGAGTGACCGTTTTGCATTTAAATCCAACAGGTATAAAAATTCGCATAAATATCTTTTCGTCAATATTGTTTTAGCTTGATCTTAAGATCCGGGAATCCAAATTCGATTCCGGAAATGCCAGCGAGTCACATTTGATGCAAGGAATCCCGTGCTCACTATCTTGGGTCAGCGCGAAACCCCAAGGCAAAGTTAGCCTTTTAACTCGCGATTTTGGACGCAGTGTTTTGCCCCGTTCTCGCAATCCGGGGGTCCAAAATTGACGCCGTAAATTTCAGCGTGTCCGTTACAACGAGACCCAGGCCGTGCTCACAAGAAATGGGCCGAGACCAAGCCCGATACAAAGTTGGCCCTTAGTCTTCTAAGGTCCACTTTCCACTATGTTGGATCTTAACATATACTTGATCATATTGAGAGCTAACTGAAGCATCATGTTCAGCAAGCATCAAGAAGTGGAGGGCTCACCTTTGGTGCGCCGGAAACTCGCCGGAGAGATGGCCGGAGCAACCTTGAACTCGGGCTAGGGCTCGGGTTAGGTTGCCTTGAAGCAACAGTGGCTCGGACCTGGAACCAAGGTGAGCATCAGTTAGAGGAGTATCCCAGAAGGTCTCGGGTCCATGTGGGGTCGAGTCCCGGCGGCCGGAGGGGCGGCGGCCGGAGCTAGAGCCCGCAATGGGTATCTCGGGTGCAAGGTTGAGAGATCAGTTATTGAAGTGCCCTAGGCCAAAACCAAGATGGTGGGGATCCCAAATGGGTTGATTGGATCTTACCTGGGTGGTCGCCGGGGTCCGGGATCGCCGGATTCACCGGAAGCCGAGCTCGAAGATGGTTCGGGTGCAACTACAGTGACGAGAAACCCGACGTTAGGAGAGCCATGCAAGTCGATGGGGAGACTCCTACAGACCACAGGAGCTTACCTGAGGGGTTCCCGGTGGCTGAGGAGCTCCGGCAAGGCGGCGCCGGAGGAGCTCGGTCAAGCTTCGAGGCCTCTAATGGCGGATTCCGGCGAGGTCCCTCCGGGCCGGCGCAACTTGGACCAAAGTACTCCCCTTGGTACCAGGAAGCTTCCTGCAGTGGTGGCCGGCGACGGGGATGCACGGCGGCGCCGGACGGTGGAGCTCGGTTGAAAGCAAGAAAACCCGAAACTAGGGCTTCTTCGCGCGGCTTAACCACTCACCCGATCTTCCTGAAACTTCGTGGGTAGTGAGCAGTCACCAAGAAGAAGAGGATCAACGGTTCTGATCCGAGTTTCAACGGTTGTAAAAATCGAAAACCGAGTTCGTCGGAAAACGATAATTTCCGGTGAACTAAAGCTTTGCCGGCAACGGGGACGGCGGCGAGGGCTCGGACTGCAACCGAACAATGGCCTTGATGTCAGGAGCACCATGGTCGAGCTTAAAACCCCAAACTTAAATAAAATTTCCAACATCTCACCTCGCCGGAGAACAAGAAGAAGGAGAAGGTGGCCTCGGCGGCTCGCGGCGGCGCCGGGTTGCTGGCTCCCTCGGGTTCGGCTGCGGGTTCACAGGGAGCCCCACAGGTGAATTCTTGATCACCCAAAACTTCTTTGATCACCTTCCTCTCCAAGAACCCGAGCTCCAAGGCTTTTGATCTTCTCTCGTTTCCAGCGACGGGGAGAGGGCTTTTTGCCTTGGCTGGTTCGGTTGCGAGGTGTGGGTAGTTAGGGAAGAACGTGGGTAGGAAGTTGGTATGGTTACAAAACCGGAAAGGGGGTGTGGGCACGGTTGCAATACCGGACGGGTGTGTATTGCACAATTGCGGGTCGGTCCCCTCTAGGCCATTCACTTCCAACCCAGTCCTTCCCAGTATACTCCTCTCACAATCCAGTCCTTCTCCAAGCATTGGCGCGCTAATCGAGGCAACTTGCATAGGGTTTTAAGTGTAAATATCCCCTTTTTCGTCGTATTTCATGCATTTCGAGGCGATCCGTTCGTCGAAACGGAAAATGGACTGCGCCATGACGTCCGGCTCGACGAGACCTATCAGGTAGCGATTTTGGTTCGCTAAAATTTCGCTCCATAATTTTTAAATTGCATCTTATACTGTAAATTATACGGTTCGGCATACTTTACGATGCTTTAGGGTCGTCAAACGGAAATTCCGTCAGCGCCATTGCGTCCAGAACGTCGAAACGGATCAAATCGACTATTTGGATCGCTATGTTCAGAATCCGAACAGTGAAATAGTGCTTGTTGCAACCGAGGGAGATTCGAAAATAGGAGTTACTGTGCATCTACAGTAATAACTTAAGTTATACTGTGCAGAGCACTGTTACATTGGCCGCGGCAATTTGTCCGCTTCTTCGCTGAATTTCGGAAGATCCGACCGTCAGATCGAAAAGTACTGAATATGAATCTCGCTCAGTTCGACGAGACGATCGCAACGGTCAATTCGGATTTCCAAGATCATGTCTGGATTGGAAAGTAGCCTTTTTATCTAGTGCAAAGTGCGACTTGCACACTGGCGATTGACCATATAGGTCAACACAAGTCTTTTGATTTCAAAACCAGCGCAAACTTCACTTTTAATTCATTTATTAAAATAAAATATTTCGAGTTTCTACATCACTTACAACTTAAAAGAAGTTTCGTCCCTGAAACTTACAACTTAAAAAAAAGTTTTCTTCCCGGAACTTACAACCTAAAGTTCTACTTTATTGAATGCTTAAACTAGTCTATTCGAGAGCTACAAAGTCTGTCGTCGGGTTTTCCTCCGCTGGTTCTCCATGAGGGGTCAATGCATAGACCCGTCCTGCTGAGGCTTGGCGCGCCCCCTCGGACTGACGAGGGAGGGGAGGACGCCCAGATGAAGCAGCGCTCGAGGAAGTACCCTGTCGCTGGTATGGGATCACAGGTGCTGGAGCAGTGGAATAATCAGGTGTGATCCGCTGTGGGCAATTTTCCCGAATGTGTCCTGGTTGCCCGCATCCGTAGCAACGTCCATGTCGACGTGGGCATGTATTTGCATAATGTGGTCTACCGCAAAAGACACAGGGTCGTAGTCCACGTTGCTGGTTGCTAGCAGATGCGCTCACAGTCTGATCTTGGGATCGAGGATACTTAGGGGGTTTCCCGCTATTTTCAATTCTACTCCCAGAAAAAGTCCGCTTCTTATCCTTTCCTCTATCAGTGGCATCCCGCTCTGCACGAGACATCTGGATTTCGGCCTCAATGGAGAGACAGCGTTCGACACAGTTGTCGAAATCGGCGACCAGGTGGGACGAGATATAACGACGAATCTCCTGTCTCAACCCCTGCGAGAAGAGGCGCACCTTGCGGCGTTCCTCGCGCACTGCTTGAGGAACCAGATCAGCAATGCGCAGGAACTCCTGCTCATATTCCCTGACGCTCTTGTCGCCTTGCTTGATGTTTTCTAATTCGCGCTCGAGACCCTCCTTGGTGGTCTCCTTGAGGTGGTGGTGGTACATAGCAGTTTTAAAATTTTCCCAGGTGGGTTCAGATGGACCCACGAAATGGCGCTCTCGGTGACGTCTCCACCACTTGGACGCCCGGCCCTCTAGGCAATGAACAGCGATGTGGACCTTGTCTCTGTCCTCAGTGTAGGCGTCCTGAAATAATTTCTCCATGTGGTCGATCCATTCCTCGACCGCCCAATGGTCATTGTCTTTGCCGTCGAAAGTTTGCGGCTTGAATTTCCTAAACTCTAGCAAAGCCGCTTTTGCTCGAGCCTTCTCCGTTCGAGCGGCTTCGTCATCGGCCGCCGGATCAGCAGCGGGGAAAACAGAACGGGAGGAAGCAGACGCTGTTGAAGCAGCGGCAGTAGGGGCAGCAGCAACCCCAGGTACCGCTCTAGAAGTGACGGGAACATTGGGAATGGGCCCCGCAGGTGGTGCTACGGGGTCAGCAGCAGGTTCCGCCAAACCCTCGGGTTTGGCAACGGCCGGTGCAACAGGGGGTGCAACCGGCGGTGTAGCAACTGGAACAGCTGGTGGGGGACCATGTGGGGCAGGAGCAGCAGTCTGCTGCTGCACGAAATGCTGGAACATCCCAGCCAGAGCCGCCATCTGAGCCTCAAGTCGGTCCATACGACCCTGATCTGCGGGCTCGCTCTGCATGCTGGGTGATCGGCCGATACCTCGGCCAGAGCCCACACCTCGTCCCCGACCACGCCCAGGAGGACGAGCCATACCTATACAAGGATAAATCAGGTCAGGACAGTTTCAGCGGTAACACAGTCCACGAGTTCCTAACCATTTTACGATCACCCCGCGCTCTCACGTAGATCACCAGTCATCCTAGGGCTCAATCCTAACCAAATACCTAGGTATCGTGTACCTATTGCTCTGATACCATCTAATCTGTCACGCCCCGAGTTTTGAAAAGCAGGCTAAAAATTTTTTTTTTTTTTATAAATCAGAGTTCGCAACCCAGGCGTAACAGACCGCCATATGTATAGTAAATTTCCTGCCCAACTGGACAGATCCTTTCCTATACATGCACGGCTAATCATAATCAGTCAATATCAGAGTAGTCTAAACTACGCATGCAAGACTAGTCAATTTATAATAATTAAACTGAAATGCGGAAAATAAATATACTGACTACAAAGGGGTCGATACTATCGCAATCGTCTCACCAACGTGCCCCGACACCCCATCACCCAGCGACCTGAAAAACAGTCACCCAGGGGGTGTGAGATACACCGGAGTGTATCCCAGTGGGCACGACGAGCCGAGAAATAGCTAATCGTACCTACTGGGTACAATAATCTGCGGATAGTAGATAAATCACTAGGTAACAGCTGATATATGAAGCAAAACTGGCAGATAATCAAGAACAAGGGAGCTACAGATAATAAGTGCTGGAAATCATGCTATAACTGAAACGACAAATCAGCCAAGCTGGAATATGGAAATATAGTTATGCATCAACATAAAGGACAGCAACTACTAACCGATGCCACTATTGGTCACGGGGACCTCAGGCGAAGATATCTATGCCGCGCCAAATCATAATCATCCTGGATTCCACCTAGCAGAACTGAACCGCAAACCCCGTACCATTGATATAGCCAAGAGGATCCTCGTACCAAAAGGTACAGCCAAGAGTTTTCCTCATATCGGTACAACCAAAGGGGCTCCCCGTACCCAGTGATACGACAAGAGGGGCAAGCTCACGGGTCAAGCAGACCCTTTACCGGTAAAGAACGCAATGTGGGGGATCAATCCCACGGCGTACGCGAACGAACAGCAGGTGTACAATCATCACAATGCAAATCTCACGGTCCACAGACCGAATAATCGGCAAACTGCCGGAAATCCCCACAGGGATGCAGATGTCTATAAATCAATCATATATCATGCAGTCTGTATATCAATCATATATCAATCATAGGGTGCATATGTCTGTATATCAATCATAGGATGCATATGTCTGTACATCAATCTAGGATGCATATGTCTGTATATCAATCATAGGATCAATCATGCATATCTATATATCAGTCAATCAGAATCAGTCATGACTAATCAGGGAGTATATATATGATAATCGGCTGATAGTGACAATAAAACTCAATCATCGATCTAATCAGGTCAATGTCAATCAGAGGGATCATGCTATGTCAAAAGAGATCAATATATGTCATATAGGTAAAATCAGCAGGGCAAGCCAAGAACAAGTGTCCGACTGGACTAAAGCAACCAGAGGGCCGAATAGTTCAAGCCCGGGCCGAAGTTAACCCACCTGGTTGAAGGCAGAGTCCCCGAACTCCCGATCAGCAACTGGGGGCTGGCGTCGAACAACTGGGCCCTGTATAAAGTGCTATAATCAGTAATAGACTCACACAACCCTTTCCCGACGGCGTTGCACTAACGAAACGTTTAGACGGGTCAAATCAGTCATTTCGTCGGTCAACAACTGATTCCTGGTCAACGAGACCCATCGGAATCCAAAAAAAATGGCCAGGTAGAGCGTAGGTGCTGTCTAAAGTCAGCTAGAGTGACCGTTTTGCATTTAAATCCAACAGGTATAAAAATTCGCATAAATATCTTTTCGTCAATATTGTTTTAGCTTGATCTTAAGATCCGGGAATCCAAATTCGATTCCGGAAATGCCAGCGAGTCACATTTGATGCAAGGAATCCCGTGCTCACTATCTTGGGTCAGCGCGAAACCCCAAGGCAAAGTTAGCCTTTTAACTCGCGATTTTGGACGCAGTGTTTTGCCCCGTTCTCGCAATCCGGGGGTCCAAAATTGACGCCGTAAATTTCAGCGTGTCCGTTACAACGAGACCCAGGCCGTGCTCACAAGAAATGGGCCGAGACCAAGCCCGATACAAAGTTGGCCCTTAGTCTTCTAAGGTCCACTTTCCACTATGTTGGATCTTAACATATACTTGATCATATTGAGAGCTAACTGAAGCATCATGTTCAGCAAGCATCAAGAAGTGGAGGGCTCACCTTTGGTGCGCCGGAAACTCGCCGGAGAGATGGCCGGAGCAACCTTGAACTCGGGCTAGGGCTCGGGTTAGGTTGCCTTGAAGCAACAGTGGCTCGGACCTGGAACCAAGGTGAGCATCAGTTAGAGGAGTATCCCAGAAGGTCTCGGGTCCATGTGGGGTCGAGTCCCGGCGGCCGGAGGGGCGGCGGCCGGAGCTAGAGCCCGCAATGGGTATCTCGGGTGCAAGGTTGAGAGATCAGTTATTGAAGTGCCCTAGGCCAAAACCAAGATGGTGGGGATCCCAAATGGGTTGATTGGATCTTACCTGGGTGGTCGCCGGGGTCCGGGATCGCCGGATTCACCGGAAGCCGAGCTCGAAGATGGTTCGGGTGCAACTACAGTGACGAGAAACCCGACGTTAGGAGAGCCATGCAAGTCGATGGGGAGACTCCTACAGACCACAGGAGCTTACCTGAGGGGTTCCCGGTGGCTGAGGAGCTCCGGCAAGGCGGCGCCGGAGGAGCTCGGTCAAGCTTCGAGGCCTCTAATGGCGGATTCCGGCGAGGTCCCTCCGGGCCGGCGCAACTTGGACCAAAGTACTCCCCTTGGTACCAGGAAGCTTCCTGCAGTGGTGGCCGGCGACGGGGATGCACGGCGGCGCCGGACGGTGGAGCTCGGTTGAAAGCAAGAAAACCCGAAACTAGGGCTTCTTCGCGCGGCTTAACCACTCACCCGATCTTCCTGAAACTTCGTGGGTAGTGAGCAGTCACCAAGAAGAAGAGGATCAACGGTTCTGATCCGAGTTTCAACGGTTGTAAAAATCGAAAACCGAGTTCGTCGGAAAACGATAATTTCCGGTGAACTAAAGCTTTGCCGGCAACGGGGACGGCGGCGAGGGCTCGGACTGCAACCGAACAATGGCCTTGATGTCAGGAGCACCATGGTCGAGCTTAAAACCCCAAACTTAAATAAAATTTCCAACATCTCACCTCGCCGGAGAACAAGAAGAAGGAGAAGGTGGCCTCGGCGGCTCGCGGCGGCGCCGGGTTGCTGGCTCCCTCGGGTTCGGCTGCGGGTTCACAGGGAGCCCCACAGGTGAATTCTTGATCACCCAAAACTTCTTTGATCACCTTCCTCTCCAAGAACCCGAGCTCCAAGGCTTTTGATCTTCTCTCGTTTCCAGCGACGGGGAGAGGGCTTTTTGCCTTGGCTGGTTCGGTTGCGAGGTGTGGGTAGTTAGGGAAGAACGTGGGTAGGAAGTTGGTATGGTTACAAAACCGGAAAGGGGGTGTGGGCACGGTTGCAATACCGGACGGGTGTGTATTGCACAATTGCGGGTCGGTCCCCTCTAGGCCATTCACTTCCAACCCAGTCCTTCCCAGTATACTCCTCTCACAATCCAGTCCTTCTCCAAGCATTGGCGCGCTAATCGAGGCAACTTGCATAGGGTTTTAAGTGTAAATATCCCCTTTTTCGTCGTATTTCATGCATTTCGAGGCGATCCGTTCGTCGAAACGGAAAATGGACTGCGCCATGACGTCCGGCTCGACGAGACCTATCAGGTAGCGATTTTGGTTCGCTAAAATTTCGCTCCATAATTTTTAAATTGCATCTTATACTGTAAATTATACGGTTCGGCATACTTTACGATGCTTTAGGGTCGTCAAACGGAAATTCCGTCAGCGCCATTGCGTCCAGAACGTCGAAACGGATCAAATCGACTATTTGGATCGCTATGTTCAGAATCCGAACAGTGAAATAGTGCTTGTTGCAACCGAGGGAGATTCGAAAATAGGAGTTACTGTGCATCTACAGTAATAACTTAAGTTATACTGTGCAGAGCACTGTTACATTGGCCGCGGCAATTTGTCCGCTTCTTCGCTGAATTTCGGAAGATCCGACCGTCAGATCGAAAAGTACTGAATATGAATCTCGCTCAGTTCGACGAGACGATCGCAACGGTCAATTCGGATTTCCAAGATCATGTCTGGATTGGAAAGTAGCCTTTTTATCTAGTGCAAAGTGCGACTTGCACACTGGCGATTGACCATATAGGTCAACACAAGTCTTTTGATTTCAAAACCAGCGCAAACTTCACTTTTAATTCATTTATTAAAATAAAATATTTTGAGTTTCTACAATATATATATATATATATATATATATATATATATACAGAGTTGGGCTGGAATGCTATTGATAGCACCAACCCAACTTTACCACCCACTTTGTAGCCATTGATCGCATTGAGATTCGTGCAAACTCTTTAATTAAAAAGAATAGCTTTTTACTTTTTGCTTTTTATTTTTATTTTTTTTTTCATTAAAGAGCTTTCACAAATCTCAATGCGATCCAATGGCTACAAAGTGGGTGGCAAAGTTGGGTTGGTGCTATCAATAGCATTCCAGCCCAACTCTATATATACATATATATATATATGTATATATATATATATATGTATATATATATATATATGTATATATATATATATATGTATATATATATATATATGTATATATATATATATATATATATATATATATATATATATATATATATATATATACATATATATATATATATATACATATATATATATATATACATATATATATATATATATACATATATATATATATATATACATATATATATATGTATATATATATATATATATATGTATATATATATATATGTATATATATATATATATGTATATATATATATATATATGTATATATATATATATATATGTATATATATATATATATATATATATATATATATATATGTATATACATATATATATATATATATACATATATATATATATATATACATACATATATATATATATACATACATATATATATATATATATACATATATATATATATATATACATATATATATATATATATATATATATATATATATATATATATGTATGTATATATATATATATATGTATATATATATATATGTATGTATATATATATATATATATGTATGTATATATACATACATATATACATATATGTATATATGTATGTATATATACATACATATATACATATATGTATATATGTATATACAAATGTATATGTATATACATATATACATATATGTATATATGTATATATATACATATGTATATACATACATATATACATATGTATATATATACATATGTATATATACATATGTATATATATACATATGTATATATGTATGTATATACATATGTATATATATACATATATACATATATGTATATATATGTATATACATACATATATACATATGTATATATATACATATATCTACATATATATACATATGTATATACATATATGTATATATGTATATACATATACATATGTATATACATATATACATATATGTATATACATATGTTGTAGAAACTCGAAATATTTTATTTTAATAAATAAATTAAAAGCGAAGTTTGCGCGGGTTTTAAATTCAAAAGACCCCTGTTAACCTAAATGGTCAATCGCTAGTGTGCAAGTCGCACTATGCACTAGACAAAAAGGCTATTTTTCAATCCGGACGTGATCTTGGAAATCCGAGATGACCGTTGTGATCGTCTCGTCGAACGGAGCGAGATTCATATTCAGCACTTTTCGATCTGGCGGTCGGATCTTCCAGAAATCGATGAAGAAGCGGGCGAAATAGCCGCGACTAATGTAACAGTGCTCTGTGCACAGTGCACTTAAGTCATTACTGTAGATGAACAGTAACCCTCACTTTCGGGACTCCGGCGGATGCAACGTTGACTAATTTACTGTTCGGATTCCGAACATAGTGATCCAGGTAGTCGATTTGATCGGTTTCGTCGTTCTGAACGCAATGGCACTGACGAAATTTGCATCTGACGAGCCTAAAGCATCGTAAAGCGTGCCGAACTGTATAATTTACAGTATAAGATGGAATTTAAAAATTATGGAGCTAAATTTTTGTGAACCAAAATCGCTATCTGATAGGTTTCGTCGAGCCGGACGTCGTGGCGGTGTCAGTTTTTCAGTTTGACGGTCCGGTTGTCTCGAAAAGAGTGAAATAGGAGAAAAATCGCAGTATTTTGCGTAAAGATGCTATATTTTATGTGTCGATTTGCACCAAACCTGTAGAGGAGGGTCCTTATAGCAAATGTGTTCTACAATAATGGACTTAAGTAAAAATATTAGGTGTAGAGGGGTATATTGGCATTTTGTGCAATATACAACTTATATAAAGCATCGGAGGGTCCCTTGGAAACCCTAAACCTAAGTCCCAACCCTCTGCCTCCCTCTTCTCTGCAACCGACACCATCCTCTCCACCTCTCCCAAACGTCGCACCGTGCGCCGCCGCCGTGCCGTCGCCGGAGAAGCCCAAGAAGGTCATAGCAACCTTAGTTTTCTCGGATGGTTGGTGTTGGGGAGGTGTTTTGGAAGTGTTGTTGGTCCAAAGTAATTCTGGGTGCCTCTCTGTGCGGTTGAAGTCGAGCCGAGGAACCCCGGTGCCCAGCTCCGCCGCGCGCCGCCGCGGCCATCTTCATCTTCCTCGTTTTCCGGTGAGGTAAGAAGATGGAACAAAGTTGTTTAAACTAGCTTAGGGATATGTCTAGAATGTTCCTGAAGTAGATATGATCCTACCTGTAAAGCCCGAGCCGTCACCGTCGTCCCGGCCGCCGGCGGGAGTGAATTATTGCCGGAATTCTTGGTTTTGGCCGAGATGCACCACGAGCTTCATCCAACCGATAAAACTAAGATCAAGACCGTTGATCTTGGTCTTCTCGGTGACTGCAAGCTTCCCCCAAAGTATGGAGTTGATCGGTGGAGGATCCGCTGAGATCCGGCGTGCCCTAGAACCGGCCATCTTTGATAACGCGGCCGTTCCTCGCCGTCCAGCGCCGCCGTGCACCCGAGCCGCCGGCCAACCACCCAGCAAGCACCGGGGGACCTAGAGAAGCAAGTGTGTCCATATTGCGCTAGCCCGAGGGTCGCCGGCCGGAAACCGCCATTAATGGTGGCCGGAAATTACTAAACCTTGGAAATTTGATCTCCGGCGATCGCCGGAGCTCCGTCAAGTGGGTGAGCGGCCCAGGTATGATCCCTAGACCTCTGTAAAGCCTCTCATATCTTTGCATGCAAATCCTAACGTGGATTTTCTCATCTTCGGGATTGCACCATTGTTGCTTGTCCGAGCCTCTTCTCCGGCCGCCGCCGCCGCATTCGAGCGCGGACAACCCCCCAGGTAACCTCTAAACCCCATGCTCTAGCTTTTCTTCCATCTTAGAAGCCTCCGGATTGCTTCCTTGCTGAGTTTGGGTTCGGGCAAAGATAAAGCTATATGTTTATATAACATGCCCACCAGGTGTTTGTGTTAATGCCTCAAAGAGGATTTAGTTGGATTTAGGGTTTGAGTTAAATATGAAAATTGTTG
>CM055063.1:47843036-47918036 GCA_029204045.2 Tillandsia leiboldiana | reverse complement strand
TTAATATAATATTTTATTTTATTAAATAAAATAGCTCACTAGTTAGAAATTTTAAAAAATATAAAACAAAAAATTTGAAGTTAAGGAATGTATTTCAAAATACCTTATATAAGTATGAAACTCTTATATATTTTTGCCTATTTAAAATGCATACAAAGAAGAAAAAAAGAAAGCTATATTGGCACAAAAATTATTAAACAAATATTAAAAAGCTGAGGGGTCATGGCTATCTAAAAAAAGAAAAACAGTTAAATTGGTACTTATGACTATTAAGTAATATTAAAAAGTTGAGGGGGGCCATGGCCACTTTGGGTCTTAACATGGCTTTGTCGCTGTATATATAGTCTGTCTACTATACTATCAATAGTACCAAGCATTTAGTACTATCAAGTTTTTTTGTCGTTATATCTATTCCTTTGACCATTTTCACCTCTTAGATCATACTATTTCACCAACCACCCACTAAACCCTAGCGGGGCACTATCATTCTTGACCGCACATCTCTTTCATCCAAGGGCTGAAAACCTAATAGTACCAATAACTTGGTGCTATTAATAGTATAGTAGCCTAATTATACATATATATATATATATATATATATATATAGTTGGACTGCTATCGATAGCAAATGAATTTCGTTGCCACCTATTTATTAATTTATTTTCAATGATGGAGCTTCCAAAACGACGATCGACACCGTTGAACAAGATCTAGACCATTAGAAGTATCTATACTCAGATTTTAAATATTTTCGACATCGTTGACCTAGTGATTAAAGGGTTGTAAAATTTGTAATTATAATGATAAATATGAGTCTTTTGTCCATTTAACGGTGTAAAGAAATCTAAATTAATTGAATTTTGGTTAAAATTTTTTTAAACTATTTAAAATAAGATCTATACTCTCGATTTTGATTACAAGACTCTTATAATCACTTTTTGAAGGATATTTATTTTCAGTTGTTCATTTTTGTGCCCACTTGATGGTTAAAAAAAGAATATTGAAAAAGTATGAAATTTAATTTCTAAATAGTTTAAATGGTCTAGATCATATTTAACTGTGCCGATCGTCGTTTCGAAAGCTCCATCATCGAAAACAAATGGGTGGCAACCGAGCCCGTTTGCTATTGATAGCATTCGCCTAGCAATATACATACATACATACAAATATATATATATATATATATATATATATATATATATATATATATATATATATATATATATATATATATATATATATATATATATATATATATATATATATATATATATATATATATAGCTAGGATGGAATACTATTAATAGTATCAAGTCATTGGTGCTATTAAGTTTATATAGAGCTAGGCTGGAATACTATTAATAGTACCAAGTCATTGGTGCTATTAAGTTTTTAACCCTTGGATTAAAAAATATGTGGTTGAGATGATAGTAGACCACTTGGATTTAATAGATGGTTGAAAAATAGTAAAATCTAACGGGTGAAAATGATCAAATGGGTTGATCTAAGGGTAGAAAACTTCATAGCACCAATAACTTGATACTATTAATAGTATAGTAGCCGGTCTCTCTCTCTCTCTCTCTCTCTCTCTCTCTCTCTCTCTCTCTATATATATATATATATATATATATATATATTAGGGCTATTATATATGACCAAGTTATCGGTGCTATGAAGTTTTCTACCATTAGATCAACCCATTTAATCATTTTCATCCGTTAGATTTTATTATTTTCCAACCACCTATTAAATCTAAGGGGCCTACTATCATCTCAACCACATATTTTTTAATCCAAGGATTAAAAACTTAATAGCACCAATGACTTGATACTATTAATAGTATTCTAGCCTAGATATATATATATATATATATATATTGCTAGGCTGGAATGCTATCAATAGCAAACGGACTCGGTTGCCACCCATCTTGTAAGTTGACTCCATGTCCGCATCTCTGAGGATCTCCAACACCGTCGCCTCGATCATCTGCTTCGTCTCCGCATCCATCTTCGCCCCACTTCATTTTGATTATGGAGAAGAGAACGAACGCTCCACTTCTCCTTTCTCCGGATTCCGAACGAAGCCCCCAGAAGGTGTTCCTCAACACTTTTTTATTATTATTATTATTATTATTAGTCTCCCAACAGTATTAAAATTTAAATAATATAATAATATATATAATGTTTTATTGTTTAATTTTTTTTTAAGTAAATTTGATTTTGATTTTCTAAACTTTTGTTGTTGCCTTTCTCAAGTCTCAAGTCTCAAGTCACAAGTGGCAACCCAAAAGCTTTTGTTGTTGTTGTTTAACTCTTATAATAATAATAATAATAAATGATAATAATAATTTTAGTTAATTATATTAGATTTTTTCATAAAATTTCAATAGTAATTTTATTATATTGAATGATTAGTGAACAATTAACAAATAACTAACAAAATTATTAAATTTAAAATATTTATATCTAACCTGACTAGTTATAATAATTTTAATCTTAAGATTCAAAAACTATTCGTAATGTAATTGAAAAAGATAAAAAAAAAAAATCTAACATTCAATAACTTTATTATAGAAAAAAAAAACTTTTAATCTAAATTTTAAAGAACAAAATAAAAAAGTTAGTTTGTCATGACTAAATATATATATATATATATATATATATATATATATATATATATATATATATATATATTTATATATATTAAAATTTATATTTCTCTCTAAATAATAATATGTTATTAAAGACATAAATCTCGGCTATCACGTATCGACGGTGAAGGTGAAACAAACGAGAGCCGATAAGGCCTTTCCTTTCCTTTCCTTTCCGCACTGTGCAAGACTCGCACCGAGATCATTGGGCACATTTCTCTTTCTCTTATATTTATTTATTTATTTATATATCTCTTTTGTCGCTCTCTCTTCAGGTCGTTCGCTTCGCCGCTGCTCTCTCCCTCGTCTCCTCATCATCGTCCTCGTTCTTCCTCGAATAAAACTTTTCTCTCTCTCTCTCTCTTTTTGTCTCTTCTTCTCTTCTCCACTTCGGCGATTCCAAGGAGCGGGATTCTATCGCAACCATGCCCACCGGTACGAATTAGGGCTTCGATTTGCTAATTTTCGATATCAATCCTTTAGAACGATCGGATCGTCCTATAGCCACATTCTTTTTTCCCGCAAATTATTGGATCGGAGGTTAATAGGTTTCGGTTTATGCTGAAACAGTGACCTCGATTTGAATGTTTTGATTCTAATTCTACGGCGTAATTTCTCGATGCTATTTAGACTTCTAGGGTTTGCGCTTTTTCTTTCTGATTCAGTTGCCGTAATCTGGCGTTGTTCGTTGGATTGGTATAAGTTTCATTTTTCGAATTATAGTTGCGAGTTTCCCTAGAAATACAAGTTATTTCCGGTGGTACTTTGAGCTACGCATTGACCTGTGATCCATTCTCTATTGTAGCAAGACTAGAATTTCTATTTGCTACTTTTCAAATGACATTGCTTGTATATTCTTCTGTTTTCTGCTCCGTTCTTCAAGCTAATATGCTATCATACCGCTTATAAATCTTCATTTTTTTTTTTTTTTTTTTTTTTTTGAAAAGTTGCCGATTTTATCCTGTATATGCTTTAAATTCCTTACCAAGGATATCCTTAGCCTTATTATGTTGTAGAGTTGCTGGTAAGTTGACTCTTGTATGTTCCGAAATGCAAGTCGGCCACACGGGTCGGCTCGGGCGGTGTGCACGGACCCTTTGGACTATTCGTTCAAGACCCGCGGCCTTCGTGGAGTATAATCGTGGTTCCGGAGTCGTTTTCGACAATTTTGGGAACCCGTTTCTGCATGGTTGTACTTAATTTTAACTGTTAACTCTAGATCTAGTGTTTGCTGTCCGGGCATCCGTTTTGGTGCGTTTTGGGATAGCGGGTGACTTAGTTATTTGTTTTAGACTTTTCAGAGCGGTTTGGAGGTTCCGGGGGTGTTCCGGGAATTTCCGGTGGGCTCCGGAAGTCCAGTTTAGAGATCTGTTTCTTCCGACGGCTTTGGGGTTTAGAGATGGGTGATCTTAAGTCGTAGAATTTAGTCTTGACTCGGTAGACCTTGTGCAGGTCCGGTTTGGTGAGCTGGAGCATTGTGGGAGTTAGGTGCTTCGTCGAATCAGGTGGGTACTTCGACCCGACGTTGGTTTAGTGGTGCATGCTCGGTGACATTCCTTCCCCCGTGTTTCATTTCTTGATTACACACTTTACATGTGAGCACTTGAGCACTACACACTTCGTTCCTGTTTGCTCTACTTTCCTATTTGCATCATGACTTAGAAGTAGAGCGGTAATCTATGATTGTTAGAGTTCATATGACAGAATTATAGCACATGATCTTGAGACATAGCATGATTTGGTGACTTCGTGATTTATGACCTCTCGTGTTTATTGCATGATGGTTGAGTTATATAGACCTGATAGGTTGGTGGCATTGTGACATTCCTTCGGGAATAGTGGACTTGATTGGTCGGTGACATTGTGACATTCATTCGGGAATAGTGGACTTGATTGGTCGGTGACATATTGAGACTTGTGATATGACTTGTTGGATTCGTCAGTGATTCCTTGTTGATTCTATCTCGGCTATTTGCCGTCAGTTGGCCATTGAGCATTTTGCATTGATCGCCACAGCTCAGAGTGCATTTCACGTACACCAGCAGTCTGATCCACTGCAAGAGGGTGTTCTTTTCCGGAAAGGTGGTCGTACTTAATGCCCGATGGGGACCCTGCTAGGGTACATGCAAGTGGGAGCGGTAGTGGTTTCGCCTGAGGTCTTTAGACCAATATGGCTCATGATCGGGTGATTTGGACTATTTCATCGGTTTGATGCATTATTATATTTGTTATTGTTATTCTCTACAGTAGCGGATACTCATGCATTGCCTGGTAGTTGTAGTTTCTTCCAGTCTTGATTGCGGTTGTACTTGTTTATCATCGGTTGTTCTGGTTATTAGTATCTTTCTAGCTTACAGTAGCGGTTATTCTGTTATTACTGTTTGATATATTCTCTTGCTACTGTATTCGGTTTACCTGTTTATTATTATGCTTTCCTTCTTTGATACTATATTTGACCTTACGATACCTTGTAGTCGTTTGTTCTCTTTCGTTTGCCAGTGAGTACAGCTTGCTTTCGTCGGCTTGCGGTATCCACTGAGAGACCCTTGCTGGTTTCTCACTACCCCTCAGTTGCAGGTACTGCGGGAGGTGACGGTCGGGATGGTACGTGAGGTGACGACATAGCTAGAGAGCTTAGCAGTCCCGTGATTTTGTTCAGTATTCCTTTTTACCCTACTTTTACTTGTCGTTGGGTTTAGAGCTATGGTGGTTCAGTTTATGTCTGGTTGTGTGTTAGGTTTATCAATTGGATGGACTAACAGTGGATTCTTATTACTATGATCTCTTGGTTTTATGCAAAATGTTTTCTATCCCTCGTGGTAGTCGATTTTCAAAGATTATGTTTCCGTGTGGAAAACCGTTTTAAAAAGATTTTGGATTTTCATTTCACTCGTAGATTTCAAATAAGGTTTCCGTGTGGGAAACGCTTTCAAAAGGATAGGAATGCTTGATAACCTGTGCATATGCATCATCTGCGGTAAGGACATTGTAGAGCATTAAGGCATCATTTTTAAGGATCATTTAGTTGTATGTGCATCCTGTGTGAATGTGGTGTGTGTGTGAGTTGGAATTGGTGGTTGTGAAACTGTACTGTGTGTGACGCCGTGCAAATACAGGGGAGGTTTTGTCCGTGTGAACAGAGGGTTATTTGTATTTGTGGCGGGTCTGTATGCGTCTCGGGGTGTACTCAAAAGAAAAAAAAAATTCTACGGTTTTCCGCTGTTTTTCTTAAAAGGTATTTACAAAAGAATCCCGGGGCGTGACAGTTAAATATGATTTAGGACATTTGAATTTTTTAGAAAATAAATTTTGTAATTTTTTAATATTATAATAAAGTCCATCAAGTGGGCATAAAATAAATTTTGTAATTTTTTAATATTATAATAAAGTCCATCAAGTGGGCATAAAATAAATGGTCAAAATTGAACTATATCCTAAAAATGATTGATTGGATCTTTTAATTTAAGATGGGAGTTATTGATTTTTTTTAGATAGTGAATAGATTTTTTTTTCAAAAATTTAACCAATTATGATTCTTTTACACTGTTAAACTAAGCAAGCATTCCATACTGGCCATTAAAAATTGCCAATTTTGAGATCTTTTGATCGTAAGGTAAATGTTGTTAAAAAATTATGAAATTTGATTTCTTGAAGTTTCAAATGCTTTAAATTATGTTTAACGGTATGAATCATTGATTCGGAAGTTCTATCATCAAAAACGATTTATGCAGGGGCGAAGTCAGAATTTTAGCTTTAAGGGAGCCAAAAATATATTAATTTTTAAAAATTATTAATAAAAAATTATATATAAGTAATTTTTTTGAGCAATGCTACATGTACACCCCGAAGGGGTGTACATCATACACCTCCACCATTTTAATGGTGGCGATATTTTTTACGGGTCACATCGAGTGACCCATCATCACACCCCCACCTTTAGATGGATGGGGTGTATGATGTACACCCCGAAAGGGGTGTACACATAGCATTTTCCAATTTTTTTTGTTCATTAGGAATAGAGTATAGTTATCTTTACCATTAAAATAATAATATTTTAGATATCTATAAAAAAAATTATTTTAAAAAATCAAGTATTAAAATTTAATATAATTTGTAAATTAAGTATTATAATATATCAAAAATTTAAGTATTAAGATTTTTTATAATTTTTAAATCAAGTATTACAATACGTTTGAGTCAATTAAATTTATATTTCGTGGCCCACAAGATAACATTATTTTTTTTTAAAAAATAGTATCCTTACATCTAAATAAGGTTAGATATTTAATCCATAGTTAACCATAATGTTTTAATAGATTCTTAAGATAGAAATATTTTTATAAGCGATAAACTTTTTAAAGAAATAAATATAAAAATAAAAATTTGATAGAAATAAATTTAGACACAACTTTTATTTATTTATTTATTTATTTATTTTTGTAAAAATTTGTATGTAATTATTCCTAAATTTTATGTTTTATAACTATGACCTAGAAGAGTGTTTGTGCAGAACTGGCGTGGGCTCACTCGGACCTCACTCTTTGCCATTTGCACAGCATAGTACTAATCCTTGACTCTAAGAGAAGAGAAAGAGGAGGGGAAAGAGGTCGGGGATGGCACTGCGTCGGCCGCTGGGATGGTCGGAGGGGGAGCTGATGCGGTCGGATGCCAAGCCCTGCTCCAGACTCATGCGCCAGACTGCCGCTATCTTCAGTGTTGGCGGCGGCCTCACCTTTTGGGTTCTCTGCCGCCTCCACTACGGTCCCTCTCTTCTTTCTTTTTCTCCTTTTTAAATGTTCGCTCTGCTCATTTTTATCTCCTTTTTCTTTCTTTATTTTTGTACTTTCTCATTGCATTAAGATTTAAGACCCGATTGGATGCTATGCAGAAATATTTCTTTTTATCTTTTTTGCCCCATTTTCAACTGGCATTGTCAACTGATGTGCAAGGTTATCGACACCTACGCATGCTTGATCAAGGAGAACTCTCTTTCTGCAAGCAATTTGAATAAAGGGTATATTGTTGAGGCATTAAAAAGTTGAAGGTTTCTTTTTAGTGCAGAAATCGGTAAAATTCCATTGAAACAAGTCACAAAATTGTTGATGAGATAAGTGCTGATGTGAGGAGATCCATCAGCTGTATTTTAGTTGGTTCAATAGTATTTTCTGAATTTCTTCATTAGTTATAGCCTTTTGATTTCCGTCGCCTTTTGTTGTGACATCGAAAGAATGTGTGTTATATTGGACTCCTTGTCTTTTTGCTTATTTTTCAGTTATATGTTTGTGATTCGAATTTATGGTTTGAGAAGGAACTACGAAGGAGATTTTGAACCCAAATCTCATATGAACATAATTGAATCAATAGATGCCCACTTCTTCCTTTGTATTTGTCCAAAATGTGGGTGAACCTTTAAGGAACTTCTTTTGATATCTGGAAAAATCTATCGAATCATTTAGTTTTACCTATGTGCAAAACTAGTTGTACTTCATCTTGCAGAAAACTTATACTCATAATGATGCTACTTGTGGCTATACAATGAGCTTATATAACTTCTTCCGCCATAACACGCTAAAAGTTTGGTGCTTTATTTGCAGATTTCAATATGTGAATTGAAATCACGTAATATATGTAGTGGAATGTTACGTATTAAAATAAACTTTTGAGATAGAATATTCTCAATCTTGTTTAAATGCCATAGTTGATTAGCTATGTTTCATCAGCTACATTCTTTTGTTCATACACATAATCTATCAAAAGTATGTTAAAGCATTTGGTACTTTATGTAATGATTCATATTCTGTTAGATTTAGAACTTTAGTGAAGTGAAATACAACACATCTGAATATTAGTAGTGATGTTATATAAAGAACTAATTGTTAAAGTGTCTTTTATTAGCATACCAATGATAAATAACTACCTACTTAGTATCTATTCTTACTCAACAGAAATTTCAAATATTGCACATTAATGCTTCTACTTTATGTTTTGTCTACAGGTCCAAGAATAACAGTTCCGAGAAGTCTGAGGTGGGCTTCCTGCGGTGCGATGTCAGTGAGCTCCTCGTCGGCTCTTCTGGTCCGACTTTTCAGTCCTGAGTGCGAACCGCAGAATATAGCTGCTTACGACAAATCCAAATAAATATCATGCTTTACTCTCCTAGTCATTTTCATCTTACTCCGATTAGAATAACTTGGTTAATTGTATGTTTTATGTTGTCATGCTGTCATGGCTGAACAAGTTTCTTAGTTGATGATAAAACCTTCTTATGTTTATTTATCTTTGAAATGAATAAAAAGGAAGAGGATTTTGATGTCCAATTTGGAATGATCATGTAGATACATCAATCAGTCAAATTAATTGGAGTTTTCTGCTATCTTAATTTTTCCTATAAAAATTTGTTCAATATTAGTGACAATTTAACTTTAATGCATTATATTGTGCGAAAAAAAAATCTGATTACTGCTATTTGTAATTGTCAAAGCATTCTTCTTTATTCTCAAGCACAGTGAAGGGAAATTTAGTTGCTATAAACTCATTGATCTATTGTGTTACTTAGATCCTTGAACTGTGGCACAGAGGTACCAGCTAGAGAGCAAAAGAGACTTGTATTTAAGGTAGTGTTCTTAGTCGTTCTCTCATGGTATACTTGTGGTGGTTCACTTTTGCGCAGTTAAAGGGGACTCTCTCTTCTTATTGCCCTCTATTTTCCTCTGAAATTGTGATCCCCATATATATACATAACATGGTGGCTCCCTCAATTTTTCTCTGAACAAATTATCTCCTCCATATATACATAACAGGGACGCTCCTTAAAATTCTCAATGTAATTTTTATTACATCACAGTTGTGAGGTTAAAATTCTATAAATCTTGTTCTATAAATAATTTTAAAATTGGGTGATATACGTGCCTTAGAATTAATGGATCTCGTTTGGCATTCTAAGCCCATCCCAGAGACCTATCTGCGTCATCATGACGGACCCGATGCGGGCCTTAGTTGGTGAATATTGGCCTGACCATTAGCACAGGTCCACTTCCTAGTTTGTATATGTGATCTTGAATTGTCTATTCGACGGCCACTTTATACTGAAGTTAACTCGCGAGTTTATTAGGGCATTTTCTAGGGCTCTTTCCTCCTTATCTATATTCATTATCTATCGCCTTTCTTGCACATCTTTTGATTGCTTGAGAAAATGCCCAAAGAGTAGTGGCTCATAGTCATTGTATTAGTTCCTGGTACTACGAGTGATCCTACAATCAAATTGTCGGTTGTTGTAAATTTTAATAAATAGTTGCATTATTCTTCTTGGCATGCATCGCCTCATGTAGTCATGTTGTGTCTTGAACAACCCCTGTGCTTTTCCCTTCTTCGAGGCTCAAAGATTGATGCAGGGGAAAAGAGAGATTTTGCATAAACTAGGGTAATAATGTAGCTAGACCTTCCTAACATGCTTTATTAATTTGTTTTGAACCGACTAGTTGTGCCATACGTATGTGATCAGTTATCAACAAATGTTTGTCTCCAGAGAGAAGACATAGGATAATAATCAAGTGCTCCTTCTGGTTGTCATTCTTTTTTTCGAATAGGATTTGCCTTTTTTTAGTGTTTTCGAGTCTTGGAAGGACATACGAGCTAGAAGAATAAATTTCAAAAGTCTGTTAAGGCCTTGAAAGGAGCTTCGGAAATGTAAGCTTATATGCCCTTTTTGTCACGTCCCGAGATCACCAATTTGGTTGGTTCGGGCAAGCTAACAGACCCGCCAATCGCCAATTTGGTTGGTTCGGACACGCTAACAGACCCGCCAATCGGACATGACCTCTCACTACTTGAAAGGAATGGTAATATCTCAATCATAGAACATGCATAAGGAGATGCATGAATATCAGAGTACGACTTAAAATTTAACTTTAGACATAAACACAATTGTATAAAGTTGAAATTGTAATACTAGAATGAACCTCATTTACAATTACAACAATTTTTCTATTTTCCCTTTCCAAAATAATACAATGTTCACTCTAGTACAAAAATAGTATACTTTCTAGACTCTGCTAGGTCCACTATTCTGCGAGGCCCTTGGCCCTATCATTCGCCTCGCCGACGATATCTGGATCTGCAAAAAGGTGTAAACCATAGGGTATGAGAACTACGAATAGTTCCCAGTGGGTTCAACAATCGAGAAACATGCTCTACACCAACTTGGTCCAATGGAAACATTAGTAGTAAGATTATTTTTAAACAGATATTTCTACATTAGCATGCTATTTAAATAAAATACAAAGCTAGAAACTCGACTTGTAGATATGCTACTATGCTACTATGCCACACACACTAGGCCACTATGCCAACACGGTCACTAAGCTGCTACTCATGGGTCTATCTAATCCGATCGCTCTCGGTCACACTATCTCATTATGATTTAAGTTTCATAATTATGCCTCGTAGAGAGTCGATTTTTGCGTGAAACCCTCTCTAGATGACGGTTGCTTGTGTTCCTTTAGAACAATCCTCATGGAAAGTTGACTTATGCGCGGAACTCTCTCCAATTGGCAAGTGAATGACTTCCAAGCACACCAACACTCAAACACTAAGGGAGTCGAAATCTGCTCGGCCCTCCTCGGTGAGTCGACTTATGCGCGAAACCATCTCGTTACTAATGGCACTTTCGGAAGGTCTTATTATTATCTTTTCTTTTCTTTTCTCTTTTCTCTACTTACTAGCATGCTTCTAAGTTAATAAAAACAAAGGAGCAAGTGTTAGTTCACACTTTTTGATGATCTACCCCACCTTTTGGAGCGTTTTTTTTAAAAGAGGAGTTTGATCTCTTGTTGCTCCAAGAAAAGCCCTAAAAATTAGTTTATAAACCATTAGAGACCTCAAATATCTCTTAAAAACCCAAAACTCTCAAAAACCCCAAAACCGTAAAAAACACCCGAGCTCACCTCTCCTTGCAACTTGCTAAAAGGTGGAAGAGAAATGCCCTTTCCTTCTCCTAGAGATTCTCCTTGAAGCTCTCCACCTTTTCCTTGCTTTGGAGGAGATCAAAACCTCTTTCTAGAGCTCCCGCAACAATGGAGTTCCTCTCCTTTCTAGAGAGAGAAAGAGAAGAGAGAGAGAGTGAAGGAGAGGGAATGAGGGAGTGGGTGAACCAGTTTTTAGAGGGGTTGCGACATTTGCAACTAAGCCCAAAACAAATTTTATTTATATTCGGGGCTACTTCTCAGTTAGCGGATGTTTCGGGTGCCTGAGAGGTGTTTCAGGGTCCGATTTCACATATGGGCGCCCGCAGGACAATCCGAGCGCTCGAAACCCAATTTCCAGAGAACCAACTAGTCTGGAAGGCTCGGGTTGCTTCGCTGCATAGACTTCCGGGTGCTCGCACCATTTTTCGGGCGTCCGAAATCTCTAAAACTCAGATTTGAGCTTTTTCAAGTCAGTTTCGATCCGAACTCTTTCCGATTCGATCCAAACTTGATCTAAACTCTTTTAATCATGTTTTTAAACGTGTTCAAAATGACTTATCCGCACTTTGGCAATTTAGCGAAAGCCGGTGCATCACACTTTTGTACTTTGGTCTAATTTTTTTATTTGGTTGATTAATTTACTATCAGAATCCTTCTCTGAGCACAGTGAGTGCCAACTGCTATGAAGAAGGCAAGCTTGATGATCTTCTACATAAACTTGGTGGGTAAAATCACACACTATTCCTGTGTCATGGGTTACCTTGTTTTCTCTTTTGAGTATCACGGCCGGTTTATTTGTGAAATTCTAATTTCCTTGTAGGAGTATGAAATCAGCAAAAAGCATCCAACGGAGAATTACTGGAAAAGATTTGGATCAATGTATTATTATTTCATTGTTTCAGTTTCTTCAAAATGAAGATGATGTTAGTACTGCATTTTTATGTTTAAAACATGGTGTTCTATGTGTCGGAACAATTTGCTATTGGAGTTAATGACGTAACATGCGTTCTAGAAAGGATGCTTCAAGGCAGCACAAGGACTAATTCTGAATAGGTGCCTGCCAGCATTGCTCTTCGTAGAGTTCCTTTGGTTCCACTGCAGGTAAATTTGATGCTCATCTTGCGCCTTTTCTTTTTCTGAACTTCCTTTGTTTGGTAGTTGAAGTTTCGTCCGCTCTCCACCCCGTTCTTTCTTTCATCATTTTTTGCTGTAAGCCCTTTCAAACTGGCTGCAGTTTAGTGGCAAGAATTCTACATTGTTTGACCCTTCAATTTTCTGCTGTTAAACCTTTCAAAGTTGCTGTAGTTAGGTTATCTTCAATGCGTACATGTGTATGAAATATGCTATTCTACATGCCTAACATTAAGGCTTCGTTTGGGATTGCCGGGAGATTGTATTACGTGCGGTGAGAAACTACGATAGGAAAATATCTTGTTTGTATCCGTACGTAATATTGCGTTCCACGTATCGCAGCGAGTCGGTTATGAAATATTTTTTGCGGTCCCATCGAAAAATATAGAAGCATATCTTTATATGTTTTTTTTTTTTTTTTTTCAACTCCATTTTATTTGTTTGCGTTAGACTGTCCTTAATATCAAATGGGCCCTAAGATTGCTAGTGCTTTTTCCAAATCCTATGCCTTCAAATTCCGTACAACTTTTTTACCCAGTTTCATTAGGCCTAGAAGATTTATCACTTTAACTTAAGTCGACACTTCATTTAGCAAAATCTTTAGAATGCTAACACTATTAGGATGCTTGGACACGACATTACCTAATGATTACTGGAAAATGCAGAAGTATATCTTTATATGTTTTTTTTTTTTTTACTCCATTTTATTTGTTTGTGTTAGATAGGCCTTAAGACCAATCGGGCCCTAAGATTGCTTTGATAGTGCTTTTTTCAAATCTTATGCCTTCAAATTCCCTGCAACTTTTTTACCCAGTTTCATTGGGCCTAGATGATTTATCTCTTTAGCTTAAATTGACACTTCGTTTAGCAGAATCTATAGAATGCTATGATTGCTTTGATAGTGCTTTTTTCAAATCTTATGCCTTCAAATTCCCTACAATTTTTTTACCCAGTTTCATTGGGTCTAGATAATTTTTCTCTTTAGCTTAAGTTGACACTTCATTTAGCAGAATCTATAGAATGCTAATGCTATTAGGATGCTTGGACACGGCATTACCTAATGATTATGAATGCTGAAGAAGATGTGTTTCTGTAAGTCACTCAGAAGGCCCAGAACTGTTGGAACACGTGGGTGCCAATACTGAGCATCTAGAAACTTATTTTAACAGTGTCAAACTGTTGGAACACGTTCAGGTGCAACCTAATTGATGCTAAAAGGCAGCATCAGATGGTTGTTGTGGAGCATGTTACTTCTGATGCAAAAAAACAAAGATGGTCATAAATTAAAGTAATTATAATAGAATGGACTGTTCTAGACATCCTATATAACTACAAAAAAGGGACTCTTTGTTTCTATGTGTTTTAAGTCAGGCTGTGCTAATAGCTGCTGATTGCAACCCAAGATGGCTGACAAAGCATATAGCGAGCATGGCATCGGCCGTGCAGGTCCCTGTGATATGTGTCAAGGATAACAAAAGAGGTTCTCAGAGGTTAAGCGAATTGATCAAGCTCAAAACAGCCCTAGCCATTGGAATCAATGTACGTGAATTTCTCCTGTCATTTGTTGCTGAAATTGTCTTTAAGCATTAACTTTGTTTGTTTGTTTTTTTTTAAAATTTAATATAAGCATTCACTGATTGTGTTTGCTGTTTAGGCCGAGGCAACATAATCAATCAGACCATACATGAAGTTCTAAGCAACATTGGATTAGTCGAAGATCGATGATTCTCTCAATTTTTATAATTAAAAAAATAGTCTCCTATAAAAATTACTTGTAAAATAAGACCTCCAGGATTGGCGATTTTAGCTCACTAGTTCTCTCTAAAATTTTATTCTAAGATTAGACCTCTTAAACTTTTAATCGTAGATCTAGGCTTCATTGAGCCACATGGCCGCCAACGTGGAGAGAAGAATAAGAAATACAGTGAACCATTTACCGTTTTCATTAGAGTGGTGAATGATTCACCACTTTGAAGAAACTTGCAACAGTTCCTTGAAAACGGTTAATGGTTCATCGCATTTAAAAGCGGGGTGCCATTCACCGCTTTCAAGACAACACACTACAGACACTTCGTACTACTTAGTGGAAGCAGTATACAATTAAAGACGATGAATGGTTCGCTGCTTGTAAAAGCAGTGAATCGTTCACGGCTTATAAGAGTGGCGAATCATTCATTGCTTTTTAAAAGCGGTGAAGCCTTCACCGTATTTAGTGTTTTCCATTCCCAACCCCAATTTTGTCCCAAAGTACTCAACAATTATACAATGGCATTTTTTTTCGAGCATTTCAATCACAATAACTATTACTTAAATTGAGCTAAACCAACTTCAACTACTCATTAGCATGAATAAACTTACATAACAAAATAAATATTGCATGTACAATATCACAAAAATATCAAATATACATTGAAATACAAACAAAGTCCAAACATAAATAAACTCCTCCCCACGTCCCTACCATGCCCTCGTTCTCTACCATGTCCGCGTCTGCGTCCGTGCTGTCAGCCACGTCCTTGAATATGTAGATCATCCTCCATCCAAGAGTGTATAGGATCAATGTCATGTATTTGATCAATATGCTCGATGGAGGTGCCCTCGACAATTGACTCTGTCTTCTGCGTCTCAACTACCGATAGCAACATACCCTCCTGTGTCTGAGCTACCGGCTTAGTAGAAATATAATCTTGTCGTCATCGCCTATGTCGATATATAATATCTTTCTAAGAGGTAGGAAGTGACCGGGATGTTAGATGGAGGGATCAGCGTAAACAGGATATCAAACTGACGAACCTCTGATGTGGATGGAATGTCGGATGGAGGGATCGGCGAAAATGAAATAGCAAGTTGATGTTTCTCTGATTTAGACGGGACGTCAAATAGAGGGATCGATGTGGACAAAAGAGGGACCGATGCTGATAGGATATCAAAATGAAGGACTTTCGATGTCAACGAGACGTCAAATGGAGGGATTGGGCTGGACGAAAAATCAAACAAATGGATTTGTGATGTGGACAGGATGTCAGACGGAGGGATCGACGCCGATGGAATATCATATATAGGCGTAGATGGAATATCATATGTAGGCGTAGAGGTGGAGGGAACATCATCGAGATCATCAATTGTGGTAGGATGTATATCTCGATGCCCTGACATTGGTAAAGTTGGAAGTTTCTCTAGCACATTCTCGATGTCCCACCTTACTTGTGGTAGAGCCCCTATCATTCTGGACGCCTCCGAAAGATCATCCATCAAATCTTCAAAGCTCTTAATAGCAAGCCACATAACAGATGGTTGTACAAAATAACATATATAGATACTGTTGGTTATATGTCTTCTTTTATTCTTTCATTTGACCTATAAATTTTCTATAGGCAAAAGGGACAAGAATATGAAACTTGGTTCACGGTGCACTTGGTTTACTGAAATCATCAAGTGTGAATG
The DNA here is from genome assembly GCA_029204045.2 of Tillandsia leiboldiana. NCBI lineage: Eukaryota > Viridiplantae > Streptophyta > Magnoliopsida > Poales > Bromeliaceae > Tillandsia > Tillandsia leiboldiana. The sequence continues at coordinate 47,901,848 of CM055063.1, read as the reverse complement.
AAATGGGTTAATGTTGGTTTGTGCATGCGTACAAATGTGTTTCATGCATATGCATATACATGAAACACATGCATGCCACAAATTGTCAATGCCTATGTATATAGGCTAATTAATGAGGATTGACAATTGAAGTTGGCAACTTCAATTGTGCATATGCATGTATGCCTATAAATAGGTTGCTAATTCCATTCCACAGATAGCAAGTAAGGAAGTAAGCAAGCAAGCATAAAGGAAACTAATTAAGTGTGAGGTGAAGTTCGAAAACTTAATTAGTAGCTTGTTGAGTTTCTCTCTTTTGTTTAGAAAAATCTATTTTGAGATTAAAAGAGGGATTTTTTCTTGTAACAAGGGAAGGGTGGCAATAACCATAAGGCTCTTGTATTAGGTTGAGGGAAATATAAATGTGCGGGCTTGTATTCTGGTTTCTTCATATAAAGGATATATCTCTCTCGCTCTCCCTGTGGACGTAGGCAACTTGCCGAACCACGTAAATCGCTGTCTCTTTTTTGTATATTTCCTTTTTATTATTTTTCGCTATTTCTTTGTTCGTGTATTTTTTGTTGATAACACATACAGGACGATCTTAAATCACAACAGATCCAATGAATACTTTTATACAAAACTAAAATAAACAAATAAAATGATCATACCAATGTTCTCTCAATATGTTTGTGCGGTAGAAAAGTGGGGAGTGGAGGGAGGGGGGGAGTCACTATACATAATGGAAAATCCACCTCGTAATGGAAAATCCACCTCATAATTTTTCTGTACTATTGCATGTATAAGGAGGTGGCTCGTACTGGATTGGGATCGACGAAAGAACTTTGCTCTACAATATTTTCGAGACGTTCAGGCCATCTTTGAATATATGGAGCATGAAAAGCTACCCAGTTCTCGGTTGATCTATCCTGAGATATGATATGCTGTACAGACTTCACGAGCTTCGATATATGCTTTAGTAGTCCAAATTGGCGCAATACCTTATTAGGTAAATGTAGCTCCACTATATGGTAAGATATCAAGCATGTCCTCAAATGCCAAACAGCAAAGCCCTCGAAGCAAAAAGCAGGAAGACCAATTAATATGTCCTCACTGTAAGGCATTCAAGTAACTTGTACAAGTGCATAAAATTCAATTAGTGTAAAATATTAAATTGTATGTACGTGTATGTAATTCAAGAAACTTGTATGTACTTGAGACTCTTTGCTTAGCTAGCTCGTCGCTATAAAACTCATTGTCAGTCTCCCTGACATTTCCACAAATCGTAATCATGTGTTCTACCTGTAAGAAGTGATCGATAACATATTCTATCATATTACTGGAAATTGATAAAATAATAAATTTGGAAAAACATTCTATCATATTTAGACACATAACATATCGGCAGCCCGGTGGGTAGTCGTGTAGATTCGGTGGACCTGCAGCTTTATCGAGACGGCCAATGTGTACATGGTCCCACGCCTATATCTATAAACAAAAATATATGATTAAAATACTAATAGAAGTCACTATAAGTTAACTATATTAGAAGTCGCTATAAGTTAACTATATTAAAAATATGATAAATGGTGATTTTACCTGTAATAATATACCAAAGGAACAACATTCGACCTTTCCTTTCATAGAAGCATTTTCTTATGCTCGATAGAGGTGAGCTAAGATAGCTGCGCCCCAAGTGAGATCTCTGCGTAAGTTGAAATCCTCTAGTAGGGGTAGCCACTTGAAATGAACTCGATATAACATAGAGTTCAGAAACAAGCTGCATCCAATCTAAAATAATATATACGCTTTTGCAGCAGTTGCAACAATGGCTGGCAGAGCATCCAAAGGAATTTGGTAGAAATGCTAAAACAACCAGTCCAGACGGATCTGACCTACGACCATATCCTCTGCCACTATCCAAAGATGCTTCTCACATATATGTGGCAATCATATGATGCACGTCCCGTCACAGGCTCTCTACTGATTCTAAGTCTAGAAATAATAGTAACGTTATGCCGTGTAACTTTCGTCTCTTCGTGACGTAAATACGGACATTTCACTTACATCATGAAGAGATGACAATTACACTACGTGATGTGGCTATTATTGTTGGACTTCGAATCAGTGGAGAGCCTGTGACGGGATGTGCTTCATATGATTAGCGACGTATATGTAAGGGGCTTCTTGGTATAGTGCCAGAGGATATAATCGTAGGTCAGATCCGTTTGGATTCCTTTGGATGCTTTGCCGGTCATGGTTGCAGCTGTTGCACGAGCGCATATCTCATTTCAGATTGGATGCAACTTGTTTCCGAACTCTACGCGATATTGAGTTCATTTCAAGTGTACTAGAGGATTTCAACTTATGCAGAGGTCTCGTTAGGGGCGCAGCTATCTTAGCCCACCTTTATCGAGCATAGAGGAATCCTTCTATGAAAGGAAAGGTCGAATGTTGTGCCTTCGGTACATTATTACAAGTAAAATCACTAGTTATCATATTTTTAATATAGTTAACTTATAGTGGCTTCTATTAGTATTTTAATTATCAATTTTTGTTTACAGATATGGTCGTGGGACCTTATACACATCAGTCATCCCGATAAAGCTAAAGGTCGACCGAATCTACACAACTGTCCACTAGGTTGCCGATATGTTATGTGTCTAAATATGATAGAATATTTTTATAAATTATTGTTTTATTGATTTTCGGTAATACGATAGAATATGTTATCGATTACTTCTTATAGGTGGAACACATGATTACGATTTCGTGGAAATGTCAAGGAGATTGACATTGAGTTTTATCGCGACGAGCTAGATCAGCAGAGGGAATCTCAAGTACATACAAGTTTCTTAAATTATATACACATACATACAATTTAATATTTTACATTGATTGAATTTTATACACTTGTACAGGTTAGTTGGATGCTTTACAGTTAGAGGTGTAATTTTTCGAGCCGAAACGGGCCAGAGGCTGACCCGGAGCTACGAGGCCTCCGAGCCAGAATGGTCCTCCGGCTCGAAAGGCACGGGCCGTGCCGGGCCAAGCCATGCTCCGAGCCGCCCCTTTAAAATTTTTATTTTTAATTTTTTTCTTAAAATGTATCAAATTTAAAAATATAAACAATAAATTATTTCTATTTAAATTTATATTTTGATGAAAAAATTTAAAATTTATAAAAATAATTATAAAATAACAATTATTTATTTTTTTTTAAATTTTTTTCAAAATTTTTATTATTTTTCTTTAAAAAAAAGAATTTGGGTGAAGGTTTTGGTCCAATGGACCAAAATTGTTTGGTCCATTGGACCAAAACCACTCCTCCCACGGTCTGCAGCAGACCTTGGGAGGATAGCTCCTAGGGAGGAGCTCATTAAGGTTCGGGCTAGGCCGTCGGCCTCTCCTGGGCCCGGCCCGGCCCAGCCCAGGCCTGCTTCGGGCCAGGCCGTGCCGGGTCGTCGGGCCCCAGCACGGCTCGAAATATCGGATCGGGCCGGGCCGGCACGGGTGCTCCAGCACCTGCGCCGTGCTGCAGCCCGGCCCGTTTTACATCCCTACTTACAGTGATGATGTATTAATTGATCTTCTTGCTTTTTGCGTCGAGGACTTTGCTGTCTGGCATTCGAGGACATGCTTGATATACTACCACATAGTGGAACTACATCTACCTGATAGGGTATTGCGCCAGTTTGGAGTATTACAACATATATCGGTGCTCGTGAAGTCTGTACATCATATCATATCTCATGATAGATCAGGCGAGGACTGGGTAGCTTTTTATGCTCCATATATTCAAAGTCGGGCTGAACGTCTTGAAAATATTGCAGAGCAGTCCTTTCGTCGATCCTAATCCAGTACGGGCCACCTCCTTGTACATGCAATAATATTGAAAAATTATGAGGTGGTGGATTTCTTGTCATGTATAGGGACCCCCCACTTTTTCTGCAGCATAAACATATTTAGAGAATGATGGAATGATCATTTTATTTGCTTATTTTAATTTTGTATAAAAGTATTCATTATATCTATATATGCTATTTTGTACAGGCATATGTTTTGTGGCATATTTAGAGAATGTTGGTATGATCATTTTATTTGCTTATTTTAATTTTGTATAAAAGTATTCATTGTATCTATATATGTTATTTTGTACATGCATATGCTATGCGGCATGCTATCAAGAGGTTTGGAGATGTAACGACCCGACCCACTAGTAATAATAACTCGTTGGGCTCAAATCATTGGCCCAAAATGCTTAAGCCCAGTTATTATTATTAGGGTGGAGGCCTCTTATATTTCTAATCAGAATTCTTTTTTCATTTTATGTGGGACTATTGGGGCGCTACGGACTCCCCCCGTTCAGACTCTGACGTTCTCGTCGGGTCCAAACTGGATCACAGACATATAGACTAGAATTATCAGGCAATGTGAGATTTTAGAAGTAGCTTGTACGGATTCAAGAGATGGCTCCCACCAAACCCGTGATGTAGCACTTTGCACTGCATAACACTTAGCTCTCACATTTCCGGTTGGTATTGGTCTTTGATACCAACTGTAACGATCCGACCTGCTAGCAGTAATAACTCGTTGGACCCAAACAACCGGCCCAAAATCCTTAAGCCCAATTATTATTACTAGAATGCGAGGCCTCATATATTTAAATTAGAATCCTTTTCCCATCCGACGTGGGACTATTGGGGTGTTACAGTTTGAATTGCTGTAAAAAGTATCGAAAATTATTTTTCGACTTAGAAAAATTGTTTTCGTGTGTTTGTGTCTTAAAAAGTGAAGGCTAGTGTGAAAGTTCAGGGGCTCTGTTGCTCAATTTAATTGTGCACATCTAATAACGAAGTTGACCTGCTGCACTTCCAATACAACCTTCATACACCCCCTCCTCTTTCTCTTCTTCTTGGGGGCTCGGTGCTTTCATCCCCATCTCCAGCAACAACAACACCCCTCTTTCTCTTCTTCTTGGGGGCTTGGTGCTTTCATCCCCATCTCCAGCAACAACAACAAAGCTACAGATGGGTCTTTCTCTTCTTCAGGTGCCTTATACAATCTCTCCTTCTCATTTCTCTTTAGCATAAATTCCTTTACGTATAAAAAGCTTTGTGGGACTTGATTTTTAGTGAAGATAAATTAATCAAACAGGGATTCGCCAAGTCGCTGATGATGAACCTGTTATCCGAGATTGGAGACAATACGTTCTTCACTTCTGCGGTAATGCTTGTTTATTGTTTTGCTCTTTCCATTTCGGTAATAAATGAAAGTGGCATTTTTAAAGGGAAGTTCTTTTCTTGAGGTAAAAAAATTATGGAACTAAATTTAATATGACTCATTGGGAAATGTGTATCTAACCTTTCGAAACTTCGATTACTGTTTAGAGTTTTTGTTCGTTTGGTTTGAATTATTTGATGGATTTAAGAAATTAATGTTGCACTCGGTTCATTTATTATATCCGTGCAACATCTTTATATTCGTTTTCACACAACTATTACGTGAGGGAAAAGATATGTTAAACCTCTTGTAAATTAAGATGAGAGCTTAACAAATTACTCTTCTGATTCCGGACAAAATGTTAATTTGTGTCTAAGAAAGGTCTGGAGATTTAAATTCATATATAAGACCTGTAGATAGTTTTTCTGAACTTGGAAAAGCTTATGACAAAGTTGCTCTATAAGCTAGTGGCATATTTAACAAAGTTGTGAAGTATATATTTGACAAAGGCTTCAAATTGAGTGATGAGTGTATTTTCTTTGAACCAAACTGAAGTGAGTCAATAACATAGCCAATATTTGGATTGTGCAAGAAAGTGCTTAAATACACGAAATATTTTTTCACTTGCATCAAAGTGCTTAAATACATTTTCACTTGCATCAAACTTGCTTATATGTATGCCCATCGGTCTTCATTCAAACCTGCCGAAAAGCTGCAGAAAATTCAGTCTGTTGGGGCATACTAAAGCTTAATAAGTGTCTTTTCCTAAAAAATTAGTAGAATATTATAGTGGTTCTGATACAATTTTGATTGAGTTTAGACAGTATATGGAAAATAATGGTATGAAGTTCCACATAGGATGATACATTCTTAAAAGTCCTCCACTGTTAATTAGAAGAATTTATATTATCACATACTAAATAGTCAACTGAAGTATATGTTTTCATCAAAATTAATTGGTCATCTACTTTTCCGCTTCTCATGTTATGTACTGTGACATGCAGAAGTTGATAATTATCCATTAGGGTTTGGACCAAATACGAAAACAGATGACAAGCAGTAAGCTAGTTGGCCACTGGACTCTGTAGTACTATTAAAACTGCCCAATAAATAATCACAACAAAGTGATGATTCGTAAAATTTAGAAAATTGTTAGCACAATCACTATTTTAGCTTGTTCTGATGTTTCTTTTGTAAAATGTCTAATGTTTTGGTTGTAGATTCACATAAATCTTGTGCTTAACTAAAATGATGTCAATGGGGAATCCAATGAATAGTAAACTACAAAACTGCAACATGCTTGAAGTGAAGAAATGTTCACTCTCTGTTCTACTTGCACTATGATTAGTTATCTTGTTTGTCAATGTTGAGATAATTTTTTTTAAAATTTTAAATTTAAAAAAGAAAAAGGAAAGAAAACAAATGTTGAGATTTGATTGCACTTTCCTTAGATGTCTTACTATCAACAAGGAAAATAATAATGAGAATAATGTTGCCTCTTTTTAAAATATTTTGAAAAGCTTCTAAAAATAACTCAACCCAAACGATACTATAAATTGGGGTCTAGGTTCTAAAAAAAAAGGGTTGGAAGAAAAACAAATTGAGGGAAATAAAAAGAGTTGAGAGAAAAAAAAGAAGAAAGAGAGGGCCTCGAGGAGGGGGCCCACCTCTCTCTCTCTCTCACTTTGGTCCGTACACAGAGAGAGAGAGAGAGAGAGGGAGTTGGGTCTCTCTTTCACAGACCAACCCAAAAAAAAGAAGAAGCAAGAAAAGGCGAAGTTACAACGACGACAGCGATATGCAAGGAGGTCTCTTGGCCTCTTCTTTCTTCTTCGACGGTGGCAACAATGGTGGCCACAAGACTATCCCACCACCAAGATGACGGCGGGCGGGTCAGTGTATGCGCACAAACGGTATAGTGGCGATTTTTTTTTTGTCGGTTTGATCACATGACCATTTTCGTGATGGGCTCGACCGATCAAATCTGATATTGGATCGTTACTACGCCGTGCATGCATATTCACTAAGCCTTCGTCTTCCCAAGATGTGCGCACAAACAACGTGACGACGGTTCTCCAACTGATTAGATTCCGCGACCATCTTCGTGATAGGCTCGGCACAAATTTCTATTTAAAAAAAACTAATAACAATAAAACAAAAATAAAAAATAATGAAAATAAATTGATTCGATCAAACCGCCATTTATGCGATAGCCACGGTTCGAGCCATGTGCTATCTTGGTGATAGGCACGGCTCGACTCAATCAAATCGCTATCTTCGTGATAGGCACGGTTGGAGTCATTTGCCATTTTCGTGATAGGCATGACTCGACTCGATCAAATCGCCATCTTTGTGATAGACACTGTTCGAACCATTTGCCATCTCCTTCGTGAAAGGCACAACTCGACTCGATTAAATTGCCATCTTCGTGATAGGCACTGTTCGAGCCATATGGCATCTTCCTGATAGGCACGGCTCGTCTCGATCAAATCGCCATCCTCGTGATAGGCATGGTTCGAGCCATATGCCATCTTCGTGATAGGCACGGCTCGACTCAATTAAATCGCCATTTCGTGATAGGCACGGTTCGAGCCATATGCCATCTTCGTGATAGGCACGGTTCGAGTCATATTCCATCTTCGTGATAGGCACGGCTCGACTCAATCAAATCGCCATCATCGTGAGAGGTACGGTTCGACTTAAAATTCAAATTGCCTTCTTCGTGGTAGGCAATGTTCAAGCCATACGCCATTTTCGTGATAGGCGCGGCTCGACTCGATCAAATCGCCATCTTCGAGATAGGCACGATTCGAGCCATATGTTATCTTCGTGATAGGCGTGGCTCGACTCGATCAAATCACCATCTTCGTGGTAGGCATAGTTCGAGCCATACGCTATCTTCGTGATATGCACGGCTCGCCTCAACCAAATCGCAGTTCGGTTTAAATCGGATTGCCAACTGAATCCAATATGGATATAATTCGGGATGAATATAATCATGATAAATAGTGAACCAAACCATAATGATGAACTAAATCGGACTATGGGCTGGTTTGATTTAAATAAAATCACAAAAGGCTCAATTTGAACCGAATGATAAACCTGTTCAACTTAAAATTGAACCGCTGAAGGTCTTATGCCGAACTGAACCGGATTGCAAGCTGGTTTAATTTAGACCGAACCATAAAGGGTCTAATTTGAATCGAATCATAAATCGATTCAACCCTAACTGAACCACATGAGGTTTGAACCCAAACCGAACTACAAACCGGTTCGACTTAAACCAAACCATGAAGAATTCAATTTGAACTGAAGTCGGTTCAATCCAAACTGAACCACAAGAGGTTCGAGTTGAGTCGAACTAAACTACAAGCCGGTTCAACCCAAACGGAGCCACAGAAGGTCCGAACCAAGTCGAGCCAAACTACAAGCAAATTGAACCCAAATCGAACCACAAGACGGTTCTACTTAAACCAAATCATAAATGATTCAACTTGAACCATATGTCAGTTCGACCTAAACTGAACCACAAGAGGTCTGAGTTGAGCCAAACTAAACAACAACCTGGTTCAACCCAAACGGAGCCACAGGAGGTCCGAGTCAAGCCGAACCAAACTACAAGTTGGTTGAACCCAAACCGAACCACATGAGGTTCGAGTTAAACCGAATGACAAGGCGGTTCTACTTAAACCAAATCATAAAGGATTCAACTTGAACTGAAGTCGGTTCAACCCAAACAAAACCACATGAGGCCTAAGCCGAGCTGAACCAAATTACAAATCGGTTCAATCTGAACGGAATCATAGGAGAACTGAGCCAAGTCGAACCGAACTACAGGCCGGTTCGACCTAAACCCGAGCCTCAAAAGATTCACCTTGAACCTAAGCGGGTTCAACTTAAACTAAACCACATAAGGTTACGATCCGGACCAAACTGAACAACAAAAGGGCCCAAGTTGAGTCGAACTATAAAGGCTCAACCCAAATCAAATTCAAAGGGTCTCGAACTAAGTCATAAGGGTTCAGCCTAAATCATGTCTCAACAGGCCCCGAACCAAAGTATAAAGGTTTGACCCAAATCAAATTCAAAAAGGACAAACCGAGCAAAAGCCTAAGGCAGCTCAACCCAAATCAAATACAAATACAAAGGGTTCAAACCAATTCAATTTGCACCCAGCTTGAACAAAGGTTCAAACCGAACTTCAGGGATCATCCAAATTAAGCAAACCAGCTCCGCCCGAACTGAAACAAATCAAAAGTTCAAACCGAGCCGACTTCAAATGAATCGGCCGAGTCAACTTAATCGACTCACAAGCCAAATTCAAACGATCGAAAAATTATTAAACTAAATCCAAATTCAAACGACCGAAAAGTTATTAAACTAAACCCAAAGTCAAACCACCGAAAAGTTGTTAAACTAAACCCAAATTCAAACGATCGAGAAGTCATTAAACTAAATACAAATTCAAACGATCAAAAAGTCATTAAACTAAACCTAAATTCAAACGACCGAAAAGTCTCTAAACTAAATCCAAATTCAAACGATCGAAAAGTCATTAAACTAAACAACCCAAATTCAAACGACCGAAAAGTCATTAAACTAAACCCAAATCCAATTGACCGTCATGTAGTTAAACTGAGCATCTTAAAATCAAATCAATCGTCAATTCACTAAACTGAGCACCTCAACCTCAAATCTGATCGCCAAGTCGTTAAACTAGGCAACCCAATTTTGAACAACCATCAAGTCTATAAATTGTGCATTCCACTTATGTACAGGGGGGGTATGCCCTTGCTTAAGTCTTGTACTTGAAAGTCATATCAATAAAAGTTTATCTTTATACTATGGTCTCTTTTTATCACCAGGATTAAATTTGGTCTCTTAATCGAGAGTTCCTTAACACTGCCAGTGTGGGATAATTAACAACAGATTTTTTAGTCTGCTGGAAGCCATGAACCTACAAACATGATTTCAAATTAAAACTTAAACAAATTCAATCTGCAGGGGGGGTATGCCCTTGCTTAAGCCATGCACTTGAAAGTCATATCAATAAAAGTTTATCTTTATACTACGGTCTCTTTTTATCACCATGATTAAATTTGGTCTCTTAATCGAGAGTTCCTTAACACTGCCAGTGTGGGATAATTAACAACAGATTTTTGAGTCTGCTGGAAGCCATGAACCTACAAACATGATTTCAAATTAAAACTTAAACAAATTCAATCTGCATCATAAATGACCACTCATCGCGGGTCGGTTTGTTCGTTGCGGCAGACAGTCAAAATAAGAACTAATGAGATAAGATACTAAGGTATCGTTTGGTACCGGGTATAAGGGGGGATAAGGGGGTTATTCCCCCCCTTATACCCAAACGGTAAAAAGGATGGGGGGGAATAGTTGTTCCCCCCCATACCAGGTTATTCCGGATAACCTGGTATAAGGGTGGAACAGTTGTTCCACCGTGTTGCTAACTTTTTTTTTTTTAAATTAAAAATTTTTAAATTATAAAATATTTAAATTTATAAAATTTAAAATTTATTTTTTTTTTATTTTATAAATTTTAAAATTTTTAATTTACTTAATAAATGTAAAAATTTAATTTTTTATTTTTTTTTTAAATTTATTAATTTTTTAATTTTTAAATTTATACAAATTTTTTTATAAAAAATTTTAAATTTATACTAATTTTAAAATTGAAATTTTTGCTCCTATTTTTGTAATTTTTTGAGAATTGAGACAATTAAAATTAAAATTTTTAACATTTATAAATTTTTAACTTTAGAGAATTTTAAATTTATACCTATTTTTATATATAAAATTTTGAATTTTTAAAAATTTATAAATTTTCAAAAATAAAAAAATTTTTGATATATTTTTTTTGATATATAAGTAAAATATAAATTTTAATAAATATTTTAAATTAAATATTTAAAATTATATCAATAAAATTTTTATCTTAAATTTAAATTTTAATCTCCTCTATTATTCTTATTCTTCTTTAATTTATCAAACACAATTTTTTTTATTCCCGGTACAACTCTTATACTCAACCAAACACAAAATTACTTTAATTTCTGCTTGTACCTGAACTTATACCTATCCCGGGAATAACCAATTTTTGCTTATACCCGAACCAAACGCAGCCTAAAGAATTTTTCAGACCAAGGTGGATTAGAATCATCGTCAACGTAGCGCATTTCTATTTTGTTCCAGTCTAGTAAATTGAGGGATTTCGCAATTATTTTGCTAATCATTTGCATCTTCATAGTTCTGATTTAGTGCTAATTATTTCTCTATTCTTCATTATGCACTTGAAATCACTTGATTTGCATGTGGCAGATTCCTCGCAAGTGGAAATCATATGACAACTATTTTTGTTCTTTGTGTTTAGTATATGGTTACTCTGAGAAGGATTGACAGACAATGGGTGTGGTTTTCTCTGGGAGCCTGGTAGGAGTCTCGTATGAGTCAAATTTAGGACCTCTTTTCTTATTATGTTAAAAAGAAAAGACAACTATTTTTGTTCCAGTCTAGTCAAATTTAGCACAACTATTTTTGTGCTAATTATTTCTCTATTCTTCATTATGCACTTGAAATCACTTGATTTGCATGTGGCAGATTCCTCGCAAGTGGAAATCATATGACAACTATTTTTGTTCTTTGTGTTTAGTATATGGTTACTCTGAGAAGGATTGACAGACAATGGGTGTGGTTTTCTCTGGGAGCCTGGTAGGAGTCTCGTATGAGTCAAATTTAGGACCTCTTTTCTTATTATGTTAAATAAAGTGAAACAACCATTGTTCTTCAAAAGCTAAAGCTATCAGAGAGTAGTGTTTTTTATATTTATTTATCCAATATTATTGATATATGGGGAAAGGGATAACTTGCAATCATATTCAACATGAATTTTTGTGTTTTTTGATGGAAATTCGCTTTAATATTCTAATTTATGAGTATATTAATGAGCTGACTAAAGGAGACAATATGTATTAGGAAGCCTAAGATCTCTTTCATCCGATTGGAGCTTACGTAAAAGTACTGTGTAAGAGAAACCAAAGATGTCTCTCGTACTTGAACTCTATTAGAATTGAGATTTATGAGAAGTAGAATCTTTTTGCAATCCAAGTTTTTTTGTAGTACCACATGATTTGTTTTCTTTGTAGGAAACTGGGGATTGGAAAAAAGAGCAGAGACCATTCCTAACGCGATTCTTCTCCCCTATTTTCCTTAAGGTAATGCTTCCGTTAAGTGCGTAAAATATTGGTATCACTTTCTCCATTGAACTGTAGTCCTAATTCTGTACTATTATATTGTTTGCTTCCATCACCTTCTTTAGCAAGTGGGGTGATAGGAGCCAGGTACTTACACTAGCAGACTAATTTATCTGTTAGTACATACATTGGAATCATTCTTGTGATTGAGTTACTATGCTTTTAGAAAGTGGAGATGATTTCATGCTTTCAGTTTATTATTGATGATAGGACATTTGAGTAAAGATCTATACTGTTAGAAAGTACAAAATCTCATAATTTTTTGAAATTATTTTCCTAGTAATCAAAATGTCTCGAAAAAATCATTTTAAGTATGAGGTGTTGATAGAAAATAAGTTTCACTATACGGATCAAGATCAAGAACCCTGATATTGAATAGGATATCCTATTTATTCCTTTTAGAATATCGTGAGTTTAGGCCACTTGCAGTACTGGAAATAACTTCAAATACATGAAATTACGTTATTAGATATCAGATACTCTAACCGACCGTCCCTTGCACAGGTGGCAAAAAGCTTGATAGTTGGTACCCGAGGTTCCAAGTTCGAAGCCTATAATTGTTTCACATTTTCAGCTAAGTTTATTTTTTTAAAAAAATTGGACGAAGCAGGTAGCATGCTATTTTTCTCTCTAAAAAAAAATGATAACAAGATACTCTATATCATACTTTATGGTGTGGATCATTGATTCGAATGCCCCATCATCGAATATGAAGTGAGCGCATGAGGATCTCTGTGCTTCATAAGGCATAAGAGCTCTGCTAATAAAAATGATAACAAGATACTCTATATCATACTTTATGGTGTGGATCATTGATTCGAATGCCCCATCATCGAATATGAAGTGAGCGCATGAGGATCTCTGTGCTTCATAAGGCATAAGAGCTGCTAATAATCATTTATTTTTTGTCTAATGCAATTTATCTCTTTCTTGTATGCTACATGTATAGATTGCTACCATGAGGATCTCTGTGCTTCTTGTATGCGATTTATCTCTTTCTTGTATGCTACATGTACTCATTTATGTAAACATGTGACAAGATATTCTCTTCCTCTTTATTTGACTTCTAATTTGGATGCAGGGGACAAGCACTCTGCACCACATTAGCAGTTGTTGGAGGGAAGAGCTTGGCTTCTCATATGTCTGAGAAAGTAGTAATAAATCTTATTTTTCTCGCAATTTTTAGCGAAAAGTATCTGATCCATTATTTAATCACCCTTTGTATGAAAATTCTGATATTTTATTGATTTGAATGCATGCTAGGTAACACTTGCCAGTGGATTTCTATTCCTGGCATTTGGTGTCCATTCATTCCTTTCCTTAGAGGGAGCTTCATGAGAGACAATAGAAGCAGCTTGGGAGATTCTCTTGTGTTTCTTAATTTTCTTTTTTTCTAACTTGACACGTAACACTTTCTCTTCATGTAAAAACTCTTTAAATTTTGGTAAACAAAAAAAAAGTATGGAAAAACTGCTCCAACAATATGCAATTTTAAAGTAGATCCGCAAAACCTTTTTTCTGTTGATTTTTACTGACCTGTTTTGATTTAAAGTTACTTTTCTTAATTAATTGATTTTGAGATTTGTTAAAACTTGTTAAATATATTCTTTGACTCTTTTCTATCATAACGATATTTTGGGTAACGTGGTATTAGAGCTAATCCTAGATTTCTGGCGTTTCGTAAGGTCGCGGTTTCTTCAATTTCCACATTCAAAGCAATCAAATATTTTGTATTTTGTCACTCCTGTACTTTATTGGGTCAAAGTATCACAGTTAGTTTACGATACTAATAGTCCCACATCGGATGTGAATAAGATTGCGATTGGATATATAAGAGATAATGTACAGTAGTAATGATAATTAGGCTTTAAATATTTTGGGATGTGGTTTGAGTCAAACAAATTATTATTGCTAGTGGGCTAGTGGGCTAGATCGTTATATTTGGTATCATAGCTAATCACCAGCTGAAAGTGTGTAACGAATTTTTCACATTGGCTGATAATTTTGGGCGGACGTTCACCAGGTGATAGATATCATGTAATAATAACTGAATTTAAATATTTTGAGTTGTAATTTGGACCAGCGAGTTATTATTATTGGTGGATGAGCTTGTAATTGAGTTGTAATTTGGACCAGCGAGTTATTATTGCTGGTAGGCCTAGTCGTTACGCTTATTTTGTTAGTTAAAGAACTCGAATGGAACCTAAAACTTAAATTAATAAACAGTGAAACTCTTCACTTCACATTTTATAGAATTAGATTGGAATACTATTAATAGTATTTGGCTGTAGAAACTATTCAATTTTTAATCCTTAGTCGAAAAATTATAGGTTTGGAATTATAGTGGTTCCTACATGATCTAAAAGAAAAAATTAATCAAAATATAGATTTAATGGATGTAGATAAAGGAAAATGCTACTTGTACACCCCATTTGGGGGTGTACATCGCACACCCCACCCATCCAATGGGTGGGGTGTGGTGAGGGGTCACTTCACAATTTGTGAAGTGACCCTCCCACCCTTAGATGGGTGGGTGTAAGATGTACACCCCCTTTGGGGGTGTACATGTAGCGTTGCTGCTCGTAGATAAAATGGTAAAAAAAGAACAGTACAAAGTATTTGATACTATTATTAGTATTTTAGTCAGACTCTTTTTTATATACATATTGATAATAATTTTTATATAATATGTGACTAATATTCTTTACAGGTTTGCTAAAACACTCACTAGGTCTTATTTACTCTGGGAAAAATTTCAAAAGTTTTAGTCAAAGTTGTAATACTCAAAAAAATTCAAAATTGGATTTTGATAAGTTCGAACGTGGGTTCGAAATTAAAATATAGTATATGAGAATATTATAAGTCAAAAAGTATAAATTTCACAGTTTTCAAAAAAACTGTCCCCTAACTTGCAGATTCAGGTCTGATCTCGAAAAACTAAAATCGCCAGTGAAACCGTCTTGTTGAATTGATTAAATATGGTGCAAATCGATTTTTAATATGACGGTCAAATCGTCTCGAAAACGATAAAGAACGAAGTGGGCCCACGACTTAAGTCATGAATACTAACCCCTGATTTAATTCTCTCGCTGGCCAACGTCGGCCGATCGATTGTCTGGAGTCTGAATCTGATGATTCAGGTAGTCGATTTGAATGATTTTGACGAGCGCAATGGCGTAATCGAAATCTGTGTTCGACGAGTCTAGGTTATCATAAAGCGTGCTAGACAGTATAATTTACTATATAAGATGAATTTTAAGATTTTAGAAGTTCGAACTCAGTAAACTAAAATCGCCAGTCAATAGGTTTCGTTGAGCCGGACATCGTGGTGTCTTCCGTTTTTCAATTTGACGACCCTAGTGCCTCGAAAAGCGTGAAATACCGCAAATTTTGGTATATTTTGTGAAAAAATCTAATATTTTATGGACCAAATTCAGTGAAATTGTTTGGAAAGGGGCTTCTCTGTGTTTTTCACTTACAGTCAGGGATCCAAACCAAAATACCAAGAATTGGAGGACTATCCAACAATTTGTTACCAAGTATACATATAGCAATCTAGGGTTGTTGTTTGCAACCCTAGCCGCAAATCCCTGTAACTGCAGCCTCAGCCCCGACCTCTTCTCTTCCTCCACTGTCTTTTCCAAGCCCCAGCACCGCCGTCCCCTATCGTCAGAAAAGCAAAGCTTTGGCAAGAATGTTGTTGAACTTGGGTGTGGGGGAGAGGAGTTGCACCAAAGCCCTTGGGCTTGTGTCCGGACCTCTCTGCAGCCTTCTTCTATCTCCAGAAGTCGAGCAAGGGGTGCCCCATAGCTTGCCGTGGCCGTACATCGTCGGGGAGGGTGTAGTGGCCCTGGCTCCCATGCAACGTTCTTCCGATGAATCCACTGTTAGAACACCTGGTATTGGTGTATTTGGCCCATGGTGCATCAATGGGATGCCACAGGTGTAGAGTACCGGAGCTTCGGGCAGTGTGCCGACCCCTCGTGGCAGCCTGGTATTGTGGAAATACCATCAGCAGTTTCTGTTTGTATTTACAGAGAGGTTCGGGTGGTCCCGTAGCGACGCGGAAGTCTTTTTGAAGGAAAGTGAGTTGGCGTCGACTTGAAAGCTTGCGGGTCGAGCTTTGGTTTCTTGGATGGTTTTGATGTGAGTTGAACTCTTGGGACATGTGTATTATGTGTTTACAGAGGTGTTCGGTTGGTTTCGGGGTGATGCGGAGGATCCGAGGCGAGAAAGTGTGTTGGCGGGGCAAATTTTGGAGTTTTCGGGCTGTTGCTGGGAGTTTTGGGAGGCTGGTTCCGGAACCAGGTGTTTGGTTCCGGAACCAGGGGCTGTGTACCGGTACCAAGTGGGTGGTACCGGTACACAGACACAGGGGGAGCCCCGATTAAGCCCGGACTTGCACAGTAAACCTCGGTATGGGCTTCTTCTGTTCCAACTACTCCCGCGTTGATTTTTATACCCCTCAACACAGCTCCCTCACCCTTATCTCATCCCTTATCCATCCTCCACCATTCCTTGCTGCCTGAGAAGAAGGAGAGGAAGAAGAAGGTGAAGAAGCTTGGTTTCCATTTCTGCTGCTTGTGGGAGTCGACCGAGTCAACGTGCGCGCGCGAGGAGCAATTTGAGGTAATTGATTGTTGGAAACTATGGATTTGGATTCATTGGTTCTTCTCTTGGGTTTTATTGATGGATTTTAATGGTGAATTGAGCTAATTTTCCATTCTTGCTCCTTGGTACTCTCGGATTGCATGCTTGCAGCAGGTTGAGTACTGTGCAAATCCGCAACTCTTCGCACGCTTAATTCGTGGACTGTAGTGATCGGTTTGAGCTGGGATTTTTATGGTGGCCTAGCTGGGTGCTGTGGAGGTTGCGTGGAGCTCCGTGGATTTTTCCGAGACGCGCGACGGCGCGCGCGCGCGCGGGGGGGCGCAGTTCAGTTTTTCTTCAGTTTTCGCCCGTTTCTTCACCGATTTCAGCGCGGCCTTCGGGAAGCATTTGAGGTGGGTTGGTTTTTCTTCTAAAAATCGTGGAATGCCCTCTAATGCTTCAGAACGCACTTTGATCATGTCAAAACTGTATATTTTAGCTGTTAAATGATCTGATAGTTGCCTAGAAAATTATGGAAATATTATCTGAACCCCAAAGCATTTTTAGTAGACTCTTGGCACTATATGACACTAGACGGTATACTTGGTTGGCCTCTTTTAAGCTCCCGAACCGTTTTAAAAATCCGAAAGCTTGTTTTATTGGAAACCGACTTTTAAAAATGGTTTTAAAATGTCCGAGGGTTCTAGTGATGCTGCATGGGTTCGGGGAGCGTGTTCTCTCGTGCCAGGGGGCCGAGGAGAATTTGGTTGTTTATTAAAGCCTTTCTGTGGCTTTTTTTGAGTTTTACTAGTGTCGTTGGGGGTTCCATGAGAGCACTTCAGATTGAGTCGTGGAGTTTACTCCGACCTTGACATGAGAGTGAGTTGTCTGTTCACTGTGTTCCGATCTTTTTGATCGCGGATTGTAGCCTGCTGAGCCTGGCATGTTTGCCAGTAATGAGATACTTGAGATACTTGAGTTCGGTGGGGTCGCTCCCCTCGAGCTACGCCCCGGGTGCGATGATGTTACCGAGCCTGACGAGGCTGCGATGTGTTACTGATAGTCCTTGAGGGACACCCTACGTAAGTCCGTTCCTCCGGGATGTGCGGCAGTAGATGAGCGCAGGCTTGACTTTATCTTGACTGGTCCAAAGTGGACAGTCATTGAGATTTGGGTGAGACGTGTGAGTGAGTTACATTGCAGGTTCATAGATGAGTACTTTTCCTTTGAGCATATGTAGAGGCATATAGAGGTAGATTTCCTGCTTCCATATCTATCTATCTATCTATCTATCTATCTATTTGTTTACCCTTTTGTGCCTCCGGTGGACTTAGTGGGCATACCGTGTGCTTTGAGGACGGTACCCACTGGGAACTACCTTTGTAGTAGTTCTCACACCCGCTGCGGTGCAGGTTTTCCTGAGGCAGCTGCTCCGACTCCTTCCCGTGCGGGGTCTTCAGATCGAGGTAAGGGCGTGGCCGACTAGTCGCTTACCCGAGTCAGTTTAGTGGAGAGGTAGCAGTACCCTTTTGAGTTTCCACTTTTGTAGAGTGAGATTTTGAGAGATGTTATTTTTGTATCTTGAGGACAGCTTGTATCTTGGATTTTATTTACTCTAGTACAGTTGTTTTGTTTCCTTTCTATAGCATGTACTTACTTTTGCTCTGATATCTGTTGGCTAGATTTATTTGCAGGGTAGACGCTTCGTCTGTACGGCAGTTTCCGTACAGATGGCGGATCTGTTAGCGAGCCCGGGTCGCAGTTTCGACCCCGGGGCGTGACAGATTAGAGTGGTATCAGAGCCTAGGTTTATAGGTCATTGAGGACTTAGAGACCCTAGGCTTTTAGCTGGACAGTAGGTTGACTATCGAGAGAGACGTGATTTCTGCGAGAGTCCTGATTGAGTTGTAACTCCCCCAGAGGATTGGGGTGAGTAATTTTGCATGTTTATTCTCTAAAGGGGACATGTCGGCTGCAGACGACATTACGCTTTAGAATGGGTAACATGTATAGACTCTCGTTTGATTGGGTTGAGTGATTCTTGGTCCTGATGTTTGGTTTTAATTGCAGGATTGCGATGCCTCCCAGACGTCGAGCTACGACGAGGGCTCACCCAGCCGCAGACGAGGAGCCTGAGCGGCAGGAGGCTCCACCTGTTGATCAGGGAGAGGTTCAGGCGCTGCGGGCCCAAGTGGCCCATTTGTCGGAGGCGTTGCAACGCCAAGATGAGGCGTCCAAACGCCAGGAGGAGACAGCCAGGCGCCAGGAGGAGACAGTTAGGCGCCAGGAGGAGGCAGCCAAGGCCCAGCAAGAGAATGTGGAACGGTTGGTGAGGTTACTCGAGCAGAGGGCACCTCCAGCGACGCCCCCAGTAGCTACCTCGGCGACCTCGTCACAGATTGCTCCTTTGACGGAGGCAGAGCAGAGAGAGCTCACGGATCGACTGTCGTATATTAGCCAGTTCCATCCCCCGCGGTTCTCTGGTCTGAGCTCGGAGCCGTGGGAAGTCGAGAACTGGATTGCTGCTATGGAAAAATTATTCGAGAATCTTTTCATCAAGGAGGAGTATCAAGTGCACCTGGGAACTCACTTTTTGAAGAAAGACGCCGAGACTTGGTGGCGTCGGGTTCGCCCTGTTGGACCGCCGGGCGTACAGTTGCTGACTTGGCACGAGTTTCGAGCTTTACTGCGTGGGGCTTACTTCCCCGACAGTGCAAAGCAGAAACTCGAAGGAGATCTTCGACGGCTACAGCAGGGTAGCCGACCCCTACAGGAGTATATACGAGAGTTCCAGCGCTTACTGAACAGTGTTCCATACGTCGCCCCAGATGAGCCGCAGAGGGTTGATCTATTTGAGAGGGGATTGCACCAGGATATCTACCATCACGTCCACTCCCATCGGTCACCTACCTTGGACGCAGCTATTGAGCGAGCTCGATGGGTCTCCCGAGGGACCGTTATTATGACAGAGAGGGGCGAGGCGCCAGGGACCAGCTCCGGGGAGAAGCGCCCCACACCTCAGGATTTTGGGCAGTCAAGCAGACCGAGGCCCCCGAGACCACCGCAGCCACAGATCCAGCCTCGAGGCCGCGGGTCACAGAGGAGGCAGAGGCCAGGGGGTCATCGGCCGCCTAGACAGCAGCAGCAGCAGCAGAGGCGCTCCGATCAGTGTGTGATTTGTGGCGGGCCTCACGCACCTCAGCAGTGCGAGCAGCGACAGGGCAGATGCTATCGATGTGGACAGCCGGGACATATAGCTTGGACTTGCCCGAGGGCAGGGTCTTCAGCACCGTCGACTACATCGACTTCTCCCTTGCCCCTGCAGGCAGTGGGAGCTTCGCCGAGCTTCACCCGGGGTGATCGTGCCACCTCCTCACGACAGTCTGAGGGACGACCTCCAGCGAGCGGGCGAGTGTACGCCGCTCAGGTCGAGGATTCCACAGCAGCGGATCAGGTAGTAGCAGGTATTGTTCTTATCTCCTCTACCCGTGCTCGAGCCCTTTTTGATACTGGAGCATCACATTCATTCATCAGTAGTACATTTGCATCTTCGCATGGGTTTGAGATTGGGCCATTGACTCATGCATTAGAGGTCCAGGTTCCGGGTTGTGTATTGCATGTAGATGAGTGCTGTTGGTCCTGCCCAGTGCAGTTAGGACCGTGGATTTTACCCATTGACCTGTTGGTCTTGCGCCGACTTCAGGATTTTGATGTGGTTTTGGGTATGGATTGGTTATCCCGGTTCTATGCTACTATTGATTGTAGATTGAGGACTGTGACCCTTCGGGAGCCGGGTCAGGAGGAGTATGTGTATAGGGGATGTCAGAGTGCATTGTTTGCAGTGACAGTGTCCTCCGCCCGAGCCCGACAGATGTTGAGTAGAGGCTGTGTCGCTTTCCTTGCGACTGTTGTAGAGGCGCCTACGGCGATGCCCGGACTCGAGGACATCCCTGTTGTCTGCGAGTACCCGGATGTTTTTCCCCCGGAGCTATCATCTATGCCGCCGGATCGAGAGATAGAGTTTGTGATTGATGTAGTCCCTGGAACTACATCAGTCTCTAAAGCGCCCTATAGGATGGCCCCAGCAGAGTTGAGAGAGCTAAAGGCTCAATTGCAGGATCTTTTGGATCGAGGGTTCATCAGACCAAGTGTCTCTCCGTGGGGAGCGCCGATTCTTTTTGTGAAAAAGAAGGACGGATCACTTAGATTGTGTGTGGATTATCGAGAGTTGAATAAAGTGACCGTTCGGAACAAGTATCCTCTCCCCAGGATTGATGATTTGTTTGATCAGCTTCAGGGAGCTACGGTCTTCTCCAAGATCGACCTTCAGTCCGGTTACCACCAGCTTAAGGTGAGGGCCGAGGATGTGTCCAAGACAGCTTTCAGGACTCGGTATGGGCATTATGAGTTCACAGTGCTACCTTTTGGATTGACTAATGCCCCAGCCGCATTTATGGATCTAATGAACCGAGTGTTTCAGCCCTACTTGGATCGTTTTGTAGTTGTGTTTATTGATGACATTCTGGTTTACTCCCGAAGTGACGCGGAGCACGAGGAGCACTTGAGGATAGTGCTGCAGCTTCTGAGAGAGAAGAAGTTGTATGCCAAGTTAAAGAAGTGCGCTTTTTGGCTTCGGGAGGTTTCTTTTCTAGGCCACGTAGTTTCAGCCGTAGGAGTGGCAGTGGACCCGGCGAAGATTGATTCAGTTCGGGATTGGCCTAGACCCACGACGGTGACAGAGGTGCGCAGCTTTTTGGGCCTTGCAGGGTACTACCGTCGTTTTGTAGAAGGCTTTGCGAAGCTTTCTACTCCCCTCACTCGGTTGACCAGGAAGGGGATCAGGTTTGTGTGGACAGAGCAGTGTCAGCAGAGCTTCGAGGAGTTGAAGCAAAGGTTGATTTCAGCGCCAGTCCTTTCACTACCAGTCATGGGAGAGGGATTCGTGATTTACAGTGATGCCTCCCACAGCGGCCTAGGATGTGTGTTGATGCAGCATGGTAGGGTAATTGCTTATGCTTCGCGCCAGCTAAAGGATTATGAGAAGAATTACCCTACACATGACTTGGAGTTAGCCGCTGTTGTCTTTGCTTTGAAGCTTTGGCGGCACTATCTTTATGGCGAGCATTGTGAGATCTTCACCGACCACCAGAGTTTGAAGTATTTGTTCACCCAGAAGGAACTCAACTTGAGGCAACGCCGGTGGCTGGAGCTGCTAAAGGATTATGATCTGAGTATTCAGTATCATCCCGGCAAGGCCAATGTGGTCGCAGACGCCTTGAGCAGGCGATCAGGGCAGTCCTTGAGCTTGTTGATTACTCAGCAGATGCCCTTGAGAGAGCAGTTGAGGCGCTTGGATATCGAGGTAGTGTCCCCTGGGGTCTCTGCAAGACTTATGTCCATGGTCTTGCAGCCCGCTCTGTTGGACAGGATTAGAGAGAAACAGAGTGAGGACCCCGAGCTTGTGAGGATTAGAGATCAGCTTCAGCAGGATCAGGGTGGGGACTTTTCTGTGGATACAGCGGGAGTACTCAGGTACAGGGACCGCTTTTGTGTGCCCATGGACTCTGAGGTTCGAGAGCTGATTTTGAGGGAAGCTCACTATACACCTTACACCCTCCATCCTGGGGGAACTAAGATGTATAGGGACTTGAGGGCACATTTTTGGTGGCGCGGCATGAAGAGAGATATTGGAAGGTTTGTGGCTCGTTGTTTAACTTGTCAGCAAGTTAAAGCTGAGCATCAGGTTCCAGCTGGCAAGTTGCAGAGCCTTCCAATACCTGAATGGAAATGGGACCGTGTCACTATGGATTTTATTGTGGGATTGCCGAGGACTCAGAGTGGTTCTGATGCCATATGGGTGATTGTTGATCGTTTGACCAAATCAGCCCACTTTCTGCCGATGCAGCTGAGTTGGTCCTTGGAGAGGTTAGCACAGTTATATATCGACGAGATTGTGAGACTGCACGGGGTGCCAGCATCGATTGTGTCGGACAGGGACCCGAGGTTTACTTCACAGTTTTGGAGGAGTCTGCACAGAGCCTTGGGGACCCAGCTTTAGTTTAGCACCGCCTTTCACCCACAGACTGATGGACAGTCGGAGAGGACCATCCAGACTCTGGAGGACATGTTGAGAGCATGTGTCCTGAGCTTCAGTGGCAGTTGGGATCGACACTTGAGATTAGCCGAGTTTGCGTATAACAATAGCTTCCAGGCGAGCATTCAGATGGCGCCCTACGAAGCATTGTATGGTCGGAAGTGTCGATCGCCTCTATTTTGGAGTGACGTGGGCGAAAGGAAGACTTTGGGGCCAGATTTGCTTGTTGAAGCCGAGCAAAAGGTCAGGATCATTCGGCGACATTTAGAGACCGCTCAGAGCCGTCAGAGGAGTTATGCAGACAGGAGGCGGCGAGACTTGGAGTTTCAGGTGGGAGACCATGTTTTTCTGAAAGTCTCGCCATCTCGAGGAGTTCGCCGATTTGGAGTACGCGGAAAGCTTAGTCCGCGGTTTATCGGGCCATTTGAGGTGCTAGAGCGCATTGGACCAGTGGCATATCGGGTTGCGCTACCGCCGCGGTTGGCAGGCACCCATGATGTGTTTCATGTATCCACCTTGAGGAAATATGTGTTTGACCCCTCACATATCCTGGACTTCACATCCTTGGAGCTAGACGAGGACTTGGGCTATCGGGAGCAACCGGTGCGAATTCTTGCTCGAGAGACGAGAGAATTGCGCAACCGGATTATACCTTTTGTTAAGGTTTTATGGAGTCATCATGAGGAGAGAGAGGCCACATGGGAGCCTGAGGATGAGCTGAGAGTTTCATATCCCCACTTATTTGAGTCGCCCTCTTGAGATTTGGATTTTTGCGGTTTCGAGGACGAAACCGTTAAAAGGAGGGGAGAGTGTAGAGTACCGGAGCTTCGGGCAGTGTGCCGACCCCTCGTGGCAGCCTGGTATTGTGGAAATACCATCAGCAGTTTCTGTTTGTATTTACAGAGAGGTTCGGGTGGTCCCGTAGCGACGCGGAAGTCTTTTTGAAGGAAAGTGAGTTGGCGTCGACTTGAAAGCTTGCGGGTCGAGCTTTGGTTTCTTGGATGGTTTTGATGTGAGTTGAACTCTTGGGACATGTGTATTATGTGTTTACAGAGGTGTTCGGTTGGTTTCGGGGTGATGCGGAGGATCCGAGGCGAGAAAGTGTGTTGGCGGGGCAAATTTTGGAGTTTTCGGGCTGTTGCTGGGAGTTTTGGGAGGCTGGTTCCGGAACCAGGTGTTTGGTTCCGGAACCAGGGGCTGTGTACCGGTACCAAGTGGGTGGTACCGGTACACAGACACAGGGGGAGCCCCGATTAAGCCCGGACTTGCACAGTAAACCTCGGTATGGGCTTCTTCTGTTCCAACTACTCCCGCGTTGATTTTTATACCCCTCAACACAGCTCCCTCACCCTTATCTCATCCCTTATCCATCCTCCACCATTCCTTGCTGCCTGAGAAGAAGGAGAGGAAGAAGAAGGTGAAGAAGCTTGGTTTCCATTTCTGCTGCTTGTGGGAGTTGACCGAGTCAACGTGCGCGCGCGAGGAGCAATTTGAGGTAATTGATTGTTGGAAACTATGGATTTGGATTCATTGGTTCTTCTCTTGGGTTTTATTGATGGATTTTAATGGTGAATTGAGCTAATTTTCCATTCTTGCTCCTTGGTACTCTCGGATTGCATGCTTGCAGCAGGTTGAGTACTGTGCAAATCCGCAACTCTTCGCACGCTTAATTCGTGGACTGTAGTGATCGGTTTGAGCTGGGATTTTTATGGTGGCCTAGCTGGGTGCTGTGGAGGTTGCGTGGAGCTCCGTGGATTTTTCCGAGACGCGCGACGGCGCGCGCGCGCGGGGGGGCGCAGTTCAGTTTTTCTTCAGTTTTCGCCCGTTTCTTCACCGATTTCAGCGCGGCCTTCGGGAAGCATTTGAGGTGGGTTGGTTTTTCTTCTAAAAATCGTGGAATGCCCTCTAATGCTTCAGAACGCACTTTGATCATGTCAAAACTGTATATTTTAGCTGTTAAATGATCTGATAGTTGCCTAGAAAATTATGGAAATATTATCTGAACCCCAAAGCATTTTTAGTAGACTCTTGGCACTATATGACACTAGACGGTATACTTGGTTGGCCTCTTTTAAGCTCCCGAACCGTTTTAAAAATCCGAAAGCTTGTTTTATTGGAAACCGACTTTTAAAAATGGTTTTAAAATGTCCGAGGGTTCTAGTGATGCTGCATGGGTTCGGGGAGCGTGTTCTCTCGTGCCGGGGGGCCGAGGAGAATTTGGTTGTTTATTAAAGCCTTTCTGTGGCTTTTTTTGAGTTTTACTAGTGTCGTTGGGGGTTCCATGAGAGCACTTCAGATTGAGTCGTGGAGTTTACTCCGACCTTGACATGAGAGTGAGTTGTCTGTTCACTGTGTTCCGATCTTTTTGATCGCGGATTGTAGCCTGCTGAGCCTGGCATGTTTGCCAGTAATGAGATACTTGAGATACTTGAGTTCGGTGGGGTCGCTCCCCTCGAGCTACGCCCCGGGTGCGATGATGTTACCGAGCCTGACGAGGCTGCGATGTGTTACTGATAGTCCTTGAGGGACACCCTACGTAAGTCCGTTCCTCCGGGATGTGCGGCAGTAGATGAGCGCAGGCTTGACTTTATCTTGACTGGTCCAAAGTGGACAGTCATTGAGATTTGGGTGAGACGTGTGAGTGAGTTACATTGCAGGTTCATAGATGAGTACTTTTCCTTTGAGCATATGTAGAGGCATATAGAGGTAGATTTCCTGCTTCCATATCTATCTATCTATCTATCTATCTATCTATTTGTTTACCCTTTTGTGCCTCCGGTGGACTTAGTGGGCATACCGTGTGCTTTGAGGACGGTACCCACTGGGAACTACCTTTGCAGTAGTTCTCACACCCGCTGCGGTGCAGGTTTTCCTGAGGCAGCTGCTCCGACTCCTTCCCGTGCGGGGTCTTCAGATCGAGGTAAGGGCGTGGCCGACTAGTCGCTTACCCGAGTCAGTTTAGTGGAGAGGTAGCAGTACCCTTTTGAGTTTCCACTTTTGTAGAGTGAGATTTTGAGAGATGTTATTTTTGTATCTTGAGGACAGCTTGTATCTTGGATTTTATTTACTCTAGTACAGTTGTTCTGTTTCCTTTCTATAGCATGTACTTACTTTTGCTCTGATATCTGTTGGCTAGATTTATTTGCAGGGTAGACGCTTCGTCTGTACGGCAGTTTCCGTACAGATGGCGGATCTGTTAGCGAGCCCGGGTCGCAGTTTCGACCCCGGGGCGTGACAACAGGTGGACCCTGTGTGGTATCACTTGCTGTGTTGGCTTTCGGCTAGGTTTGCCGAAATTTCTGAAAAGAATTAGGCCAAACAGAGGTCGGAAATGGATTCAGCACGGAAAACGGCTATTTACTTGTTTGATTCTGAGTCCGGATGCCCAAAAACAGACTCCCGGAAGTTTTCAGTGGTTTTTGGTGCATGGGAGGGGCCGTAGACCGCCGGCATGCCACGTGGCGGCCTATCATTGGCCGGTTTACGACGCGCGGTCCACAGAGCAGCGTGGCGGGGTGCACAGACCCGGCGCAGGGACACGTGGCACTGCCTGATTGGCGGGCTCAGGGCGCGCGGTCTATCGGGTGAGCGCGGCGGTGCATGGACCAAGGCGGGGGACACGTGGCAGCCTCCGGTTGGTCGGTGCACGCGGCGCGGTCCACGGAATTTCAAGTGAGATGTGTGGACCGGGTGCATGGGACACGTGTCACCCTCTGATTCGTGGGCGCAGCAGGCGCGGTGCACGGGACGCGTGGCCGGCGCCTCGGGCTGCGTGCGCACGTGGAGCCACGACGCGCGACCGGCGCGTGCGGCGACCGGTCGGCGGGTCAGCCGGGAGGACACGTGGCGCCCGCTCATTGGCGGGCGCCAACCGCCTTACTGTGCGGTGTGTGGACACGTGGCAGGCTTTGAGTGGTTCCGCGCCGCTGTTTCCTGTTCGGCGGGACACGTGGCGCCCATCGGCTGGCCCTGCACCGGTGTTTCCTATTCGGCGGGACACGTGGCATCATTTGGTGCGTTCGGGCGTGAACAGTGTTGGGCCGGCCCAACACTGTAGCCGCCCGAAAACTTTCGGGCGCCCGAAAACTTTCGGCCCGAAAGTGTGTGACCTTGCTTTTTTTGGGCTGTTTCGGGAGAGGCCTATAAATAGGCCCTTTGGGCCTTACTTTTTGAGCTTTTCCCGAAGCTTTTAGCTCCTGAGTCCTAAACCAAATTTCTTTCTCTCCCTCTTGTGCATATTTTGGAGGAAGCTTAGAATTTTTGGAGGCCGCGACGACGGCGATTTCTGCATCGGGGTGCGGAGCGATGATTTTCTGTTGGAGGCCCATTTTCGTCGCATTTCAGTCTGGGAGGTCTACAGAGCTACCCCGACGATATTTTTGGACGATTTCTGCGGCGACGGTTTCGCAAGAGGTAAATCTACAATTTTCGTGTTGGCCACTTTCTCTGGTTTGGAGCTTTTCTTGGGGTTTTGGGTACGTTTTTAACCCCCTTTGCGGCTGATGGTTGATTTGGACAGCACCTGCTTGTCGGATTTTTATCTCCTCATCCGGACATCGGATTTCGACGATTCAGGGCTCTATCGACATCTACTCTTCGCGTGGATTGCCTTCATATTTTTATTGGAATTTTTTGAGGATGTTTTCCCGGTGGAATTTTCGTGTTTAAGGGACTGTTCATCACAGATTTTTGGAACTTGGAATTGTGTGGAATAAAGTGTAATCTTGGAATGTGTTTTGTACCCAGGAGTTTGTGAGCACTGCTACCGTGTTGTTGGCTTGGTGGATTTTGTGATTTGACTGTTTCTGGGCTTTCTTAGCTGTACGACCCCGGACAGTTAGCGCGCTCAGGTGGGTGACCTTGCTTTCAAAATCTATGGACTGCGTGCTAATTCTATGTATGTAGGATCATGCATGTTAGAAATTGGATTAAATAGCATGTGGAAACTGTATGTTAGTACTCTTGTATATTAGTCGTGAATCTTGTGATCTTTTTGTGATTCCTACATCTTGTCAATTATTGAAATCTTGGAACTTGACCTAGCACCCATGTCATATGTATCATGTTCAGCCAGACTGTAGAAAACTTCAACTTGGGCTAGGTTTCTTTATTGCTTTAGACATTCCCACATCACTTTATTATACTAGTCATCCTGGACTTAGCTTTCCTCGCCCGGGTTGCGGGCCGAGAGGTCGGGTTGTTGTGGGATGCATTTACACTCGTGTCTGGGGACCGAGTGGAGTCTGATAGCAGTCTGTAGATCTGGGTTCTTTGGGAGCCATCAGAGTGACAGTGGGTCCCGGCTGTGGAGTATCTCCAGCCAGTGTGTTTGGCCTGTTGAGGCAGTTGTTCACAGTGGATACGATGTTCGGTCTGTTTGGCCTGTTGAGACAGTGGTTGTAGATCTGGTTTCTTGGGAGTTGTCAGAGTGACAGTGAGTCTCAGCTGTGTAGATTCCAGCCTGTGAGTGAGACAGTGTTTTGTTGGTTTTAGCCGATCTTGTTGATCGAGGATTTGGATCATAGCCTGCAGGAGCCACATTTGAGCTCGAAAGAGATGCGCGGATACTTTGCTCGGTGGGGTCGCGCCCCTCGAGTGCCACTCCGGAGTTGGGCCTGATACTTCTATCGCGACTTGTCGACGTTTTATCCCTCTGGCTGAGCCAGTTTTTGCAGTCACGGATACCGTCCCTCTGGCTGAGCCAGTTTTGGCAGCCATGGATGCCCTACGTAAGTCCGCTCCTCCGGGACGTAACGGCAGTAGGTTGGCGCAGGTTTGACTCGACCCGTTGTGGCAGTCAGTTTAGATTGGGTGATCAGAGATGAGGGTTAGTTGTGGCATCATGTTCTTTCTGTTCCACACTTAGAGCATCTAGATAGAGGCATAGTAGCTGTAGAGTTACTTTTCCCAGCTTTCCTTACAGCACTGCATATGTTACTTTATTGCCTCTAGTAGACTTAGTGGGCAGACCGTCGGGCTTGTTGGCGGCACCCACTGAGAACTACTGTGGGAGGTAGTTCTCACACCCGTCGTGGTGTCTTCTCCCCAGGGACTTCTGCTCCGGTTCCTGCTGCTCCAGTTGCTGATCCAGCTCCTTCAGACCGAGGTAAGGGAGTCGCGAGATAGATCCCTTCCCGTCATACTCAGAGTGAGAGTAGTTGTACCCCAGCTTTACTATTTTGGTGTGTGTTATGTCGAGTGACTTTGTAGTGATGCATCGAGTTGTACCTTTCTTTTTTGCTTTTGAGAGAGACTTTGTATTATTTGGTGAGGTTGGTTGTATATTTGTGAGAGGTAGTTTTATTTTATGTTTTTAGTTCAGCTTTTACTATTTCAGCTCTGATATCTGCTAGTATAGATGTTTCTTGCAGGTTAGTCGCTACGTCTATACGGGGCATCCCGTATGGGCGGCGGATCTGTTGGCGAGCCCGGGGCGCAGTTTCGACCCCGGGGCCTGACAGATTAGAGTGGTATCAGAGCCTAGGATATAGGTCTTGGAGGACTTAGGAACCCTAGGCTTGTGATTGGACCCTAGAATGACTCACGTGAGAGCCGTGATTTTTTTTAGCGAGAGTCTTGATTGGGTTTTTAACTCTTCCGAGCGGATCGGGATGAGTGATCCACATGTCTTCCTTCTGTGGCAACTATGTTGGCTGCAGACAACATAGTACTTCGAGAAGGGAGACATGCCTTTTGACTTTCGCTAGATTGGGTCGAGAGTTGATTTGGGTTCTGATTGTTTGCTCTGTCCCTCAGGTGGGGATGCCTCCTCGACGCTCGATGGTGACGCGTTCGCAGCCTTCGTCCTCTGAGCCCGAGCAGGAGGGCTCGGGGCGGGGACAGCAGAGCGAGGTTCTGGAGCTCCGTGCCCTGATGGCACAGTTGGCTGAGGCGTCTCGACGCCAGGAGGAGGCAGTGGGTCGGTTGATGCTCATGATGGAGCAGAGGGCATAGCCGACGGTAGCACCCCCTGAGAGTTCGCCGGTGCCTTCTTCGCCTGTTGTGGCGCCCCCTGTTGTGCAGCCCGCACCGGCAGTTCCGGTTGAGCCGGTTTCTAGTAGGCCACCGTCTGGGACGACGGGACTGTTGACTTCGACAGAGCAGCGAGGTGGTGGATCTATTGATGAGGCTCCGCCAGTTTGATCCACCCCGCTTTTCGGCTATGAGTGCTGAGCCATGGGCGGCTGAGTCTTGGATTACGGCCATGGAGCGCCATTTCGAGAGCCTTTTTATTGATGAGAGGTTTCGAGTTCTGTTGGCTACTCACTTTTTGGAGAGCAACGCCGAGGTCTGGTGGCGGCGTGTGCGACCAGCTGGTCCGCCTGGGACACAGCTTCTCTCATGGGCAGAGTTTCGCGGTATGCTTCTTGGAGCCTTCTTTCCAGAGAGTGTTCGGCAGAGTTTGGAGGAGCAGCTGAGGAATCTCCGCCAGGGAGATAGGCCCGTGCACATGTACATAGCTGATTTCAATCGGCTGTTAGCTTGTATGCCCCACGTGGCCAGAGATGAGACCCACCGGATCTACATGTTTGAGAGAGGGTTGCGTCGGGACATCTATCAGTTCGTCCGCTCCCGCAGATTATAGACTTTGGAGGCCTCGATGGAGCATGCATTTTATGTGGAGAGTGGAGAGGCAGTGATGGCAGAGGTGACTCCAGCCACCGTAGTGACTCCTGGGGCGAAGCGCCCGGCACCGTTGGAGGAGGGGCAGTCGAGTAGGCAGAGATCAGAGGCGTCTCGTCAGTCTCAGCAGCAGCAGCGTCGACCACCTCGGCCGCAGCAGTCTTCGCAGCAGCAGCAGACTTCACGGCAGCCACGCCCTGACCGATGTATCATTTGTGGAGGACCACACCTACCGACCCAGTGCCCGCAGAGGCAGGGCCGATGTTTCCGTTGCGGACAGACCGGTCACTTCGTGAGGGCGTGCCCCAGAGCAGGTTATCCAGCTCCTTCCTCAGCTTCTGCACCCTTTGTTCCTCATCAGTCGGCAGGACCTTCGGCGGCCTACGGTGGGCCAGATTTTGCTTCATCGTCTTCGCGATAGCAAGAGCGACGTCCCCCAGCGCCTAGCGGTCGAGTCTATGCCGCTCAGGTTGAGGATGCTACAGCAGCGGAGCATGTCGTCGCAGGTATTATTTTGATTTCTGCAGTTCGTACTCGTGCTCTTTTTGATACCGGTGCATCGCATTCTTTTATCAGTAGAGCATTTGCATCCCTACATGGTATAGAGGTAGTTTCTTTATCGCATGCATTAGAGGTTCAGATACCAGATCATGTCTTGCATGTCGAGGAGTATTGTAGGGATTGCCCTGTGCAGTTGGGATCCTGGATTTTGCCGGCGGACTTGCTTGTCTTGCGGCAGCTCCAGGATTTCGATGTCGTGCTTGGTATGGACTGGTTGTCGAGGTACTATGCTACCATAGACTGCAGGGAGAGGACGGTGACCCTCCGTGAGCCGGGACAGGAGGAGTTCGTTTACCGAGGCTGTCAGAGCACCTTCTTTGCGATGACGATTTCTTCGGCGAGGGCCAGGCGGATGATGAGTAGAGGCTGCACCGCTTTCTTGGCGACGATTGTGGAGGTGCCTGCGGCGGCACTGGGACTCAAGGATATTCCTGTTGTCCGCGGGTTCCCAGATGCGTTTTCCCCTGAGTTGACGACTATGCCGCCGGAGAGGGAGTTAGAGTTTGTGATTGATGTGGTACCAGGAACCGCACCAATCTCAAAGGCACCTTATAGGATGGCACCTGCCGAGTTGAGGGAATTGCGCAACCGGGCCATTCCGTATGTGAGGATCTTGTGGAGCAATCACAGGGAGCGAGAGGCTACATGGGAGCTGGAGACAGAGATGAGAGATGCCTACCCCCCTTTCTGTTCGAGACTTCTGGTTGAGGTACGCCTGTCTTACTTTACTTTGTTTCGGGGACGAAACTTCCTTTTAGTAGCGGAGGATGTAGTGGCCCTGGCTCCCATGCAACGTTCTTCCGATGAATCCACTGTTAGAACACCTGGTATTGGTGTATTTGGCCCATGGTGCATCAATGGGATGCCACAGGTGGACCCTGTGTGGTATCACTTGCTGTGTTGGCTTTCGGCTAGGATCGCCAAAATTTCTGAAAAGAATTAGGCCAAACAGAGGTCGGAAATGGATTCAGCACGGAAAAACGCTTGAAAACGGCTATTTGCTTGTTTGATTCTGAGTCCGGATGCCCAAAAACGGACTCCCGAAAGTTTTCAGTGGTTTTTGGTGCATGGGAGGGGCCGTAGACCGCCGGCATGCCACGTGGCGGCCTATCATTGGCCGGTTTACGACGCGCGGTCCACAGAGCAGCGCGGCGGGGTGCACAGACCCGGCGCAGGGACACGTGGCACCGCCTGATTGGCGGGCTTAGGGCGCGCGGTCTATCGGGTGAGCGCGGCGGTGCATGGACCAAGGCGGGGGACACGTGGCAGCCTCCGGTTGGTCGGTGCACGCGGCGCGGTCCACGAAATTTCAAGTGAGATGCGTGGACCGGGTGCATGGGACACGTGTCACCCTCTGATTCGCGGGCGCAGCAGGCGCGGTGCACGGGACGCGTGGCCGGCGCCTCGGGCTGCGTGCGCACGTGGAGCCACGTCGCGCGACCGGCGTGTGCTGCGACCGGTCGGCGAGTCAGCCGGGAGGACACGTGGCGCCCGCTCATTGGCGGGCGCCAACCGCCTTACTGTGCGGTGTGTGGACACGTGGCAGGCTTTGAGTGGTTCCGCGCCGCTGTTTCCTGTTCGGCGGGACACGTGGCGCCCATCGGCTGGCCCTGCACCGGTGTTCCCTGTTCGGCGGGACACGTGGCATCATTTGGTGCGTTCGGGCGTGAACAGTGTTGGGCCGGCCCAACACTGTAGCCGCCCGAAAACTTTCGGGCGCCCGAAAGTTGGGCCCGGAAGTGTGTGACCTTGCTTTTTTTGGGCTATTTCGGGAGAGGCCTATAAATAGGCCCTTTGGGCCTTACTTTTTGAGCTTTTCCCGAAGCTTTTAGCTCCTGAGTCCTAAACCAAATTTCTTTCTCTCCCTCTTGTGCATATTTTGGAGGAAGCTCAGAATTTTTGGAGGCCGCGACGACGGCAATTTCTGCATCGGGGTGCGGAGCGACGATTTCCTGTTGGAGGCCCATTTTCGTCGCATTTCAGTCTGGGAGGTCTACAGAGCTACCCCGGCGATATTTTTGAACGATTTCTGCGGCGACGGTTTCGCAAGAGGTAAATCTACAATTTTCTTGTTGGCCACTTTCTCTGGTTTTGAGCTTTTCTTGGGGTTTTGGGTACGTTTTTAACCCCCTTTTCGGCTGATGGTTGATTTGGACAGCACCTGCTTGTCGGATTTTTATCTCCTCATCCGGACATCGGATTTCGATGATTCAGGACTCTATCGACATCTACTCTTCGCGAGGATCGCCGTAATATTTTTATTGGAATTTTTCGAGGATGTTTTCCTGGTGGAATTTTCGTGTTTAAGGGACTGTTCATCACAGATTTTTGGAACTTGGAATTGTGTGGAATAAAGTGTAATCTTGGAATGTGTTTTGTACCCAGGAGTTTGTGAGCACTGCTACCGTGTTGTTGGCTTGGTGGATTTTGTGATTTGACTGTTTTTGGGCTTTCTTGGCTGTACGACACCGGACAGTTAGCGCGCTCAGGTGGGTGACCTTGCTTTCAAAATCTATGGACTGCGTGCTAATTCTATGTATGTAGGATCATGCATGTTAGAAATTGGATTAAATAGCATGTGGAAACTGTATGTTAGTACTCTTGTATATTAGTCGTGAATCTTGTGATCTTTTTGTGATTCCTACATCTTGTCAATTATTGAAATCTTGGAACTTGACCTAGCACCCATGTCATATGTATCATGTTCAGCCAGACTGTAGAAAACTTCAACTTGGGCTAGGTTTCTTTATTGCTTTAGACATTCCCACATCACTTTATTATACTAGTCATCCTGGACTTAGCTTTCCTCGCCCGGGTTGCGGGCCGAGAGGTCGGGTTGTTGTGGGATGCATTTACACTCGTGTCTGGGGACCGAGTGGAGTCTGATAGCAGTCTGTAGATCTGGGTTCTTTGGGAGCCATCAGAGTGACAGTGGGTCCTGGCTGTGGAGTATCTCTAGCCAGTGTGTTTGGCCTGTTGAGGCAGTTGTTCGCAGTGGATGCGATGTTCGGCCTGTTTGGCCTGTTGAGACAGTGGTTGTAGATCTGGTTTCTTGGGAGCTGTCAGAGTGACAGTGAGTCTCAGCTGTGTAGATTCCAGCCTGTGAGTGAGACAGTGTTTTGTTGGTTTTAGCCGATCTTGTTGGTCGAGGATTTGGATTATAGCCTGCAGGAGCCATATTTGAGCTCAAAAGAGATGCGCGGATACTTTGCTCGGTGGGGTCACGCCCCTCGAGTGCCACTCCGGAGTTGGGCCGGATACTTCTATCGCGACTTGTCGACATTTTATCCCTCTGGCTGAGCCAGTTTTGGCAGTCACGGATACCGTCCCTCTAGCTGAGCCAGTTTTGGCAGCCATGGATGCCCTACGTAAGTCCGCTCCTTCGGAACGTAACGGCAGTAGGTTGGCGCAGGTTTGACTGGACCCGTTGTGGCAGTCAGTTTAGATTGGGTGATCAGAGATGAGGGTTAGTTGTGGCATCATGTTCTTTCTGTTCCACACTTAGAGCATCTAGATAGAGGCATAGTAGCTGTAGAGTTACTTTTCCCAGCTTTCCTTACAGCACTGCATATGTTACTTTATTGCCTCTAGTAGACTTAGTGGGCAGACCGTCGGGCTTGTTGGCGGCACCCACTGAGAACTACTGTGGGAGGTAGTTCTCACACCCGTCTTGGTGTCTTCTCCCCGGGGACTTCTGCTCCGGTTCCTGCTGCTCCAGTTGCTGATCCAGCTCCTTCAGACCGAGGTAAGGGAGTCGCGAGATAGATCCCTTCCTGTCATACTCAGAGTGAGAGTAGTTGTACCCCAGCTGTACTATTTTGGTGTGTGTTATGTCAAGTGACTTTGTTGTGAGGTATCGAGTTGTACCTTTCTTTTCTGCTTTTGAGAGAGACTTTGTATTATTTGGTGAGGTTGGTTTGTATATTTGTGAGAGGTAGTTTTATTTTATGTTTTTAGTTCAGCTTTTACTATTTCAGCTCTGATATCTGCTAGTATAGATGTTTCTTGCAGGTTAGTCGCTACGTCTATACGGGGCATCCCGTATGGGCGGCGGATCTGTTGGCGAGCCCGGGGCGCATTTTCGACCCCGGGGCGTGACTGAGGGTGACTGCCATTTTCTTCCTCCTCCTCTTGGCCGGCAAGGTGAGTCTTCCCTCCTTTTCGATTTTTCTTGCACCTAGACCCATTCCACTCTTCTCCTGATGCCGTGGTGACTCTTCCTGTGAAGCTTCGAGCGCTGGAGTGCGCTGGGTTGCCGGCGGGAGCAACAAGCCCGCCGAAACCCTAGTTTGCTCCGCCGCGGCCGTACGCCATATCCGTCGGTCCGGGGCCAGATATAAAATGCTGGGGAAGTTCTGTAGGACCTAAGTAGACTCCCTATGAAGTTTCATGTGGAGTGGTTGAGTCTAAAAGCCGCAGTTTGATGCCCTAGGTTCGGGTTGCTTTGGCTTGGCCGAGCTTGCTCCGCCGCCGTCGCCGCCGCATTCCACCGCCGGCCACTGCACTAGGGAGCTCCCCCGCATCGAGGGCAAGCCACCTGGACCATTGCATGAACCTGTCCCCTTCTGTTTTGGAAGTTGCCATGAGAGCACCATGGATAGCCGCAAGCTTTGCACTCCTGCCATCCGCCGCCACAGGCCGCAGGCGCCTGTCCCTTTAGCACCCAAAGCACTTCCCTTGAGCCCCTCGAACTGTTTCTTGCCTTTGTAGCCCACCAGAACCTGAGTCATGTTGCATAGCCCATACCCGAGCTCTACCAAGATTGCATGCATGGCCGAGGTGGCTCCAGCCACTATTCCGGTGGCTCTCCGGCAACAGTAGGGTGAGCCCTCGACTTTTGCTACCCTTATAAGCTTGATGCTCACCTTAAAGTGGTCGATAGTGGCGACCCGTGAGCCTAGAGGGTTATGACAACAGATTGGTGTACAGGGGTATTTAGTCTGAGGTCCCCGGGACCAATAGTGGCAGGTGATTAGGTACTCTACTTCTGGTATTGATGCATGATCTATTGATATTATTGCTTCAGCATTTATTTAGCATGACTGGCACGTGATTATCAGCATCCTTGTTTATAGCATTGATATATTGATTAGCATACTAGCTCTGCATTATATCATGATCAGTTCATGTTTGTCAGAATTGCCAGTTATAACATGATTAGCTTTATATATGAGTATCCTTGCTTTCACTTCAGCATGCTTAGATTTCATATCTGCATCTTACCTTTCAGTTTTCAGTTTATATCCAGTTATTGCTATCCGCTTATTACAGTATCCGGTTGTAATGACACGACTTTTCCTGTGATTTTTACCCTCCTGTTAATAAAGTGTTTATTTTAGTGGATCGAAATTATCGAGTTTTTGTAAGTCCGTCGGTGTGTTGCATGAGTATTTTTCTGTGAAAGAGCACGAAAAATGATGACCGACGGTGCAATCGGATCTGAAATCCGACTTAGGGATCTCCCGAAACAGGGTTTTTAGTGTCGCGGTGACTTAACGTGCATCGGAACCCGTGCAAAATATCATGCACGCTTTCCGAGGAAAAGGTGGGTTTATCTAGTGTGATTAATTAATTAAAGAATTAGTTATTCGGTTACGAATATTAAAAGGTGGGTTATCCCGTAGGATTAATTAATTAAAGAATTAATTAATGGGTGACAGAAATTAAAAGTCGGATTTAATTGTACGTACGAAAAGGAAAATCCCACTTTTTCGCAAAAATAGAAACCCTAGCCGGAGAGAACGCGGAAGAAAAAGAGAAGGAAAAGACGAATTCCAACCGGAGGAGAAAATAAGGAAAGAAGGAGAAAGCGGAGGGACCCGATCGCCCCGATTGACGTGCCGGAGACAGGAGAACGAGACGCCATCATCTACGGGGAGCGGATCCGGATCCCCAACGCCGCGAGGGAACAAGATCGATTCTTTAATCCCGATAGATAGAGGTTAGCGATCGTTATTCCTTTTGTTGAATTAATCGGGAGTTTTTCGTGTTCTTTTAAGGTCAACTTATTCGGTACATTGATCACGGGTTTTTTATTTTGGTTTCGATCAATGTTTTGTTCTTGTTCTTGATCGGGTTAATCGGTGGTTTCTAATCGGTCTTTTGATCGGGATTCCGATCGATGTTTTGGTTGTTCGTCGATCAATGGTTTAGTCGTTAGATTTACCGCGGATTTGTTCGGGGGTTTTTGTGGGAGCATGGGGAGGTTAACGGGAGGCCGCCGCCGCCGTTGTTAAACGGGAGGCCGTCGCCGCCGTTGTTAAACGGGAGGCCGCCGCCGCCGTTATCATGTTCACGGGGTCATCGCCGGAGTCGAACGGGAGCGAAAACGGAGAAGAAAACCGGAAAAAGGGGGCTTACTGTTCATTCCGGTACAGCGCGGTCCACGGGCCCGGGCGTGCACCCGGTGCACGCCCCGCGGCGTGGAAGCCGCAGACCCGGTGCACGCCTCGCCTGTGATGACCCGGATCTCCGCAGAGCTGCTGCTGTGTGTTGGGGTGGCTATTGGAGGCCTACATGGTGTGTTGGAAGTGTTTGGGGCATAATTGGGCACAAGTGTTGGACTTCGGGGCTTAAATGGATCATGTGAGTGATCGGAGGACCCCGTGGAGGGTTTAGAAGTGGTTTCGCGCGAAACGGATATTAAAATTGGGCTCCGCGCGAAATTCGGGGTAAGAACACATTTTCGGGAACCTTCGGCAATTTTTAGAGTTGGAATTTGGCAAATCGGACGTCAAATTTGGATTCAGCGCGCGAAAACGGTCAAAATGGACTACCCACTTGATGTTTTTGAGCTCGGGTTACTGTTCACCGCCGGAACAGTGATTCCGGCGATCGCCGGCGGCAGCGGGCAGCGGCGGAGAGCGGCGGCGCGGCCTCGTGCAGGCGGAGAGCGGCGGCGGGCAGGGCGCAGGGCGCGCGGGCAGGGCGCGCGGGTGCGCGGTCCACGCGACTGGCGTGCACCGGAGCGGGGTGCCACGTGGCAGCTTCCCAT
The DNA here is from genome assembly GCA_029204045.2 of Tillandsia leiboldiana. Classification (NCBI taxonomy): domain Eukaryota; kingdom Viridiplantae; phylum Streptophyta; class Magnoliopsida; order Poales; family Bromeliaceae; genus Tillandsia; species Tillandsia leiboldiana. The sequence goes on along the minus strand of CM055063.1, from coordinate 47,863,513 downwards.
TGGATGGTTCACAGGTCGCGGTCTACGGAGAAGTGTGGTGCATGGTGGATTGGGCGGGAGGACACGTGGCAGCCTGGCATTGGTTCGGTGCATGAAGTAGGGTGCACCGGGTGCAGCGAATTTATGGCTTGGACACGTGGCGCGCGGGGTTTGGGCGCGTCACTGTGCGCGTGCAGGTGGCAGGGGGGCGCGGCAGGTGGCAGGGGCGGCTGGCGTGGCGGCCACGGCGCCGACCGTGGCGGCCGGCTATTGGCCAGCGCCAACTGCCCCGTTGACCAGTGGAGCGCCACGCGGCGCGATGGGAGCGGCCGGATCGGCTGTACCGTGTTCGGGGACACGTGTCGTGAGGAGGAGCGGGTTGGACGGGTGTGCGGTCCGACCGGATCTGGTGTGCGGGCCTGGGCCGAGTGGGCCGGGCCACTGTGTGCGCCCGGTTTCGGGGCCCAAAAGTTTCGGGCGCCCGAAACCGGGGACACAGTGGTCATTTTCTGATTTGTTTTGTGGGCCTATAAATAGGCCTCCACTCCCCTCCTTTTCTGCTTTTTCTGAGTGATAGAAAGGGAATGAGAGGGAGAGATGTATACAAAGTTTGTTCCCCTTGGTGCTCTGGTTTTAATGGTGGATGCCCGGAATTTCTGGAAGCTCGGCAACGGCGATATCGATTTTACAGTTCGCCTCGGTTTTCTCCCCATTTCGGCCCGTTACCGTCACAGTTCAGTCAGAAATTCACTGTGAGCAAACCAGGAAGAGTTTTTGGACGATTTCTTCGACAGCGTGTTCCTAAGAGGTAAGGCTTCGATTTTCATGTTGATCTCTTCGCTCCATTTCGCACTTTTGGCACATTTCCCGAGGCATCTTTGACCCCTATTTTTCTGTGATGGATTTTGGACAGCACCGACTTGCTGATTTTATATCTCAGCCTAGGAACATCGGATCAAGGCGTTTTAGGACTCGATTTTGATCTACTCGTCGCCAGGAACACAGTGGTTATATCTGACTTACTCACTAAGTTTATTAGAGAACCCCACTATTGAGCTTATGGATTGATTATCGTGCATAATTGCCTGTTATAAAATGTGAACTTATCATCTGAGTTAAATTTTGTGGATATAGCATGTTGGGGATATTATTGGGATATTATTGCTGTTGGAACATGATCATTGGAATAATTTAATAAGTGATGATTAACATGCTATATTAGCACCTAGATTTGTATGAAAGTGGATTAAATGGATTAATTGTTGGGGACATGACGACATATCCATGTGTTGGTTTCACTTTGGGATTTATTATGGATCAGGGGTTATACATGTGTAGGTGACTGATGATTTTAGTATGATTGTTATATTTATGTGGATATTATTACTTATTACACATGTAAAACGCTTATTGGACATTCTCTCTCATTCACATTGCTGAGGACTTTTGCATGCTTATTTGGACATCTAGATAGGCCACTATTTATTGCTACACTATCATATTGGGATTTGACTTAGGAGAAACCATGATTGCTTTCTTTCTCCTTTTTATTTAGACTTTTGAGTCTTGTTGCTCGGGTTCGAGCAGAGGTTTGGGATAGTGTAGCCGGGATCTGAGGGTCAGTGACAGGGTGTTCTTGATGTTGGATTATGGGTTATTGCGGCAACCGCGGACAGTAGGCGGTTGACCGGATCTTGATTATTTTACCCAATTGTGGGTTGTGGGTTATTGCGGTGACCGCGGACTTTGGGCGGTTGACCGGATATTTACTGTTGCATCAGATTGGGTATCAGATTTTCCTAGTGGATGGTGTTTCCCACTTTTTGAGTATTATTGCATCAGATCGGGGTTTTATTAGTGGACGGAGTTTCCCACTTTGGTCATAGTCATGATCCAGTCCTGCTATTGTGAGACATTGGTTACAGAGATACTTTACTCGTGTGGGTCGCTCCCCTCGAGTGCCACTCCGGAGTAGGCTTTTCACGGTGCCGAGCGCCGGGCACCACGGTGGGTTGTGAGGACTGAGGGGGATTTCGAGCCTTATGTACTGGTTCCCTACTGAGCTCTTGAGTTTGACAGTAGAGCAGGCAGTACCAGTTTTACTGGTGGCACTAGATTGGGTCTATTTGATCAGATACTGTTTTCTGATGCATTCATACCGTCACTTGCTTCGGTATTGCATTTAGAGGCATACTTGTTGTGGTTTCCCCCTTTTATTCAGTAGTTCTGTTTACAGCTTTACCACTTGCCCCTTTTCTTGCCTCTAGTAGACTTAGTGGGTACGCCGGAGCTTGAGGCTTTACCCACAGGGGGAGGCTACTGGTTTACTAGTGGTTCTCACCCCCGTTGTTGTTTCCCTTGCTTCTTCTTCCCCCCTGTTTTGCAGTGTTTTCTTCGGGAGTTGCTGATCTTCGATCGTTGTCCGAGGCGAGGGAGTCACGGGCTAGATCTTTACCACCCGAGGAGTGTAGCTGTATTACCTGGATGGAGATTCATGGTAGCTGTTGGCTGGTTTTTACTGTTTTATTTGGAGAGAGATCTTTTGTATTTGGAGAGACTGATGTTGAGACTGATGTACTATAGTTTTAGTTTATCTCCTTTTATAGTTGAGAGATGCTGTACTGAGAACATTGTATGATGATCATCTGTATTTGAGGAAATGGATATTGTACTTTATTTCATGATGTATAGTGATTGGATTTTTTTTTATCTTACAGCATTTCATTTCAGCTCTGATATTTGTGTAGCTATAGTACTATCTTTTGCAGGTTAGACGCTTCGCCTATGCGGGTTTAGCATAGGTGGCGGATCTGTTGGCGGGCCCGGGTCGCAGTTTCGACCCCGGGGCGTGACAGATTAGGTTGGTATCAGAGCTTAGGGATAGGTCAGTTGGGACTGTAGAAACCCTAGGCTTATGGCTGGACCCTAGGATGACTTCGAGAGAGTCGTGAGTTTTGCGAGAGTCCTGATTGAGTTTTATACCTCTCCCGAGTGATGGGATGGGTGATTGGCATGTTTATTCTTCTAAGCAATTATGTTGGCTGCAGACAACATAATGCGGCGGAACGGTTGACATGCTCTAGACTCTCGCCGGATTGGGTCGAGTTTTGTTTTGTGCTGTGGTGCTGTTGGTCGGGGTGAGCGGTGTCTCCCCGACGCGTTGTGCGGATTGGTGTGCACTCGTCGCAGCGGTGGAGCTCGAGCGGATTGTTTTGGGGGCTGGATACCCGGATTGAGGTTAGAGAGCTTCAGGCCCCGATGGTAGGATTATTTGAGGTATATCAGCGGCAGAGTGAGCCGCTGGTCTAGGTGACACAGTTGTCGGAGCAGTGGGCAGTCCGACAGTGTTTTTCTCCTGAGACCACCTAGTTACAGTATCCTCAGCGGCAGTGATTTCTGAGGCGCCGTTGGCGCAAGTGGCCCCCTCCGTGCTAATGTTTTGTGTTGCAGCACCGAGGCGGGGTGGATTGCTGATAATGGATAGGTTGTGGGACATCATTGATGGATGGAGCCAGTTTTGGCAGATGAACCACCCCGATTTATGGATTTGAGTTGGAGCCTTTGGAGGCAGAATCGTGGTTGGTGGTGATGGAGTGATCAATTAAGAGTCTCCCTGTGCTAGAGAGTTTATGCAGTTGTTGAACTGTGCGCCCCAGGTTTCGAGGCACGAAGCGCATAGGATGTGCGCGACTGGGAGTGGATTGCGCCAGGATACCCTTTTAGTTTATCTGATCCCTCTGTTTTGGATTTTAGATTTTGCATGCCTCGATGGAGTAGGCATTGTGTATGGAGCGTACTGTTGCAGTTCCTTTGGATAGGGATCTGCCGCCAGAGGCGAGTTCTGGATAGAGGCGCCTGGCGCTAAGTGTTGGAGGACAGATCGGCTGGTAGAGGCACTTTTGTTTTCCTTCCCTAGATGGTGGACATCTTTGTGGATGGATTATGTAAAGCTTACCCAAAGGAAGGTTAACCTTTGTGATTGATAACATTTGTGTTTGGGGTACAATGGATGTGTTTGAGGGGTGAGCTGAGTAAGGATGATTGAATGAGGAATTGCAGGAATCAATTGCGTTTTGTCATATGACGATTGCAATAATGGATTTTCTGAGATGTTAGAGGTCAGGTGGACCCCGGTGACAGCATCCGCATCGTTATCAGAGTGGCGCAGCGGTAGCGTGGGTTTATTGTCTGCGGAAGACCGTATTCATCGCCTCAGTGTGAGCAAAGGCGGAGAATTGTGCTTCTTTGGTGGATAGCCTTGAATTTCAGGCAGATTAAGTGACGACCACCTACATTGAGCGGTTGAGACTGTGCTGCCTGGGTGGAGGGCGCCAAGGCAGTGGATTGGGTCGTCGCAGGTGTGATTTCATCACAGCAGTCGAAGTTAGGGCAGGTTGCATTCTTGCATGGACTAGAGGTAGATTTGTTATCACATGCACTTGAGGTACAGGTTCCTGTTGGGGTGGTGCATGTGGGGGAGGCTTGTGGATCATGTCCTGTGCAGTTGAGACCTCTAGTGGTATCGGCAGACTTATTGGTAGTTGTACCTGTGACGCCCCACTTCCCAGGGGGTCACCCATCCTAGAACTACTCTAGCTCTAGCACGCTTAACTCTCATAACCTCTTGGATCTTGCTACCATCCAAAATGCTATAGCCGGGTTAGAGATTTAGTCCTATTATATCATTTATATATAGGACTAATCCAAATTCCGGGGGTGTCACAGTACCTGGTCAGTATTTGACCCAGTGCGTGGGATTGGGTGGCATAGTGCCACATGATGTATGACTGCGGAGAGAGAAGGTTATGATCTTCTGCAAGCAGACATTTGAGACTTGTTCATTGAGACAGTCAGAGCACACAGGTTGCAGCGACTATGCTCGAGGTGCCTACGGCGCCACCGGGACACGAGGATATCCCTGTTATCGTGAGATCCCGGGTGTGATTCCACCGGAGCTGATAATGATGCCGCCGGTTAGGGAGATTGAGATTGCGATTGACGTGGTTCAAGGAACCACGTCAACCCAGATAGCACCTCATTGGATATCACCTGTAGAGCTGAGAGAGCTGATGGCGCAGTCGCAGGATCTGATGGATCGAGGGTCTGTTCGATCTAGTGCCACGTCGTTGGCACACGACAGTGAGGGTCCTTGCATGATGTGTCCGCAGGCAAGTTCGGATTTTATTTAGGACCTTTTGTTGGAATTATACTCCAGCAGTTGTTGTTATTGATGCTTGTATCTTTTGGGAGTATACAGTTGGGTGTTTCGCCAAGATGGTGTTCAGGACATGTAGGGGCATTGTGAGTACAGTGAGGATGAATGGATGACTAATGCCCGGTCGTCTTTAAGATATGAGGAATTGTGTATTCTTGCTGCACTTGGAAGAATTATTGGAGGTATTCTTCTGGATATTTTGATTTTTACCCCATCTCTGTATGGTTTAGAGCTGGTGGAATACTTGTAGATGATGTAACAAGGTCTGTGAAGAAGAAGCTGTATGCCAAGCTGTTGTGATACAAGTTTTAACTTTGGGAGCATATCTTCCTGGATTACTTGTTCTAGCCGTAAGGGGCAGCGGTGGTAATCTGACCTTAATGGACGCTATGCGAGAATGACTGAGACCGGCAGTTATTTGTTGAGGTAAGGAGCTTCTTGGACTGGGCAGTGTCAGGAGAGCTTGGCAATCGGATGATGAGATTGATACCGGCCCCGATTTCAGCATCGCCAGTGTGGGGAGATGGATTTGTGTGATACAGTGATGCCCCCCATAGTAGCTATGAAGGTATAGTTGGATGTGTGGCAAGCATTCTGTATCACCCCGATAGGGCCACTGTGGTGGCGGATACCCGGAGCAGGAGAGCTATTTGGGGTTGAGTTTGTTGACTCCGCAGCTGGCGCTGTGTGGACTGTCGAGGCCGACGTGGCGTATGATGGTGTCGTTGAGGACTCTTTGGATGATAGACCGCGGCTGAATGGTTCGCTTGGATGGTCAAGATTTGGGAGCGACCGGGCGAGGACCCCTCCCTCCTGGTTAGGGCTCCTTTCCTTTCGGAGTTGCCTAGCATGTCACTGGTTTGGGAGTTGAGGACACAACTCCCGGAATTTGATGAAGTGATCGCTTGGAACAAATACCCTTTTTCGAGCCTGGAGGATTGGATTTACCAGCTGCAAGGGTACTGGATCTTCTCGAAGATTGATTTGCGATCTGGTTCTTCCAACTGCTTATTGTTGTGTGCTGATACCCGAGAGTTGGGGAGGTGTTTCTACACCCTGATGGTTTTTGGATTAGAGATCAGAGTTTACGTGATCAGTTGGAGGACTTATATTGGGTACCTTGGGAGTACAGAGGTACTTGGATCGAGCTTGTGTGCCGTGGACTTGTGGTTGGATTATCTGAGGCCCTGGGAGGAGCGGAGGCTTGTACCGATGCAGATTTCTTGGTAGCTCGAGCGGTTAGCCCAGCTGTACTTGGTTGAGTTGGTACGGTTTTTTTGGAGTGCCCGCCTTTATTTTGTTCTAGTTAGAGACCCGAGGACCGCATCGCATCTTTGGAAGAGGTATTTGTCAGCCTTGGGAGCTTGAGTGGTGGATGATTGGATAATTACCCCCATTTATTTGGTTGAGATTCCGTGTTGAGGAACGACTTAAGTTTCGAGGACGAAACTTTCTTTTAGTGGGGGAGGATGTGATGACCCGGATCATTCCGGTACAGCGCGGTCCACGGGCCCGGGCGTGCACCCGGTGCACGCCCCGCGGCGCGGAAGTCGCAGACCCGGTGCACGCCTCGCCTGTGATGACCCGGATCTCCGCAGAGCTGCTGCTGTGTGTTGGGGTGGCTATTGGAGGCCTACATGGTGTGTTGGAAGTGTTTGGGGCATAATTGGGCACAAGTGTTGGACTTCGGGGCTTAAATGGATCATGTGAGTGATCGGAGGACCCCGTGGAGGGTTTAGAAGTGGTTTCGCGCGAAGCGGATATTAAAATTGGGCTCCGCGCGAAATTCGGGGTAAGAACACATTTCCGGGAACCTTCGGCAATTTTTAGAGTTGGAATTTGGCAAATCGGACGTCAAATTTGGATTCAGCGCGCGAAAACGGTCAAAATGGACTACCCACTTGATGTTTTTGAGCTCGGGTTACTGTTCACCGCCGGAACAGTGATTCCGGCGATCGCCGGCGGCGGCGGGCAGCGGCGGAGAGCGGCGGCGCGGCCTCGTGCAGGCGGAGAGCGGCGGTGGGCAGGGCGCAGGGCGCGCGGGCAGGGCGCGCGGGTGCGCGGTCCACGCGGCTGGCGTGCACCGGAGCGGGGTGCCACGTGGCAGCTTCCCATTGGATGGTTCACAGGTCGCGGTCTACGGAGAAGTGTGGTGCATGGTGGATTGGGCGGGAGGACACGTGGCAGCCTGGCATTGGTTCGGTGCATGAAGTAGGGTGCACCGGGTGCAGCGAATTTATGGCTTGGACACGTGGCGCGCGGGGTTTGGGCGCGTCACTGTGCGCGTGCAGGTGGCAGGGGGGCGCGGCAGGTGGCAGGGGCGGTTGGCGTGGCGGCCACGGCGCCGACGTGGCGCACGCGTGCGCCACGTGGCGGCCGGCTATTGGCCAGCGCCAACTGCCCCGTTGACCAGTGGAGAGCCACGTGGCGCGATGGGAGCGGCCGGATCGGCTGTACCGTGTTCGGGGACACGTGTCGTAAGGAGGAGCGGGTTGGACGGGTGTGCGGTCCGACCGGATCTGGTGTGCGGGCCTGGGCCGAGTGGGCCGGGCCACTGTGTGCGCCCGGTTTCGGGGCCCAAAAGTTTCGGGCGCCCGAAACCGGGGACACAGTGGTCATTTTCTGATTTGTTTTGTGGGCCTATAAATAGGCCTCCAGTCCCCTCCTTTTCTGCTTTTTCCGAGTGATAGAAAGGGAATGAGAGGGAGAGATGTATACAAAGTTTGTTCCCCTTGGTGCTCTGGTTTTAATGGTGGATCCCCGGAATTTCTGGAAGCTCGGCAACGGCGATATCGATTTTACAGTTCGCCTCGGTTTTCTCCCCATTTCGGCCCGTTACCATCACAGTTCAGTCAGAAATTCACTGTGAGCAAACCAGGAAGAGTTTTTGGACGATTTCTTCGACAGCGTGTTCCTAAGAGGTAAGGCTTCGATTTTCGTGTTGATCGCTTCGCTCTGTTTCGCACTTTTGGCACATTTCCCGAGGCATCTTTGACCCCCATTTTTCTGTGATGGATTTTGGACAGCACCGACTTACCGATTTTATATCTCAGCCTAGGAACATCGGATCAAGGCGTTTTAGGACACGATTTTGATCTACTCGTCGCGAGGAACACAGTGGTGATTTTTCTGAGATTTATGGAAATTATTTCGAAGGTGATAATTAAGCTTTTCTTGGACAGATCGCTACAGGAATTTTGATTTGGGAGGTTTTGAGGTGCTGCGGTGTTTTATTTTTATCTTGGTCTACAGGTATCAGATCTGGGCGTTTAAATAGTCGTTTTGGGGCTACTTTTCGCGAGGAATGCGACCGTGAATTTTCTGGATTTTCTTGAGGACTGGGCAGAGGTGTTATTTACCCTTTTTGGGGGCTGATTTTGGACTGTAGGAAATTGTACAGTTTTGTGATTAATTGTGCGCAATGTTTTGTGCAGTGGGGCACAGTTTTCGATGGACTGCTGTGTTAGAGGACTGTGGGCAGCGAGACGTTTCTTTTGGTGCGGTGTGCGCTTTTCGAGGTGGGTGGTTGTTGCTTGCCTCTATATCTGACTTACTCACTAAGTTTATTAGAGAACCCCACTATTGAGCTTATGGATTGATTATCGTGCATAATTGCCTGTTATAAAATGTGAACTTATCATCTGAGTTAAATTTTGTGGATATAGCATGTTGGGGATATTATTGGGATATTATTGCTGTTGGAACATGATCATTGGAATAATTTAATAAGTGATGATTAACATGCTATATTAGCACCTAGATTTGTATGAAAGTGGATTAAATGGATTAATTGTTGGGGACATGACGACATATCCATGTGCGGGTTTCACTTTGGGATTTATTATGGATCAGGGGTTATACATGTGTAGGTGACTGATAATTTTAGTATGATTGTTATATTTATGTGGATATTATTACTTATTACACATGTAAAACGCTTATTGGACATTCTCTCTCTTTCACATTGCTAAGGACTTTTGCATGCTTATTTGGACATCTAGATAGGCCACTATTTATTGCTACACTATCATATTGGGATTTGACTTAGGAGAAACCATGATTGCTTTCTTTCTCCTTTTTATTTAGACTTTTGAGTCTTGTTGCTCGGGTTCGAGCAGAGGTTTGGGATAGTGTAGCCGGTATCTGAGTGTCAGTGACAGGGTGTTCTTGATGTTGGATTATGGGTTATTGCGGCAACCGCGGACAGTAGGCGGTTGACCGGATCTTGATTAGTTTACCCAATTGTGGGTTGTGGGTTATTGCGGTGACCGCGGACTTTGGGCGGTTGACCGGATGTTTACTGTTGCATCAGATTGGGTATCAGATTTTCCTAGTGGATGGTGTTTCCCACTTTTTGAGTATTATTGCATCAGATCGGGGTTTTATTAGTGGACAGAGTTTTCCACTTTGGTCATAGTCGTGATCCAGTCCTGCTATTGTGAGACATTGGTTACAGAGATACTTTACTCGTGTGGGTCGCTCCCCTCGAGTGCCACTCCGGAGTAGGCTTTTCACGGTGCCGAGCGCCGGGCACCACGGTGGGTTGTGAGGACTGAGGGGGATTTCGAGCCTTATGTGCTGGTTCCCTACTGAGCTCTTGAGTTCGACAGCAGAGCAGGCAGTACCAGTTTTACTGGTGGCACTAGATTGGGTCTATTTGATCAGATACTGTTTTCTGATGCATTCATACCGTCACTTGCTTCGGTATTGCATTTAGAGGCATACTTGTTGTGGTTTCCCCCTTTTATTCAGTAGTTCTGTTTACAGCTTTACCACTTGCCCCTTTTCTTGCCTCTAGTAGACTTAGTGGGTACGCCGGAGCTTGAGGCTTTACCCACAGGGGGAGGCTACTGGTTTACTAGTGGTTCTCACCCCCGTTGTTGTTTCCCTTGCTTCTTCTTCCCCCCTGTTTTGCAGTGTTTTCTTCGGGAGTTGCTGATCTTCGATCGTTGTCCGAGGCGAGGGAGTCACGGGCTAGATCTTTACCACCCGAGGAGTGTAGCTGTATTCCCTGGATGGAGATTCATGGTAGCTGTTGGCTGGTTTTTACTGTTTTATTTGGAGAGAGATCTTTTGTATTTGGAGAGACTGATGTTGAGACTGATGTACTATAGTTTTAGTTTATCTCCTTTTATAGTTGAGAGATGCTGTACTGAGAACATTGTATGATGATCATCTGTATTTGAGGAAATGGATATTGTACTTTATTTCATGACGTATAGTGATTGGATTTTTTTTATCTTACAGCATTTCATTTCAGCTCTGATATTTGTGTACTATAGTACTATCTTTTGCAGGTTAGACGCTTCGCCTATGCGGGTTTAGCATAGGTGGCGGATCTGTTGGCGGGCCCGGGTCGCAGTTTCGACCCCGGGGCGTGACATCGCCCGTGCACCGACCCAGCCCGCAAGCGCGGTCCACGCCCAGGCGTGCACCCGGTGCTGGCGCCGCGACCGGAAATGGTGAACCCGGCGCGCGCCCTTCCCCGTGCGCAGCCCGGCCCAGGATGCGCGGTGCACGCTTCCTGCGTGCACCCGGCGCATGCTGCGCAGCCGCCCAACGCGCAGACCCGGTCCACGCCTGCTCCGTGCACCACCCGTCAGCCCGAAGTTCGGTAGCTCCGTTTTGGTCCATTTTTCCACCGTTTTGGGCGTCGTTTTCGCCGGTGGGATCACAGTTTCCGCCGTTTTCATGACGTGGCTACTCGGAGTCATCTAAGCCACCGTTTCGCCATGTCATGTGCTAGTTTTGCCGACGCTCCGCGCCTTTACAAAATCATCGGGGTCGCGCCGTCGGGGTCTTCTTGGTTTAACCATTGACGTCCCGAGTTGGCTACCGGTTGAGAATTGGGTTTTGTTAGCGGTTTGTGGTTCTGATGGAGTTCGCGATGAAATAGTCGCGGTCCGGTGGTTGTTAGCCTTTGATGTTACCGGTTTGATCTGAGTTTTCGGTTTTACTTGACGGTTTTGACTTGTTGGGTTTTTGATTGACGTCGCGGTCCTCTAGGCACGGTGATTTTGGTTTTTGTGGGTTTATTGTTACAGTGGTTGGGACCACTGATTTTACCTGATTAGGGTAAGGTGTTAAATTGTGCTCTTGGATACTTTAGTAGGCCGCGAGGAGTTCTGATTTGCTTAGGAGGGTCGCGGGCGCGGTCAGTTATCTTCATTCCAGGTGGGTACCCTTGCAATAAGTGCAACTAGTGCAATAAATGCACCATGTCATCGTAAAAAGTATGTTAATCTGTTTAATAAAATTGATGAGGTGTTTCAATTGAATTAACCTTCCGCATGATTGTTTTACTAATCTGACTAACGCGGCTGAGGTCGCAACACTATTTTACACTTATATTGCTTACACGCACACCAGCGGTTTGGCCACCGCACAGGGTGTATTTTTTCGGAAAGATGGCACGTTGGCCCGTGTACCCCACGACTAGTGATGATGGGGACCCCTCAAGGAGAGGCGACTGCTACTTGGGCAGTGGAGGGGTTGGAGGCACCAAGAAAATGAGTACGGTATTCTGGGGTTGGTGCCCAGCTTGATTGGGTATTCTGGGGTTGGTGCCCAGCTTGATTCGGTATTCTGGGGTTGGTGCCCAGCTTGTTTTGTGGCAGGAATTTAGCGATACATGAGGAAAAAGCGAAAGGTTCCGGTGCATTTGTTTTTGTTTTAAAGTTATTGCTAATTGTTTGAGACATCTACTTTATTTGTCACTGACTTTACCCACTCCGTGACAGGTTTGACTAGGCGTAGTAGTCGGGACGACGGTGAGGCAGCGATTAAAGAACATTAGCTGTATGAGGTTTATTCCGTTGTTCTTGCTTGGGTTATCTCATCTCCTTTTATCTAAGTTTAAGTTCTCAACTACTTGACTGTGGAATGTTGTGGATGTTGGATTGAGAGACTGTTTTGTGATGTGATCCTTATAATGATTCTTAATGACTTATATGCGGCATGTTTTATACTGAACAAAAAGGGTTTCAAAAATATTTTCCAAAACCAAGTGTCGTGTGGGCACTGCTTTGTAAACCTCTGGATTTATCCTTTCCAAAAAGATGTAGCCGCCCTTTTGTGAATGTGTAAACGTTTTGAAAAACTGGGTGTCGTGTGGACACCGTTTGCAGAATCGTAGTTATATCTCTTAATGGCATGAATGAAAGTTTGTAATGTGAGTGAATGGAAATACTCTCTCTTGTTCTTTTCATTGTGACTGTGTGGTTAAAGAATCTAGTTGTTGTTGTTGTTGTAAATATTGTTACGGAATTTGAGTTGGCGTAGTTTCGTGAAAGTCTCAAGTCTTGAAGATTGAAGATGAAGAAAGTTGGATCATTTAACTCAATCTCAAGAAAGAAGAATTCAAAAGGATCAGGTATGTTTAACTAAAGATTTTGTGTGATCCGAATACTTCTTGTAGTGTAGAAACACTTGGAAGAATCTTTCATTGCATAAAAATCAAAAACTGGACTTGGGACATGTTCAGGATCCGGATCAGGTTGTTCGATCCGGATCCCGAAAGTGGTTCGTTCATACACCAGTTCAATCCGGATCGTAGCCTCTCTTGATCCGGATCCCGAACACTGAGTTTACCATCTTCCTTGAACGATCCGGATCAGGCTTCGCAATCCGAATCCCGAACGTTGATGTTTGGTGAACTGTATGAACGATCCGGATCAAGCACTTCGATCCGGATCCCGAACCTTCGTTTTTCTGGAATTGCCTGACTCGTTACGACGATCCGGATCACAGCTAATCCGATCTGGATCGCCATCCGTAAAATTTCCAGAAATGTTAGGTTTTTTATTCTTATCTCCTTCCTAGGGTTTCCAACCTATAAATAGACCCTATGACTCTTTTTCTAGGGTTAATCCAAAAAGAGGCCGAAAATCCAAATAGCCGTCATTTTCATATATCATCTTATACGGCTCTAGATCCACATATAGAGAAGAAAGGAAATCATTAGAGAATACTCTATGTTTCTTCATCTATATTGATTAGTTTGATTCTAGGTTTTCATACTCACATCTTGAGTTGAATCAAACTAATGAATACTTAGATGGTATTTCCGATCTATCTTTGATCTAAGTATTCGGCGGATCATCACCACCAAAAACAACGATTTACCCCAAAAATCGGCGCGTGGATTCGCGTGTCCTTGTGGATTCAAGGTTCAACCGCTCTCGTGGATTCGGAGCGAGGCACGTTCGTGGATTCGAAGGGTGCTATTGGGTGAAGACCGTGGATTCGGTCAGACGTCGTGGATTCGACGTTGGACGCCGTGGATTCGGCGTTGGGCGCAGATCGTGGATTCGAGAAGCGTCGTGGAGCGAGCGGAGAAGATCCTCTAGGAGCGTATGGAAAAGGTTGAGTCGTAAGTGTGTACGGTAAATCACCTTGTACGTGTTTTAATTCTAGTGGATTTCTGCCGTGTTATCGGTCCCGTGGTTTTTTACTCCGGTGATGGAGTTTTCCACGTAAAAAATCTTGCGTATTATTTTTATTTCCGCATTGGGTTTTTATCGCAACGATTTTTGAGTGTTTATACGTTTACACCTATTCACCCCCCTCTAGGTGTTTTTTCCCCTATTTAGATCCTTATTACATATAACCCAACAAGTGGTATCAGAGAGGGAATAGGGTTGTAAACAATGGTTGAAGGTGGAAACATCAACCGACCCCCGTTCTTCGATGGAACAAATTATGCGTACTGGAAAGTGCGGATGAAAGCCTTTTAAATTTCCATTGATGAACGGGTGTGGCAATCAATTGAATTAGGATGGTCTAATCCAACTGAATTTATTGGTGATGTTCACACCTTAAAACCTAGGTCGAAATGGACCAAGGAAGAGTTAGATTCATCTTCTTACAATGGCAAGGGAATTAATGCTATTTTTAATGCCTTATCTCAAACTGAATTCTCTCGCGTCTCAGCATGTGAGACTGCGAAAGAAATCTGGGATGTTCTTCAGGTTACACATGAGGGAACTAACCTCGTGAAGATTCAGAAACTGCAAATGCTTACGAGCAAGTTTGACTCTATCTTGATGGCAGAAAATGAATCTTTCACGGACTACTATACACGATTGCAAGATATCGTAAACTCATGTGCTAACCTGGGAGAGAAGATTCCAGAATTTAAGATTGTAAGAAAGATCTTAAGAACTCTTCCTGAACGATTTCTGTAGAGTTATGAATCCCAAAGGATCTAAATAGGTACTATCAAACAACTAGAGGGGGGGTGAATAGGTGTAATACTTAAAAACTCAATCTCAGTGCAAAATAAAAAACAATGCGGAAAATAAAAACAGCACACCGAGATTTACGTGGAAACTCCAATCCAGGAGAAAAACCACGGGACCAACACGCAATAACAATCCACTAAGAATAGAAGAATAACAAGGTGATTACCGACTCCACGGACTCAACCCCTCCTTCAGCTTCTTCGGACCTTGCGCTGACCGGTTGGATATCCGCGCAATAACAATCCCTAAGAAAAGAAGAATAACAAGGTGATTACCGTCTCCACGGATTTAACCCCTCCTTCAATTTCTTGGACCTCGCGCTCCACCATTTTGCCCGTCCACTGCTCACGTTCGAATCCACGAACGCACGCTTCGAATCCACGAAACGCCTTTAGCACACCGAATCCACGATGCCACGTCGAATCCACGACACAAACTCAGTCGATAAGAATATTGACTTCGATGGTGATCCTTTGCTTAGATTCTCAATGAGGAACCGTAGAAGAAATCTCTAAGCAAAGATTAGATCAATTCGACCAAAGATATGTTCTTGAAGGAACCATCGAATTGACCTAAAAGAGGCTATAAAGAAGAACGATAAAAACCTAGCCTCTAGGGTTGCTCTCAAGAGTTTTATAAAAAGATCGGCCGTAGCTCCCACGTTTTTGAGAAACCCTAAGTGTCTATTTATAGTTTAGAAACCTTTGGAAAGAGATAAGAATCAAAAACTTACCTTATCTGGAAATTTTCAGGACGGCGATCCGGATCGGATTTACTGCGATCCGGATCGTCGTAACGAGATTGACGATTCCAGAAAACCAAGGGTTCGGGATCCGGATCGCATTGCCCGATCCGGATCGTTCATACAAATCAGAAAACTTAACATTCGGGATCCGGATCGGAAATTGCATGGATCCGGATCGAAGTTTTGTATGAAGCAACAACCTTCGGGATCCGGATCGTTGGCCCTGATCCGGATCCTGAACATGTCCGAACACCAGTTTTTGATTATTATGAAATTAAAAATTCTTCCAAGTGTTTCTATACTATAAGAAAGTATTCGGATCACCAAAATTATTTAGTTAACCATACCTGATCCTTTTGAATACTTTCTTCTTGAGATTGATGTAACTGATCCACAATTCTTCAACTTCAATCTTCAAGATTCAAGACACTGAGTGTCAACTTGAGCTCTTGTTGAATCTTCTCTAAGTCTTTGATTGTTGATTGATAATTTGATCCCTTTAAGACTCCGACTCAACTCACTGACTTGACTCACGAAATATGCCAATGCCAAAATGCCGTAACAATCTCCCCCTTTGGCAATTTCGTGACAAAACCCAAAAATACATAAAAGCGCTCAAGTCACTTATCTTAAACCAAAAATCGAAATTCAATGTTATCACCAAAACATTGATTTTCTTTGCGTGAAAGATCCAATAAATACAAAATTACATTTGAACCAAACAGTCCTAGAACATACTCTATGACTTAGGACTTGGAGTCTTAAAGTGATGTAATTCCTGCAAAACAAAACTCCAAACGTAATC
Organism: Tillandsia leiboldiana; assembly: GCA_029204045.2. Lineage (NCBI taxonomy): Eukaryota > Viridiplantae > Streptophyta > Magnoliopsida > Poales > Bromeliaceae > Tillandsia > Tillandsia leiboldiana. The sequence goes on along the minus strand of CM055063.1, from coordinate 47,847,527 downwards.
AAACGTTAGTCGTTAGAAATTACAATCCTACATTTGATCCGTCTTCCTTTTGGTTCTTTTGTTTTTCTGCTCTTTCAATTTTTTCTTTGTCTCCCCCTATCTTGAGCATCTCTGTTCTCCCCCTTTGTGATACGATCATCATATTCCGTTCTCCCCCATTTTTCCATTTTCGTTTCGTTTATCCTCTCTTGATGATCTTATCTCCGTCATTTCTCTTCTCCCCCTTTTTGTCACAAATTGTCAAACAGTGAACATACTAGACAAAAGGAAATTACAAACAAATTAGTTCATGGAGAAAGAGAGATAAAAGCTCAGTTCTGGTATATAACAAAAATGCAGATTTCGTACCGGTACCAGAAAGCAAAAATCAAATAATTTCTTGAAACAAATCCAGATTTTGAAATAATTGAATTACCGATTTGTATTCCATCAAGAAAACAATTTAAGTGCTTGAAAATAATATGAGATCACATAGATGTCATTCAATCCAATTAATTTTACAAAAATTAAAAAGATTTACTCCGAAATCATGAAAAATAAAGGTAAAACATTATAAACCGTTTTTCATGTTATATTCATCAAACACAAGTCATCAAAAATAATCTTGAGATCCAAAGTCTATCAAGATGTAACGGATGTACAAAGATGACTTACAGAGATTTCCAAATGACATCAATTTGATTTCTTACCCTTTCAAATTTGAGATAAGCACTAAAATACCTAAGGGAGGCTCTTTGAGCATCTTTCAACTATCCCACCTTATACCAACCAGGAGATTATTCAAAATATAAGAGTTTTGCATATAAATCTCCAAATGCTTCAACTAAAGATTTTCTCATAAAATACTATCAAGCATCCATAACATGTGGTAGCTTCACACACAAACCGGACGACCGGGGTGGCAGCTCTTTCCTACATGTGGTGGTAGTTTTCACACTCATTTCGGATGTAACTCTTTCCACATCTTTTGCAAATCATTTCAATACCCTTGAAAGAATGCAATCTCTTACGTGAAAGAATTAAATCCCAAATTTTAGTCTATCGGTTGTCTCACGTTTATCACAATGAATTCACACAACCGAGATAGATTAAGCATCTAAAGATCACACATGATTTCTAAAATTTGATGCTTATAATATCAAAAACTCCTATAATGAAGTATCTTCAAGATTTATGATTAGGGAGTAAAGTTGATAATTCAAATAAAATTAAATTGGAGTGATTGAAAGTGAAGCCCTTTTTATTCAATGCACTTGTTCAGTAAAAACCCTTTTGTTCAAAAACAAAGTATAAAAACGAAGAGCATTGAGAAACATGTAATGCAAAGATTAAGAAAAATATGAAAGGAAAACTAATCAAAGCATTACATACAGTCATAAGCTATTTAGAACTTAAGACAAGGAAAGATATCACCTTTCCGAATCCAAAATCGCTGGATTTTGGGTTGTCTTGATTCGTTGTGGCCGGGGGTTGTCCGCTTTGACTGTTGATCCACCTTAGGTCTTTGCCTCGCAGTGATCCACTTGAATGATTGATGTTGTGGCTCGGACCTTTGGTGGGTTGAGTGAACTCCTTTGACTTGATGTGTCTTTTGATTCCGTTGAGTTCGCTCCGTAGATGAAGTTGCCGAAGAACTCTTCTTTCTCTTTTTCGGGCAATTCTTCACCAAATGACCTTCAAGTCCACATAAGTGACACGTTCTTCCTTTCAATTTGAATGTGGAACTTGAAGCATGCACAGTTTGATCATTTTTAAATCTCAAACCAACCTTGCTTGCTTGACCTAATCCGGATATACAATCAAATTTCTTGGAAACAGTTGAAAGCCTTTGTATGTCGGATTTGAGTTCATGAACTTGCTTGGTCAATACTTGGTTGGTGACATGAATCTCCTCAAACTGTTTTTCTAGAAAACCAATCTTGTCCATATATGATTTAGCGTTTGTCTCCGATTGGTTTAGCTTTTCTTGGAGGATTTTATTGTTATCCAATAAACGTCCTTGTTCCTCCTCGAGATCTTGAAGTTTTATCTTTAAAGCTTGATTCTCGTCTTGACCTTCAAGTCGTTGCTTCCTCAACTTCTTGATATGCTTGGCCATCTTCTTAGATTCCGCAAGAAGTTGTTGATATGCCTCAACGAGTTCTTCTTCGTCCGACTCCCCCTCACTTGATGACTCTCCGTTGGATGTTGATGTTTCATGCAAAATCAAAGGAATAGAGTCAGTGATTAAAGATGATAAACAAACATTAGAAGAGGGAATTTGAGAAGCATGTAAGGCAACGACTTTTTCCTCTTTACTTGAGGTCGATTCATTAGAAGTTGAATCGTCCCAAGTTTTCGCTTGCAAAGCCTTTTTTTATATGATTTCGGAGAAGGACATTCCGTTGAAAAATGGCCGTAGCCTTTGCATCTATAGCATTGGATTTCCCCTTCGAAATCATCTTTTTCTTTTTCTTTAGAAGGTTTTGCAAAGCTTTTAAGGTTAGAGGATTTAGAACCCGATGATCCTTTAGAAGGTTTCGTGGATGAAGATCCATCGGTTCGATTCTTCCAAAATTTCCGACGAAATTTCTTACAGATCCGCGCCAATTGTTCTTCAAAATCGACAAAAGAGATTTCATCGTCGGAACTTGATTCGCTATCTTCTTCCTTTGTTGATTTGAATGCAATACCTGTAAGCTTAGAAGAAGACTTGGAAGAAACTTGATTAGTAGGAAAAGTCATTTCATAAGTTTGCAAAGCACCTACTAATTCCTCTACACTCATCTCATCCGGATGACTAACGGTTTCGATGGCGGTAACCTTTGCCCTAAACCGTTCCGGAAGAATCCGAAGTATCTTTCTTACAACTTTCGACTTACCGGGATCTTTGTCCCTCCTAAATTAGCACAAGTATTGATTACATCTTGAAGTCTAGTGTAATAATCTGTAAACAATTCATACTCTTCCATATGAATAGAGTCAAATTGACTTGTAAGCATCTGGAGGCTTTTGAATTTTACAAGATTAGTACCCTCATGTGTAATTTTGAGAATATCCCAAATTTTCTTCTTCGCGGTTTCACACGCGGAAATTCCGTGTAAATTCAGTCGAGGAAAGAGAATTAAATAGAGCGTTGCATAACCTTTCCCATTGTAAGAAGATCTTCAATTTCCTCTTTTGGACCATCTAGAGCAAGGTTTTGGGGTAGTAGAATTTCCTACTTCCTCAACAGGATGCACCCAACCGTAGTCCACGGTTTGCCATACCTGCTCATCAATTGAGATGAGAAACGCTCATCCATCCGCACATTTCCAATAAGCATAATTGGTCCCATCAAAAAGATGAGGTCTAAAAATATTACCACCTTTCACCCGACATGATAGATAAACCTAAAACCCGCTCTGATAACCCAATTGTAGTTATTGAATCCCAAAGGATCTAAATAGTACTATCAAACAACTAGAGGGGGGGTGAATAGGTGTAATACTTAAAAACCTCAATCTCAGTGCAAAATAAAAAACAATGCTGAAAATAAAAACAGCACACCGAGATATACGTGGAAACTCCAATCCAGGAGAAAAAACCACGGGACCAACACGCAATAACAATCCACTAAGAATAGAAGAATAACAAGGTGATTACCGACTCCACGGACTCAACCCCTCCTTCAGCTTCTTCGGACCTTGCGCTGACCGTTGGATATCCACGCAATAACAATCCCTAAGAAAAGAAGAATAACAAGGTGATTACCGTCTCCACGGATTTAACCCTCCTTCAATTTCTTGGACCTCGCGCTCCACCGTTTGCACGTCCACTGCACACGTTCGAATCCACGAACGCACGCTTCGAATCCACGAAACGCCTTTAGCACACCGAATCCACGATGCCACGTCGAATCCACGACGCAAACTCAGTCGATAAGAATATTGACTTCGATGGTGATCCTTTGCTTAGATTCTCATTGAGGAACCGTAGAAGAAATCTCTAAGCAAAGATTAGATCAATTCGACAAAAGATATGTTCTTGAAAGAACCATCGAATTGACCTAAAGAGGCTATAAAGAAGAACGATAAAAACCTAGCCTCTAGGGTTGCTCTCAAGTGTTTTATAAATGATCGGCCGTAGCTCCCACGTTTTTGAGAAACCCTAATGTCTATTTATAGTTTAGAAACCTTTGGAAAGAGATAAGAATCAAAACATACCTTATCTGGAAATTTTCAGGACGGCGATCCGGATCGGATTTACTGCGATCCGGATCGTCGTAACGAGATTGACGATTCCAGAAAACCAAGGGTTCGGGATCCGGATTGCATTGCCCGATCCGGATCGTTCATACAATTCAGAAACTTAACATTCGGGATCCGGATCGGAATTGCAGGATCCGGATCGAAGTCTTGTATGAAGCAACAACCTTCGGGATCCGGATCGTTGGCCTGATCCGGATCCTGAACATGTCCGAACACCAGTTTTTTATTATTATGCAAAAAAAACCATTCCAAGTGTTTCTAC
>CM055063.1:47819787-47842936 GCA_029204045.2 Tillandsia leiboldiana | reverse complement strand
GAATCCTAGAGTTCCCTTAACTCTATTTTCCTGTTCCACTTTAGCTTAGAGTTACACTGACTCTAATTCCCGTTCCTATTATCTTCGAGTTACACTGACTCTAGTTTCCTGTTTTCCCTTTTCTGTCGCCACCTTGATCCATTTTTTCCATTCTCTTTGATTCCTTACTGAATCCTAGAGTCAACTTGACTCTATTTTTCTGTCTGTGGTTTAAACTCTTCTAGCTCACGTAGGTTCCCTTTACCTAGTTCCCCATGGTCATACCTGTCCTAGAGTTCCTTGACTCTATGCGGATCTGTCACGCCCCGAGTCCGCCATTTGTACGGTTCGGGCACTCCAACAGACCCGTCAATCGGAACCTTTCACTACCCGAAAGGAACGTAATATCCATAATCTACAACAAGTATATGCGGAAGCTCATATCAGAGTACTAAAAATCACTAAAATTTGAACTTCATTTTATAAACAAACAGTTTAAGCGATAATGAAAGCATACAAGAGTGAACACCATAACTTAAATTATTACACTTTAACATTTCTGAACTTGCTAATAAAATTATTACAATTCTATTACATCATTTCCTCTCCATACAAGTTCACTCAAGAAATTAACAAATGGGATACCTCTGCTAGACCCTCTAGGTCTCTAAGCTGCTGGGGCCCTTCCCCTGTCGTATATCTCGTCGTCTGCCTCTGAACCGTCGCGATCGCTTCCTCCATACCTGAACCTGGGGGGGTGCACCCAAGGGGTGTGAGAACTCCTAACAGAGTTCCCAGTGGGTTCACCACCGAGAAAAGTGTCCTACACCACTTGGTCCAATGGAAGCATAATAATAGTGCTAGGAAACTAAAATCTCAATATCAAATGCGGCCATGCAATTAATAATATCACTACACTATCGTGTGTATACTCATCGACGCCCAGCACTACTCTGTCTAGCCACACTAGGCTGCTAAGCACCAACTCGGCCACTATGCCGCTGCTACAGGGTCAAACAACCCGGCCACCTTGGCCCCTCTATCTTCTTATTCTTTAAATTCTGGTGCTTTAGTTCGTTACCCTCAAAATTTTATCCAACGGTGTTACGGAATTTGAGTTGGCGTAGTTTCGTGAAAGTCTCAAGTCTTGAAGATTGAAGGTGAAGAAAGTTGGATCATTTAACTCAATCTCAAGAAAGAAGAATTCAAAAGGATCAGGTATGTTTAACTAAAGATTTTGTGTGATCCGAATACTTCTTGTAGTGTAGAAACACTTGGAAGAATCTTTCATTGCATAAAAATCAAAAACTGGACTTGGGACATGTTCAGGATCCGGATCAGGTTGTTCGATCCGGATCCCGAAGGTGGTTCGTTCATACACCAGTTCAATCCGGATCGTAGCCTCTCTTGATCCGGATCCAACACTGAGTTTACCATCTTCCTTGAACGATCCGGATCAGGCTTCGCAATCCGGATCCCGAACGTTGATGTTTGGTGAACTGTATGAACGATCCGGATCAAGCACTTCGATCCGGATCCCGAACCTTCGTTTTTCTGGAATTGCTGACTCGTTACGACGATCCGGATCACAGCTATCCGATCCGGATCGCCGTCCGTAAAATTTCCAGAAATGTTAGGTTTTTGATTCTTATCTCCTTCCTAGGGTTTCTAACCTATAAATAGACCCTATGACTCTTTTTCTAGGGTTAATCCAAAAGAGGCCGAAAATCCAAATAGCCCGTCATTTTCATATATCATCTTTTACGGCTCTAGATCCACATATAGAGAAGAAAGGAAATCATTAGAGAATACTCTATGTTTCTTCATCTATATTGATTAGTTTGATTCTAGGTTTTCATACTCACATCTTGAGTGAATCAAACTAATGAATACTTAGATGGTATTTCCGATCTATCTTTGATCTAAGTATTCGGCGGATCATCACCACCAAAACAACGATTTACCCCAAAATCGGCGCGTGGATTCGCGTGTCCTTGTGGATTCAAGGTTCAACCGCTCTCGTGGATTCGGAGCGAGGCACGTTCGTGGATTCGAAGGGTGCTATTGGGTGAAGACCGTGGATTCGGTCGGACGTCGTGGATTCGACGTTGGACGCCGTGGATTCGGCGTTGGGCGCAGATCGTGGATTCGAGAAGCGCGTGAGCGAGCGGAGAAGATCCTCTAGGAGCGTATGGAAAAGGTTGAGTCGTAAGTGTGTACGGTAAATCACCTTGTACGTGTTTTAATTCTAGTGGATTTCTGCCGTGTTATCGGTCCCGTGGTTTTTTACTCCGGTGATGGAGTTTTCCACGTAAAAATCTTGCGTATTATTTTTTTTCCGCATTGGGTTTTTATCGCAACGATTTTTGAGTGTTTATACGTTTACACCTATTCACCCCCCTCTAGGTGTTTTTTCCCCTATTTAGATCCTTATTACATATAACCCAACAAGTGGTATCAGAGCGGGAATAGGGTTGTAAACAATGGTTGAAGGTGGAAACATCAACCGACCCCCGTTCTTCGATGGAACAAATTATGCGTACTGGAAAGTACGGATGAAAGCCTTTTTAATTTCCATCGACGAACGGGTGTGGCAATCAATTGAATTAGGATGGTCTAATCCAACTGAATTTATTGGTGATGTTCGCACCTTAAAACCTAGGTCGAAATGGACCAAGGAAGAGTTAGATTCATCTTCTTACAATGGCAAGGGAATTAATGCTATTTTTAATGCCTTATCTCAAACTGAATTCTCTCGCGTCTCGGCATGTGAGACTGCGAAAGAAATCTGGGATGTTCTTCAGGTTACACATGAGGGAACTAACCTCGTGAAGATTCAGAAACTGCAAATGCTTACGAGCAAGTTTGACTCTATCTTGATGGCAGAAAATGAATCTTTCACGGACTACTATACACGATTGCAAGACATCGTAAACTCATGTGCTAATCTGGGAGAGAAGATTCCAGAATTTAAGATTGTAAGAAAGATCTTAAGAACTCTTCCTGAACGATTTCGCCCAAAGGTTACTGCCATTGAAACTATTAAACACCCGGACGAAATACGTGTAGAAGAATTAGTTGGTTCATTACAAACTTATGAAATGACATTTACTACTAACAATTCTTCTGGAAAGGCATCCACTTCTAAGTCTTCAGGTTATGCGTTGAAAACAACTAAGGAAGAAGACGCGGATACATCCTCCTCAGACGATGACGAGAACCTTTCTATGGAGGAATTTGAGAAGCAGCTCGCTCTCTTGACAAGGAAGTTTCGCCGCAACTTTCGAAGGGGTAATTCAAGCAAATCTCCATCCTTCGGAAAGTCGAACAAAGGCAAGGGTACTTCAAGTTACAAGTCAAGAAAGCAAGAGAACTTCTCAAAGGATAAGAAAAGTTCAGAAGGACAACTACAATGCTTCAAATGTCGAGGCTACGGCCACATTGCAACGGAGTGTCCTAACAAGTATCCGGCAAAGAAGAAGGCGATGCAGTCGTCACTTGGGATGACAACTCAACGTCAAATGAGTCGTCTTCGAGTGATGAAGAAAAAGAGCTCCACTGCATTCCACGCGTCCGTATCTTCACCCTTCATGTGCTTTATGGCAAGTACATCCGAGTCGTTGTCCAACTCCACGTTGAAAAAGAATGCAACGGACAATGAATCGGATGATTCGGAAGGTGAAAGATTTTGCTCTAGCCTACCACAGACTTTGAGGGATTCAAAGAAGTGGCTAAGCAAACAAGAGTTTGAGAGGGAGAGTGCATGATCTCGAAGAAGAAGCAAAAGAGCGACTTCTCTCTCAAACGCTCTTGAAGTGGAAAGGGAAAACCTGATAAAGCAAATGTTTCCCTTCAAGAGTCCAATGAGCAACTTGAGAAGGAACATACAAATCTGGTGGATAACGCGAATCACTTCTCAAAGCTCTACAACGAGGCTCGACAGGATAACCTGGAAATGACAAAGACCATTTTCCAACTCAAGGATGACTTACAGCGATTCTCTTCAGGAAGGAGTAAGTTGGATAGACTTCTTGGTCTTGGTCAATCAAATCGGTTCGGCCTCGGATACACTCAAACTGGAAACAGTCCAAGTTCGAGTGGGACAGTTTTTGTGCCTCAGTCGGTATCTCCTCCTCCGACACCGGAATTCAAGACAAACAACGACAACAAACCTACTTCATCCTCTTTGGGATCGTCAAGATCTAAGGTATGTTTTCGTTGTGGTGTTTCAGGGCACATAAGAAGAAATTGCAAGACGGGAGTCAAACGCTCACCTCAATCACCTCTTGCAACGACTACCAAAAAGGCGCCTCCCCGGAAATCAAAGCAAAACCTTTCAAAAGAAAAGAGCCTTGGTAGTTCACCGCGCAAGACGACATCATCAAGGAGCGGCAATCGATCTGACAAGACGCCTTCACCTAGGAGAATAACCTCACGACCATTACCGACGCACTCCAAAGGGTTTGGGTGCGCAAAGGTGAAATTTACCCTTGTCTTGTTACCAATGTTTCCTTGCATGGATATGATAGTTCGTCTTGGTATCTGGATAGCGGTTGTTCCCGTCACATGACCGGTGACAAAAATAGTTTTCAAAATCTTGAGAAAATCTCCGGAGGACTTGTTGTTTTCGGAGACGGTCGATCTTCCAAAATTGTTGGAAAAGGGATGGTAGCTATTCCAGATGGCCCGATTTTGAAAAACGTCTTATTTGTTGATGGCCTTAAGACTAACCTCATAAGCATAAGTCAACTTTGCGACAATGGTTTTTCAGTTAACTTTTCATCTGTTGAATGCGTTGTAACTGATAAGGACCATGTCTTCTTTTTAAAAGGGGTTAGATCTGAAAACAATTGTTATGTTGTTCCTAATAAATTTTTTGAAAATTGTAACTTAGCCACTTTGAATAATGAAACTCTTTGGTATGAAAGGCTAGGTCACCTAAATTTTAAGGAACTTACTAGAATTTCAAACAAGGACGTGGTCAAGGGGGTTCCAAAACTTTTATTTAAACAAAACATTGTGTGTGGTGGTTGCCAAAAGGGGAAAACAGTCTAGGACTGCACACAAGAACTTGAACCACGTTGGTACAAAACGGCCCTTGGAACTTTTGCACATGGACTTAATGGGGCCGACCCGTCAACCATCTTTGGGAGGTAAATGGTATATTTTTTTATTGGTTGATGATTTCTCTCGGTATTCTTGGGTAGCATTTTTAAAAGAGAAAGCTGATACTTTTGATTCTTTTCACGAGATTTGCCTTCGTATTATGATTGAAAAGAATGAAAAGATCATTCGTGTTAGAAGTGATAGAGGTGGAGAATTCATTAATTCAAAATTCATTGACTTTTGTACTTCAAACGGTATTAAGCATGAATTCTCTGCACCCTATACACCTCAACAGAATGGTGTTGTCGAGCGCAAGAACAGGGTTGTTCAAGAGATGGCGCGTGTGATGCTTCATAGCCGGAATTTACCGCTACATTTTTGGGCTGAAGCTGTGAACACCGCTGTCTATGTCATTAATCGAGTGTTCTTGCGCCCGGGAACGTTAAATACACCATATGAACTATGGTGTGGTAGAAAACCCAACATCAAATATTTTCGCATCTTCGGGAGTCGGTGTTACATTTTACGTGACCGTGAAAACCTTGGAAAGTTTGACTCACGAAGTGACGAAGGGATTTTCTTGGGGTATTCTACTAATAGTAGAGCATATCGAGTTTTTAACTTGGAATCTAAGACGATCGTAGAATCTATAAATGTTAAAGTAGATGAAGCTTTTCACTTTGGATCTGGAAAATCTACCCTCGACATCTCTCTAGATGATGATTCTCCTGCTAGTGCATCTTCTCATGATAATACTTTCAATATTAATGATGCATCTAATGGCTCTTCTAGTTTATCTGATGTGCAGGAATCATCTCATGTATCTCCGAGTACTCCGTTTCAACAAACGTTACGAATCTCCAAGGATCATCCGGAATCGAATATTATTGGAGATCCACAAGAAGGAGTCAGAACTCGGAGGCAGTTGGTTTGTGGATTCGCTTGCTACGTATCTTTAATCGAACCAAAGAACATAGATGAAGCTCTTCAGGATGACTACTGGATTAAAGCAATGCAGGAAGAGCTCCATCAATTTGAGCGAAACAAAGTCTGGGAATTAACGAAGCCTCCACAGCAACACAATGTGATAGCTACCAAATGGATCTTCAAGAACAAGAAAAATGAGGATGGTACTATCATCAGGAACAAGGCACGATTAGTTGCTCAAGGCTACTCTCAAGTAGAAGGTATAGACTTTGACGAAACATTCGCCCCTGTAGCTAGACTCGAGTCCATTCGTATACTGTTTGCTATTGCTTGTCATTTTAAAATCAAATTATTTCAAATGGACGTTAAGAGCGCATTTCTAAATGGGTTTTTAAATGAGGAAGTTTATGTGGCTCAACCGAAAGGTTTTGTAGATCATAAACAACCTAACCATGTTTTTCGTTTGAAAAAGGCTCTTTACGGTCTGAAACAAGCACCGCGAGCATGGTACGAAAGGTTAACAAAGCACCTTTTGGAGAAGGGCTATACTCGAGGGGGAGCTGACAGGACTCTCTTTGTGAAGCATTATCAAAACAATTTCATTGTAGCACAAATATATGTCGATGACATAGTATTTGGCGCAACAAGAGATAATGATGCTTCTAAATTCGCGGAGACCATGGAAAGCGAATTTGAGATGTCCATGATGGGCGAATTGACTTATTTCCTTGGATTGCAAATTAAACAAAATGATGAAGGTATTCACTTGAGTCAATCCAAGTATGCAATGGAGTTGGTTAAAAAGTTTGATCTTGAAAATTGTAAAGATTTTCCAACTCCAATGGGAACTAGCCACAAGGGATTTGGAAGTGAATCACATAGTGAGAATGTAGACGAGAAACTGTATAGAAGTATGATTGGAAGTCTACTTTACCTCACGGCTAGTCGCCCGGATATATCTTTTGGTGTTGGGATCTGCGCGAGATATCAATCAGCACCAAAGGAGGTTCACCTGAAAGCGGTGAAACAGATCATCCGGTATATCAAAGGATCAATTAATTTCGGAATTTGGTATCCTATGGGAACAAGTCTGGATATTGTTGGATACTCAGATGCCGATTGGGCAGGATCAGTGGATGATCGGAAAAGCACGAGTGGTGCATGCTTCTATCTTGGCCATTGTCTTGTTGCATGGCATAGTAAAAAGCAGAATTGCATAGCACTCTCGACTGCCGAAGCGGAATACATTTCAGCTGGAAGTTGCTCAACTCAACTCATTTGGATGAAAAGCGTATTGAGCGACTTCCGCATTTCAGCATCTTCGGTAACAATTCTTTGTGACAACACAAGTGCAATTAACATTTCAAAAAACCCTGTGTTGCACTCTAGAACAAAACATATTGAACTTAGATATCATTTTCTTAGAGAGCTAGTTGAATCAAATACTCTTCAACTTTCATATATTTCAACTGAGGATCAATTAGCTGACATTCTAACAAAACCTTTGGATCAAAAACGTTTTATTCATTTACGAAAAGCAATTGGAATGCTTTCCTTGAAATAAACTTCTTTTTGAAACCTTTGCTTAGGATAGGTTTTGTATTTGTTTTTGTTTTGTTCATTATCTATGTTTGTACATAGGACATTAATTGAGCATAGATCATAATTGACTTTAATTGCATCTTTTCACACATTTAGAAATTTATTATGCTTTTGCCATCATAATATTTCACTGTTGTAATGATCATTTATGTTAATTAAATCATCTTCTGAGTGATCAAAGTCAATTTCTCTCTCTCAATGATCTCTTGGTATAGTCATTATCTTATTTGACTGCTGAGTCGAGTATGAAATCGAGATCAATATTTGGTTGAATACCTTATATCTTAAATAATTGATAGCCAATTAAGGGGGAGTCATAGAAAAAGTAAAATGCTCAAAAGATGTGGAAAGAGTTACATCCCAATGAGGAGTGTGAAACTACCACCACATGGAGGAAAGAGCTACCACCTCGGTCGTCCGAGTATTGTGTGCAGCTACCACATGTATACCAAGCATGGTTGTTCAAATTTTGATTAAGTAAAATGCATGTTGAAATACTTGACTCCGTCAAATTTCAAGGTTGGTATAAGGTGGGTTTTTAAAGAAAGATGCTCAAAGAGCCACTCTCTTCAACAGATTGTCTAGATACATTATCTACTATATTTGGGATTTCAAACATCTATTGATCTTTGTATTTCATTTTCTTTACTGAATTGATGATTTAATAAAGGCATTACTCATAAGATCAAGTTAGATGTAATTGAAGGTGTTCAACTTTAAGGGATTTAATTTTTGTAAATTTTCGTTTCATTTTTGGATATTATTGATAGATTTGGCATAATCTAATTCTTGTTGTATGAAACGATGATTTTTGTTTAAAGTTGATACACATTTGTGCTTACAATCTTTTTCTGTTTTTTTTCTTGAATTTCTCTGAAATTTTCTAAAGAAAAAGTTGGAGCCGATCCGGATCGGGCAAGATGATCCGGATCCCGAACGCAGGTTTTCTTCTGCGGGCTGACGATCCGGATTGGACCTGCCGATCCGGATCCCGAACGCAGTTTCTCACTGCGGGTAGCCGATCCGGATCGCAATCATGAACTGATCCGGATCACGGCTAGGATTTTATAAAGAACAAAAGGGTTTTGATTTCTTTTACTCCAATCTTTTGTTCCAAAGTTTCCAGAGCCTCTCTCTCTAGATTTCATCCTTCCTGGAAGCTTTCAAACTCAAGTTCTTCAACTCCAAGTAAGTTTTATTGATCAAAATCTCGGTTTTTCGCCGTTTTTCTCTTTTCCTCCTCAAACGTGATGAATTTCTTGGATCAACTTTGTTTGTGGATGGTTTTTGATCAAATTTCTTTTGAAATAAGAACTCTAGGTAGATTAGTTTTGATTATATGCTAGGTATTCTCCTGATTAACGGATTTTTAGGCTTCGATTTCTAAAATTTCGGTTTTAGGGCATATAATAAGGATTTTCGAAAATCATGCAATTGATCTATTTTTAAAAGTCCTTTTGCAAAACTAATTTGATTCTTAGTCTCTCTACATGATTATGATTGTTTGGGTACAATTTTTCAAATCTTTGAAAATTAACAATTTTCTCATGTGTTCTTGAGTTGTTGCTCACAGGATTTTAATCTTCTTAAAGCACTTGGATCAATGGGATTCTCATGGATCATTCTTTTATTGGTCACTATGGTGCACACTCGGGCCACAAACAAGTTAAAAAGAGCTAAGAAAACACAACAAAAGGGTGAGTTTCATGTGATCAGCGACACAGAAGTAGATTGTCACGAGGTAGATTGGACTGCATTGACAGATGATGATGACTCATTGCCTGAACAAAAGGCGTCTGATGGTTCAAAAGGAAAAGCGTCCGATGCATCGAAAGAAAAAGCACCCATGGACAAAGGTAAAGCACCTATGACTGCACCAACCATCTCAGTGAAAAGGAAACGACTCGCTCGACGGTTTGGACGAGCACGAGGTTTCATGGCTAACGAACCGATTATTCCGGATTCTCCACCTCGGGAGGAACAAGTGTTCGTTAATTCGGATCGCCTAAGGGCGTTTGAGAATCGTGAATGCATTGGTGAGAGGCATGTCAATATAGAGGCCCTACGAGATCACTCTCCTGAGTTTGGCGTTCTAATTGAACAAGCAAACCTTATTCAAGTTTGTCGATTTCCAGAAGTGCTTGGATACTGTCTGCATCTTGTAAGGGCCTTCTATACAAATGCACGGCACCTTCGTGAAATTGAAAACGGTCCAATGGAATTTTACACGAACATCCAAGGCACAAGATTCAAAATTACTCCACAATTGATTGGCGAGGTTTTGGGAATGCCTGCCAGCAAGACAGGAGTTAATTACTTGAAGGGAAAGGTTTTGACGAACACTTTGTGGCAAATGGTTATTAAGAGAATTTGTTTGGAAGGAACGCAATCAACGGAGAAATCGATCAGATCCAAGGAACTTCGTCTTGAGTACCGATTTCTAAACTTCATCACTTGTTACAATATCCTTCCAAATTTGCAGACGAAAGTCTTGAGATGGGATCGAATGCTATTTCTGTATCTCTTAGGACATCCGTCTGAGGCAATGGGATTGAATATCAACATTCCATACATTATTTGGAATAGAATGACAAGATATGTTGAGCACCCTCATCCCACAGAAAGAATTCCATTTCCACTGATTATAATGAGGATCTTGAAGAAATTTCAGGTTGACATTACCTCACCGACTTATCATCAATGTTTGGGTATGATCGATGAGTCCACCGTTGTGAAGTCACTTCACAAATTGCCCCATGTCACTCCAGTCCCTCCGTGCGGAACGAAACCTAGTAGCGGCACTTCCGCGTCACCATCACAACCAGCACCCACACCAGCGAATGAAGCATCAGTCTCATCCATCTACAAAGAACAACAACGATTATCTATTGAGCAGGAACAGATTTCGAAGGCACAGACGAGAATCTCCAATGAGCTCGAGCTCATCACGGCTGCTCACATTACCATAACTAAGAAGGTCAATTCAAAGAACAAGCTGGTGAAAAAGATGTTTTCTAAGATGGGCTGCACGAGCTCTGAAGACTCCGAATCTGATGACTGATTCCTTTCTTTTTATTCTTTTGCAGATTTTTAACCTTTTCTTGTGCAGGCTTTTCAGTTTTTAGGACTTAATCTTAGTTCTAGTTCTTAAATTTTCGGAACATTTTCGTTGAAATTTTTAACTCTCATTCAATTTTTGGTAATTTTGGCTTTGTTTGTGACAAAAAGGGGGAGAGAGTTTAAAGAACTTGAACAATGATATTGTGAAAATTGTGATCTTGTATACATCAAGGTACAATGATGAACAATGATGACTGCATCAAGGTACAATGATGAACAATGCTGATGTGAAAATTTGTATACATCAAGGTAAGTATCACTTCAACTTCAACTTTGGTTTTCATCTTGTGATTGTTTGCATGTCTCTACTAACTATTCGACTAACTATTTGGGCATGTAATATGACTAACAAGTTGATGTTCACTAACATGACATTTGGTTTTTGACTGCATAGAAGATATGTTGGTTTTTGACTATGATTCTCTTACATATCTGAATTCTCAAATGTCATGATGATCAGATAAACTCTATCTCTGTACTAGGTTTTGAATGCTAAATATTCTTGAGGTATCTAACGATCTCTTTTTGTCAAGAATGATTTCTTTGTACAGAGAGTACAGATGTCTAAGTCTAGAGTATGTTTTAGGAGTTTATCTCATGTTTTTAAATTTTTGGATCTCCATTGTAAATTTTTGTTGTATGGTGATAGCAACAAAAATATCTTTTTGAATTTTCTTTAGTGGATCTGTGTTTTGTCACGAAACCGCCAAAGGGGGAGATTGTTATGGAATTTGAGTTGGCGTAGTTTCGTGAAAGTCTCAAGTCTTGAAGATTGAAGATGAAGAAAGTTGGATCATTTAACTCAATCTCAAGAAAGAAGAATTCAAAAGGATCAGGTATGTTTAACTAAAGATTTTGTGTGATCCGAATACTTCTTGTAGTGTAGAAACACTTGGAAGAATCTTTCATTGCATAAAAATCAAAAACTGGACTTGGGACATGTTCAGGATCCGGATCAGGTTGTTCGATCCGGATCCCGAAAGTGGTTCGTTCATACACCAGTTCAATCCGGATCGTAGCCTCTCTTGATCCGGATCCCGAACACTGAGTTTACCATCTTCCTTGAACGATCCGGATCAGGCTTCGCAATCCGGATCCCGAACGTTGATGTTTGGTGAACTGTATGAACGATCCGGATCAAGCACTTCTATCCGGATCCCGAACCTTCATTTTTCTGGAATTGCCTGACTCGTTACGACGATCCGGATCACAGCTAATCCGATCCGGATCGCCGTCCGTAAAATTTCCAGAAATGTTAGGTTTTTGATTCTTATCTCCTTCCTAGGGTTTCTAACCTATAAATAGACCCTATGACTCTTTTTCTAGGGTTAATCCAAAAAGAGGCCGAAAATCCAAATAGCCGTCATTTTCATATATCATCTTATACGGCTCTAGATCCACATATAGAGAAGAAAGGAAATCATTAGAGAATACTCTATGTTTCTTCATCTATATTGATTAGTTTGATTCTAGGTTTTCATACTCACATCTTGAGTTGAATCAAACTAATGAATACTTAGATGGTATTTCCGATCTATCTTTGATCTAAGTATTCGGCGGATCATCACCACCAAAAATAACGATTTACCCCAAAAATCGGCGCGTGGATTCGCGTGTCCTTGTGGATTCAAGGTTCAACCGCTCTCGTGGATTCAGAGCGAGGCACGTTCGTGGATTCGAAGGGTGCTATTGGGTGAAGACCGTGGATTCGGTCGGACGTCGTGGATTCGACGTTGGACGCCGTGGATTCGGCGTTGGGCGCAGATCGTGGATTCGAGAAGCGTCGTGGAGCGAGCGGAGAAGATCCTCTAGGAGCGTATGGAAAAGGTTGAGTCGTAAGTGTGTACGGTAAATCACCTTGTACGTGTTTTAATTCTAGTGGATTTCTGCCGTGTTATCGGTCCCGTGGTTTTTTACTCCGGTGATGGAGTTTTCCACGTAAAAAATCTTGCGTATTATTTTTATTTCCGCATTGGGTTTTTATCGCAACGATTTTTGAGTGTTTATACGTTTACACCTATTCACCCCCCTCTAGGTGTTTTTTCCCCTATTTAGATCCTTATTACATATAACCCAACAAATATGACGCCGTGCATATACAAAGGAGACTCTGTCCGCTTGAAGAGTGAATTTGTATATGTGGCGGTCTGACACGCACCGGGGGCGAGGTCGATACTTATTTATAAAGAAAAAAAAAACATACGCTTTTCCGCTTATCCTTAGACCTCCGGGGCGTGACAGATTAAATGATATCAGAGAAAAACAACTTTAACCACAGTAGTCGGTGACCAACATCCACAGTGCATGATGCCACAAGCAAATTGAACAGGAGATAATCAAGGTGTAGGTGCAGTAGATCGTGAGTGTGCGAGGGAAAAAGGGGGATTTAATTTCGGTGCGTCTGTAGGTCGTGGTGCTAGACCAGTTAGGTCTAGGGATGACTTGGGTTCTTTGTATACAGCGAATAATGGCCCGAAATGGGTTATCAGCGGAGAACGCAGGGGCAGAAAGTACGGTGTCAACGGCGGCGGAGTATCAGCTTCTCCGACATCAACTACAAGAGATGGCCGGGCAGTTAGCAACCTTTATGGAACAGATGCGGCAGTGGGCGCCACAGCCGACTACACTAGTGGAGGTCGCCCAGGCTTCTCTGCCCGAACCAGCCGCACCAGTGACGGGACCGCCGGTGGTGAACAGCGAGACTATGGTCGCCCCTCCTCCGACCCCGGTAACCGCAATACCGTCGGTTCGTCCGACGACACCTTCAGTAGCACTAACACCAGCAACCTCGGGACCTACGCTGGGAGCCGCTATTGGAGACCCCTTGGGAGAGACCGTGGTGACACCTACCCCCAGAATGACCGCCGATGCTGCGGGGGGGAAGCCCCTATCCGGCAAACCGAATGGGATAGGGTGACAGCGAACTTGGCAAATTTCAAGAGGTACGACCCACCCGTGTTTGAGGGAGAGACGACCGACCCTTGGGTCGTGAAAAAAGGGGTGGATACCATGGAGAAGCTTTTTGAAGACCTATTGATGGAGGAACATGAACGGGTCCCTTTGGCAGTCCACTTCCTTGAGGGAAACGCCCGCATGTGGTGGAAGACGGTGCGCCCTGACCCCTCGATGGGCACCGCCCTTCCATCTTGGACCACGTTCTGAGAAAAACTGTTTGGGGCATTTCTCTCCGACAGCATCAAACAGCAGATGGAAGATGACCTGAGGCACATCAAGCAAGGAAGTCGGACAGTTATGGGATACCAACGGGCATTTGTGAGGTTGATCAAATGTGTTCCCTTTGTCATAAGAGACGAACCTCACAAAGCCCGTCGTTTTGTGGCGGGTTACGAAGGGACATCTTCGAGGTGGTGCAAGCGGCGGATTTGCACACCTTCCAGGAGGCAGTCGATAGAGCCACCGCGGTGGAGCGCGGATTGGCAATTTCACGAGCCCGATGGGAGAGCTCAGACCACAGCGGGGATAAGAAACAAACTCGGCCAAATTTTGGAGAAGAGCATACCAAGAGGAGCCGGCCTCCTAAACACCTGAGATCGCAACAAGGAATCAAGAATGCGTCGACGGGAGGACAAAGGCCGGTGGGCAAGCCTTGCATTATTTGTGACGGAATACACCAAGTGATCGAATGTCCCCAGAAGCGAGACCACTATTTTCGATGCGGCAAATCGGGGCACTTTCGTTTCAACTGCCCCTCCAAGACGGGGACACCACCCGTAGCAGCATCTACGCCTTCGTCTCAACCGGGAGGAGGGAGAGTCTATACGATGACTCACCAGGGGACGGATCCACAAAGCACGATGTAGCAGGTAATACTCGAGTTTCAGATCTTCGTGCTAGAACTTTTGTGTCAACACCTGAGCATCCCACTCTTTCACCTCGCATCATGTTTCCGCCCTACCTTAGTTATTAGAAGAAATCTCCACCGTAGAAATAAGTTCGGTCGGATCCTCAGGCTATCCCTCGAGGCAGGCGGCCTTACTCCTTCCTGCCCAACGAGGGTGGGGCGGGTTCTTAGTCTCTAAGAACTAATGAGGTTTCCGTTAAGGGTTATCGGCGTAGCGCTTGGGGCCGACAGTCGCGGAAATCTTTAAGCGGTAGTTGACTGCTTGAAGTTCCAAGCGTGTCTCCAGGAACCGGACTTACCGGAACTTGTAAACTCAGCTTGTAGGAACGCCTTCTGCTCGCTTTTCTTTGTTGCGGGCAAGAAGCTTGGTAGAAGGCAGTCGAGTAGCGTTCACAAGTACCGTATGGATCTTGACACGAGAAGAACAAGTACCCCTCTACCTCGGATAGATGACCTATGCGATCAACTACAAGGAGCAACGACATTCCCAAAGATTGATCTGCGGTCCGGCTATCACCAGCCTAGAGTCCGGGGTGATGACATACTGAAAACATACCTGCGAGCTCGGAATAGTCAACATGAGTTTACGGTTATACCGTTTAGACTCGTTAACGCACCAGCGGTGCTCATGGGCATGATGAATAGGATACTCAAGCCCTTCTTAGACCAGTCGGTGATGGCCTTATAGTGGATGTTCCGATCTACTCTCGCACAGACAAGGGGTATGGGGAACACTTGCGAGTAATCCCCCAGACCCTCCGGGATCAGAAACCATATACCAAAACTTATAAAGTGTGAGTTATGGCTTCGCGAGGTGGACTTTTTGGGGCATATCGTTTCGGCATATGGAATTGCAGTGGATCCGAGGAGGATTGAATCAGTGACCAACTGGGCTCGGCCAACAACGGTGATGGAAATCCGAAGCTCCTTAGGACGGGCAGGCTACTACAGACGCTTCGTGGGAGACCACTTCCCTAAATCGACTAACCCAAAAAGGGTAGAGATTCGTCTGGACGGCCCAGTGCCAAAAGAGTTTCAAAGAACTTAAAGACAGACGCACACAGGCGCCAGTGCTCATACAGCCGAAGCCCGGAAAGGACTATAAGATCTAGTCTGACGAATCTCCAAGGGAATCTTGGGAGACCAAACAACGGACACGCGACTACAACTGGTGCGAGACAGAATATCCTCGGAGCAAGGTGGAGTTTTCATGATTGACTCAGGTGATGTAATAAGAATGCGGGGACGAATTTGTGTACCTGATAAGCTAGAAATGAGGGAAGAAAATCTAGCAAAAGCATATAATACCTCCTACACCGCACATCCCGGAGGTACAAAGAGGTGCAAGGATCTGTGGCAGACCTTCTGGTGGCCCAAATTAGAGAGCGGTGTGACACACTTCGTGGCGCAACATTGGGTGTGCCAACAGGTGAAAGCGAAACATCAGCGACCGGCGGGGAAACAGACGCTTCGGCTTACGAGGGAAGTGGTAGCAGGAAAGACCTCTTACGAAGAGTAATTTTGGTCTCGACCCCAAGAGAACCCTTAGAAGTAAATACCTCGTATCTTCCTGCCCAATGAGGAGGTGAACACTTAGTTGCCTTATGTGTTGGCTTTTTGTTTAAGGGTTAAGTAGGTTCAAATTCCTGCCTTGTGACAATAGGCACAGGGGACTCACAAGTTGAGTTGGGTGATGTAGGTTTTTATAGGATCCACAAGGATCTAAATAGGTACTATCAAACAACTAGAGGGGGGGTGAATAGGTGTAATACTTATAAAACCAAATCTCAGTGCAAAATAAAAACCAATGCGGAAAATAAAAACAGCACACCGAGATATACGTGGAAACTCCAATCCAGGAGAAAAACCACAGGACCAACACGCAATAACAATCCACTAAGAATAGAAGAATAACAAGGTGATTACCGACTCCACGGACTCAAACCCCTCCTTCAGCTTCTTCGGACCTTGCGCTCACCGATTGGATGTCCACGCAATAACAATCCACTAAGAAAAGAAGAATAACAAGGTGATTACCGTCTCCACGGATTTAACCCCTCCTTCAACTTCTTCGGACCTTGCGCTCCAACGATTGCACATCCACTGCACACGTTCGAATCCACGAACGCCACTCGAATCCACGAGCACACGTTTCGAATCCACGAAACACCTTTAGCACACCGAATCCACGATGCCACGTCGAATCCACGACGCAAACTCAGCCGGTAAGAAAATTGGCTTCGATGGTGATCCTTTGCTTAGATTCTCATTGAGGAACCGTAGAAGAAATCTCTAAGCAAAGATTAGATCAATTCGACAAAAGATATGTTCTTGAAAGAACCGTCGAATTGACCTAAAAGAGGCTATAAAGAAGAACGATAAAAACCTAGCCTCTAGGGTTGCTCTCAAGTGTTTTATCAATTGATCGGCCGTGCTCCCCACGTTTTTGAGAAACCCTAAATGTCTATTTATAGTTTAGAAACCTTTGGAAAGAGATAAGAATCAAAAACTTACCTTATCTGGAAATTTTTAGGACGGCGATCCGTATCGGATTTACTGTGATCCGGATCGTCGTAACGAGTCAGGCTATTCCAGAAAAACAGGGTTCGGGATCCGGATTGAAATGCCCGATCCGGATCGTTCATGTATTCCAGCAAAAGCCCATGTTCGGGATCCGGATCGAAATGACCTTTGATCCGGATCGGATTTGGCAATGAACAAGCACCCTTCGGGATCCGGATTGGACTGTCTGATCCGGATCCTGAACATGTCCCATGTCCAGTTTTTGATTTTTATGCAATTAAAAATTCATCCAAGTGTTTCTACACTATAAGAAAGTATTCGGATCACCAAAATTATTTAGTTAACCATACCTGATCCTTTTGAATACTTTCTTCTTGAGATTGATGTAATTGATCCACAATTCTTCAACTTCAATCTTCAAGACTCAAGACACTGAGTGTCAACTTGAGCTCTTGTTGAATCTTCTCTAAGTCTTTGATTGCTGATTGACAATTTGATCCCTTTAAGACTCCGACTCAACTCACTGACTTGACTCACGAAATATGCCAACACCAAAATGCCGTAACAATCTCCCCCTTTGGCAATTTCGTGACAAAACCCAAAAATACATAAAAGCGCTCAAGTCACTCATCTTAAACCAAAAAATCGAAACTCAATGTCATCACCAAAACATTGACTTTCTTTGCGTGAAAGATCCAATAAACAAAAATACATTTGAACCAGTCTTAGAACAAACTCTATGACTTGGACTTGGAGTCTTAAAGTGATGTAGATCCTGCAAAAACAAAACTCCAAACAAATCAAAAGTCAGTCGTTAGAAATTAAATGTAAATCATACATTTGATTCGTCCTTTTGGTTCTTTTGTTTTTCGGCTCCTTTTTCTCATCTCCTTTCTTTTTCTCGATGATCTCATCTCCGTCTCCCCCTATCTCGATGATCTCATCTCTGTCTCCCCCTATCTCGATGATCTCTTCTCCCCTATTTCTCTCTTCTCCCCTATTTCTCTTCTCCCCCTTTTTGTCACAAATTGTCAAACAGTGAACATACTTAGACAAAAAGAAATCACTAACAGCATTAGTCCATAGTGAAAGAGAGATAAAAGCTCAGTTCCGGTATATAACAAAAACATAGATTGCGTACCGGTACTCGAACGCAAAAATCAAATAATTTCTTGAAACAAATCCAGATTTTGAAATATTTGAATTACCGATTTGTATTCCATCAAGAAAATAATTTAAGTGCTTGAGAATAATATGAGATCACATAGATGTCATTCAATCCAATTAATTTCACAAAAATTAAAAAGATTTACTCCGAAATCATGAAAAACAAAGATAAAACATTATAAACCGTTTTTCACATTATATACGTCAAACACAAGTCATCAAAAATAATCTTGAGATCCAAAGTCTATCAAGATGTAACGGATGTACAAAGATGACTTACAGAGATTTCCAAATGACATCAATTTGATTTCTTACCCTTTCAAATTTGAGATAAGCACTAAAATACCTAAGGGTGGCTCTTTGAGCATCTTTCAACTATCCCACCTTATACCAACCAGGAGATTGTTCAGAATATAAGAACTTTGAATATGAATCTCCGAATGCTTCAACTAAACAAAATTTCATAAAATATTTTTCAAGCATCCAAAACATGTGGTAACTTTTTCCAACATGTGGTGGTAGTTTTCACACTCCTTTCGGATGTAACTCTTTCCACATCTTTTACAATTCATTTATTTACCCTTGTAGGAATGCAATCTCTTACGTGAAAGAATTAAATCCCAAATTTTAGTCTATCGGTTGTCTCACGTTTATCACAATGAATTCACACAACCGAGATAGAATAATTATCTAAAGATCACACATGATTTCTAAAATTTGATGAATATAATTATCAAAAACTCTTATAATGAAGTATCTTCAAGAATTATGATTAGGGAGTAAAGTTGATAATCCATATAAAATTAAATTGGAGTGATTGAAAGTGAAAACCCTTTTTATTCAATGCACTTGTTCGTTAAAATTCTTTTGTTTAAAAAACAAAACATAAAAACGAATAGCATTGAAAACATGTAATGCAGAGATTCAGAAAAATATGAAAGGAAAACCAATCAAAGTATTACATACAGTCATAAGCTATTTAGAACTTAAGACAAGGAAAGATATCACCTTTCCGAATCCAAAATTATCGAATTTTGGGTTGTCTTGATTCATTGTGGTTGGGAGATGATAACTTTGACTGTTGATCCACCTTAGGTCTTTGCCTCGCAGTGATCCACTTGTATGATTGATGTTGTGGCTCGGACCTTTGGTGGTATGAGTGAACTCCATTGACTTGATGTGTCTTTTGATTCCGTTGAGTTCGCTCCGTAGATGAAGTTGCCAAAGGACTCTTCTTTCTCTTTTTCGGGCAATTCTTCACCAAATGTCCTTCAAGTCCACATAAGTGACAAGTTCTTCCTTTCAATTTCATTGTGGAACTTGAAGCATGCACAGTTTGGTCCTTTTTGAATCCCAAACCAACCTTGCTTGTTTGACCTAATCCGGACATACAATCTAGTTTCTTGGAACCGGTGGAAAGCCTTTGTATGTCGAATTTGAGTTCATGAACTTGCTTGGTCAAAACTTGGTTGGTGACATGAATCTCCTCAAACTGTTTTTCTAGAAAACCAATCTTGTCCATATATGATTTAGCGTTTGTCTCCGATTGGTTTAGCTTTTCTTGGAGGATTTTATTGTTATTCAATAAACGTCCTTGTTCCTCCTCGAGATCATGAAGTTTTATCTTTAAAGCATGATTCTAGTCTTGATTCTCAAGTTGTTGCTTCCTCAACTTCTTGATATGCTTGGCCATCTTCTTAGATTCCGCAAGAAGTTGTTGATATGCCTCAACGAGTTCTTCTTCGTCCGACTCCCCCTCACTTGATGACTCTCCGTTGGATGTTGATGTTTCATGCAAAATCAAAGGAATAGAGTCAGTGATTAAAGATGATAAACAAACATTAGAAGAGGGAATTTGAGAAGCATGTAAGGCAACGACTTTTTCCTCTTTACTTGAGGTCGATTCATTAGAAGTTGAATCGTCCCAAGTTTTCGCTTGCAAAGCCTTTTTTTTATATGATTTCGGAGAAGGACATTCCGTTGAAAAATGGCCGTAGCCTTTGCATCTATAGCATTGGATTTCCCCTTCGAAATCATCTTTTTCTTTTTCTTTAGAAGGTTTTGCAAAGCTTTTAAGGTTAGAGGATTTAGAACCCGATGATCCTTTAGAAGGTTTCGTGGATGAAGATCCATCGGTTCGATTCTTCCAAAATTTCCGACGAAATTTCTTTACGATCCGCGCCAATTGTTCTTCAAAATCGACAAAAGAGATTTCATCGTCGGAACTTGATTCGCTATCTTCTTCCTTTGTTGATTTGAATGCAATACCTGTAAGCTTAGAAGAAGACTTGGAAGAAACTTGATTAGTAGGAAAAGTCATTTCATAAGTTTGCAAAGCACCTACTAATTCCTCTACACTCATCTCATCCGGATGACTAACGGTTTCGATGGCGGTAACCTTTGCCCTAAACCGTTCCGGAAGAATCCGAAGTATCTTTCTTACAACTTTCGACTCCGGGATCTTTTCTCCTAAATTAGCACAAGTATTGATTACATCTTGAAGTCTAGTGTAATAATCTGTAAACAATTCATACTCTTCCATATGAATAGAGTCAAATTGACTTGTAAGCATCTGGAGCTTTTGAATTTTTACAAGATTAGTACCCTCATGTGTAATTTTGAGAATATCCCAAATTTTCTTCGCGGTTTCACACGCGGAAATTCGTGTAAATTCAGTCGAGGAAAGAGAATTAAATAGAGCGTTCATACCTTTCCCATTGTAAGAAGATCTTTCAATTTCCTCTTTGGACCATCTAGAGCAAGGTTTTGGGGTAGTAGAATTTCCTACTTCCTCAACAGGATGCACCCAACCGTATTCCACGGTTTGCCATACCTGCTCATCAATTGAGATGAGAAACGCTCTCATCCGCACTTTCCAATAAGCATAATTGGTCCCATCAAAAAGATGAGGTCTAAAAATATTACCACTTTCACCCGACATGATAGATAAACCTAAAACCCGCTCTGATACCAATTGTAGGTTTTTATAGGATCCACAAGGATCTAAATAGGTACTATCAAACAACTAGAGGGGGGGTGAATAGGTGTAATACTTATAAAACCAAATCTCAGTGCAAAATAAAAACCAATGCGAAAAATAAAAACAGCACACCGAGATATACGTGGAAACTCCAATCCAGGAGAAAAACCACGGGACCAACATGCAATAACAATCCACTAAGAATAGAAGAATAACAAGGTGATTACCGACTCCACGGACTCAAACCCCTCCTTCAGCTTCTTTGGACCTTGCGCTCACCGATTGGATGTCCACGCAATAACAATCCACTAAGAAAAGAAGAATAACAAGGTGATTACCGTCTCCACGGATTTAACCCCTCCTTCAACTTCTTCGGACCTCGCGCTCCAACGATTGCACGTCCACTGCACACGTTCGAATCCACGAACGCCACTCGAATCCACGAGCACACGTTTCGAATCCACGAAACGCCTTTAGCACACCGAATCCACGATGCCACGTCGAATCCATGACACAAACTCAGCCGGTAAGAAAATTGGCTTCGATGGTGATTCTTTGCTTAGATTCTCATTGAGGAACCGTAGAAGAAATCTCTAAGCAAAGATTAGATCAATTCGACAAAAGATATGTTCTTGAAAGAACCGTCGAATTGACCTAAAAGAGGCTATAAAGAAGAACGATAAAAACCTAGCCTCTAGGGTTGCTCTCAAGTGTTTTATCAATTGATCGGCCGTGCTCCCCACGTTTTTGAGAAACCCTAAATGTCTATTTATAGTTTAGAAACCTTTGGAAAGATATAAGAATCAAAAACTTACCTTATCTGGAAATTTTCAGGACGGCGATCCGGATCGGATTTACTGTGATCCGGATCGTCGTAACGAGTCAGGCTATTCCAGAAAAAACAGGGTTCGGGATCCGGATTGAAATGCCCGATCCGGATCGTTCATGTATTCCAGCAAAAGCCCATGTTCGGGATCCGGATCGAAATGACCTTTGATCCGGATCGGATTTGCCAATGAACAAGCACCCTTCGAGATCCGGATTGGACTGTCTGATCCGGATCCTGAACATGTCCCATGTCCAGTTTTTGATTTTTATGCAATTAAAAATTCATCCAAGTGTTTCTACACTATAAGAAAGTATTCGGATCACCAAAATTATTTAGTTAACCATACCTGATCCTTTTGAATACTTTCTTCTTGAGATTGATGTAACTGATCCACAATTCTTCAACTTCAATCTTCAAGACTCAAGACACTGAGTGTCAACTTGAGCTCTTGTTGAATCTTCTCTAAGTCTTTGATTGCTGATTGACAATTTGATCCCTTTAAGACTCCGACTCAATTCACTGACTTGACTCACGAAATATGCCAACACCAAAATGCCGTAACAGGTGAACCTAGTAAGTCGAGTGGGGCTGCGATCCACAATAGACCTAACGGCAAGAGGCCCAACAATGGACCCAACGTCCAGGTGGGTTGAGTCAGGCCAAGACCCGAGGCGTTGTAACAGCACGCCTTAGACGTCCGGGTGGGTTGAGTCAGGCCAAGACCCGAGGCGTTGTAACAGTACGCCTTAGACGTCCAGGTGGGTTGAGTCAGGCCAAGACCCGAGGCGTTGTAACAGTACGCCTTAGATAAATGGGTTGCGTATTCCTAATAGTTCGAGCTTTTGGGATTAATGGTTGGCATCATTCGGGATTTTGGGGTGCGTAGGCCCGGTGGCATACCGGTTGGCTTTACTGCTAAACCTCGATGCGGAGGTTGGCACGGGGGGGGGGGGGGGGGGGGGGGGGGGGGGGGGGGGGGGGGGGGGGGGGGGGGGGGGGGGGGGGGGGGGGGGGGGGGGGGGGGGGGGGGGGGGGGGGGGGGGGGGGGGGGGGG
>CM055063.1:47707912-47819687 GCA_029204045.2 Tillandsia leiboldiana | reverse complement strand
TTGCAGTGGATCCGAGGAGGATTGAATCAGTGACCAAATGGGCTCGGCAACAACGGTGAGGAAATCCGAAGCTCCTTAGGACGGGCAGGATACTACAGACGCTTCGTGGGAGGACCACTCCCTAACTCGACTAAACCCCCCAAAAGGGTAGAGATTCGTCGGAAGGCCCAGTGCCAAAAGAAGTTTCAAAGAACTTAAGACAGGCGAACACCGGCGCATTGCTCATACAGCCGAAGCCCGAAAGGACTATAAGAGTCTAGTCTGACGAAAATCTCAAAGGGGAAATTGGGGGGACCAACAAACAGGACACGCGACTACAATGGTGCGCGACAGAATATCCTCGGAGCAAGGTGGAGTTTCATGATTGACTCAGGTGACATGTAATAAGAATGGGGGACGAATTGTGTACCGATAAGCTAGAAAATGAGGAAGAAAATCTAGCAAAAGCATATAATACCTCCTACCCGCAACATACGGCGGTACAAAGAGTGCAAGGAGCTGTGGCAGACCTTCTGGTGGCCACAAATTAGGAGCGGGTGTGACACACTCGTGGCGCAACATTGGGTGTGCCAACAGTGGAAAGCGACAAAATCAGCGACGGCGGGGAAACAGAAGCCTTCGGCTTACGAGGGAAGTTGGTAGCAGGAAAGGAACCTCTTACGAAGAGTAAGTGGTTGGTCTCGACCCCAAGAGAACCTTAGAAGTAAATACTCGGATCTTCCTGCCCAATGAGGAGGTGAAACACTTAGTTCCTTATGGTTGGTTTGTTGTTAAGGGGTAAGTAGGTTCAACTTCCTCCTTGTGGACAATAGGCACAGGGGACCACAAGTGAGTTGGGTGATGTAGGTTTTTATAGGATCCACAAGGATCTAAATAGGTACTATCAAACAACTAGAGGGGGGGTGAATAGGTGTAATACTTATAAAAACCAATCTCAGTGCAAAATAAAAACCAATGCGGAAAATAAAAACAGCACACCGAGATATACGTGGAAACTCCAATCCAGGAGAAAAACCACGGGACCAACACGCAATAACAATCCACTAAGAATAGAAGAATAACAAGGTGATTACCGACCTCCACGGACTCAACCCCTCCTTCAGCTTCTTCGGACCTTGCGCTGACCGGTTGGATGCCACGCAATAACAATCCCTAAGAAAAGAAGAATAACAAGGTGATTACCGTCTCCACGGATTTAACCCCTCCTTCAATCTTCGGACCTCGCGCTCAACGATTGCACGTCCACTGCACACGTTCGAATCCACGAACGCCACTCGAATCCACGAGCACACGTTTCGAATCCACGAAACGCCTTTAGCACACCGAATCCACGATGCCACGTCGAATCCACGACGCAAACTCAGTCGATAAGAATATTGACTTCGATGGTGATCCTTTGCTTAGATTCTCATTGAGGAAACCGTAGAAGAAATCTCTAAGCAAAGATTAGATCAATTCGACAAAAGATATGTTCTTGAAAGAACCGTCGAATTGACCTAAAAGAGGCTATAAAGAAGAACGATAAAAACCTAGCCTCTAGGGTTGCTCTCAAGTGTTTTATAAATTGATCGGCCGTAGCTCCCACGTTTTTGAGAAACCCTAAATGTCTATTTATAGTTTAGAAACCTTTGGAAAGAGATAAGAATCAAAAAACATACCTTATCTGGAAATTTTCAGGACGGCGATCCGGATCGGATTTACTGCGATCCGGATCGTCGTAACGAGATTGACGATTCCAGAAAACCAGGGTTCGGGATCCGGATTGCAATGCCCGATCCGGATCGTTCATGTATTCAGCAAAAAACCCATTCGGGATCCGGATCGAAATGCTTGGATCCGGATCGGATTTTGCAATGAACAACACCCTTCGGGATCCGGATTGGTTGTCTGATCCGGATCCTGAACATGTCCCATGTCCAGTTTTTGATTTTTATGCAATTAAAAATTCATCCAAGTGTTTCTACACTATAAGAAAGTATTCGGATCACCAAAATATTTAGTTAAACATACCTGATCCTCTTGAATACTTTCTCTTGAGATTGATGTAACTGATCCACAATTCTTCAACTTCAATCTTCAAGACTCAAGACACTGAGTGTCAACTTGAGCTCTTGTTGAATCTTCTCTAAGTCTTTGATTGCTGATTGACAATTTGATCCCTTTAAGACTCCGACTCAACTCACTGACTTGACTCACGAAATATGCCAATACCAAAATGCCGTAACAATCTCCCCCTTTGGCAATTTCGTGACAAAACCCAAAATACATAAAAGCGCTCAAGTCACTCATCTTAAACCAAAAAATCGAAAAAATGTCATCACCAAAACATTGATTTCTTTGCGTGAAAGATCCAATAAACAAAATTACATTTGAACCACAGTCCTAGAACATACTCTATGACTTAGGACTTGGAGTCTTAAAGTGATGTAATTCCTGCAAAACAAAACTCCAAACAAATCAAAAGTCAGTCGTTAGAAATAGAAATTAACATTGTAAATCCTACATTTGATTCGTCCTTTTGGTCTTTGTTTTTCGGCTCCTTTTTCCATCTCTTCTTTTCATCCATGTTAGCATCTATGTCTCCCCCTATCTCGACGATCTCATTTCTTCTCCCCCTATCTCGATGTTCTGTTCTCCCCTCTTTCTCTCATCTCCATCATTTCTCTTCTCCCCCTTTGTCACAATTGTCAAACAGTGAACATACTAGACAAAAGGAAATCACTAACAACATTAGTTCATAGAGAAAGAGAGATAAAAGCTCAGTTCCGGTATATAACAAAAATGCAGATTGCGTACCGGTACCGAAAGCAAAAAATCAAATAATTCTTGAAACAAATCCAGATTTTGAATCTTTTCAAATACCGATTTGTATTCCATCAAGAAAACAATTTAAGTGCTTTAATAATGAATTCACACAGATGTCATTCAATCCAATTAATTTCACAAAATTAAAAAGATTTACTCCAAAATCATGAAAAACAAAGATAAAACATTATAAACCGTTTTCATGTTATATTCATCAAACACAAGTCATCAAAAATAATCTTGAGATCCAAAGTCTATCAAGATGTAACGGATGTACAAAGATGACTTACAGAGATTTCCAAATGACATCAATTTGATTTCTTACCCTTTCAAATTTGAGATAAGCACTAAAATACCTAAGGGTGGCTCTTTGAGCATCTTTCAACTATCCCACCTTATACCAACCAGGAGATTGTTCAAATATAAGACTTTGCATATAAATCTCCTAAATGCTTCAACTAAACAAATTTCATAAAATATTTTTCAAGCATCAAAAACATGTGGCAGCTTTTCCAACATGTGGTGGTAGTTTTCACACTCCTTTCGGATGTAACTCTTTCCACATCTTTTACAATTCATTTATTACCCTTGTAAGAATGCAATCTCTTACGTGAAAGAATTAAATCCCAAATTTTAGTCTATCGGTTGTCTCACGTTTATCACAATGAATTCACACAACCGAGATAGATTAAGCATCTAAAGATCACACATGATTTCTAAAATTTGATGCTTATAATATCAAAAACTCCTATAATGAAGTATCTTCAAGATTATGATTAGGAGTAAAGTTGATAATCCATATAAAATTAAATTGGAGTGAATGAAAGTGAAACCCTTTTTATTCAATGCACTTGTTCGTTAAAAACCCTTTTGTTAAAAACAAAACATAAAAAACGAAGAGCATTGAAAAACATGTAATGCAAAGATTAAGAAAAATATGAAAGGAAAACAATCAAAGCATTACATACAGTCATAAGCTATTTAGAACTTAAGACAAGGAAAGATATCACCTTTCCGAATCCAAAATCGCGAATTTTGGGTTGTCTTGATTCGTTGTGGCGGGAGTTGTCCGCTTTGACTGTTGATCCACCTTAGGTCTTTGCCTCGCAGTGATCCACTTGTATGATTGATGTTGTGGCTCGGACCTTTGGTGGGTTGAGTGAACTCCTTTGACTTGATGTGTCTTTTGATTCCGTTGAGTTCGCTCCGTAGATGAAGTTGCCGAAGGACTCTTCTTTCTCTTTTTCGGGCAATTCTTCACCAAATGTCCTTCAAGTCCACATAAGTGACAAGTTCTTCCTTTCAATTCATTGTGGAACTTGAAGCATGCACAGTTTGGTCCTTTTTGAATCCCAAACCAACCTTGCTTGTTTGACCTAATCCGGACATACAATCAGTTTCTTGGAACCGGTTGAAAGCCTTTGTATGTCGGATTTGAGTTCATGAACTTGCTTGGTCAAAGCTTGGTTGGTGACATGAATCTCCTCAAACTGTTTTTCTAGAAAACAATCTTGTCCATATATGATTAGCGTTTGTTCTCCGATTGGTTTATCTTTTCTTGGAGGATTTTATTGTTATCCAATAAAGCTCCTGTTCCTCCTCGAGATCATGAAGTTTTATCTTTAAAGCATGATTCTCGTCTTGATCTCAAGTCGTTGCTTCTCAACTTCTTGATATGCTTGGCCATCTTCTTAGATTCCGCAAGAAGTTGTTGATATGCCTCAACGAGTTCTTCTTCGTCCGACTCCCCCTCACTTGATGACTCTCCGCCGGATGTTGATGTTTCATGCAAAATCAAAGGAATAGAGTCAGTGATTAAAGATGATAAACAAACATTAGAAGAGGGAATTGAGAGGCATGTAAGGCAACGACTTTTTCCTCTTTACTTGAGGTCGATTCATTAGAAGTAGAATCGTCCCAAGTTTTCGCTTGCAAAGCCTTCTTTTTTATATGATTTCGGAGAAGGACAATCCGTTGAAAAATGGCCGTAGCCTTTGCATCTATAGCATTGGATTTCCCTTCGAAATCATCTTTTTCTTTTTCTTTAGAAGGTTTTGCAAAGCTTTGAGGTTAGAGGATTTAGAACCGATGATCCTTTAGATGGTTTCGTGGATGAAGATCCATCGGTTCGATTCTTCCAAAATTTCCGACGAAATTTCTTTGTGATCCGCGCCAATTGTTCTTCAAAATCGACAAAGAGATTTCATCTGTCGGAACTTGATTCGCTATCTTCTTCCTTTGTTGATTTGAATGCCATACCTGTAAGCTTAGAAGAAGACTTGGAAGAAACTTGATTAGTAGGAAAAGTCATTTCATAAGTTTGCAAAGCACTACTAATTCCTCTACACTCATCTCATCCGGATGACTAACCGGTTTCGATGGCGGTAACCTTTGCCCTAAACCGTTCCGGAAGAATCCGAAGTATCTTTCTTACAACTTTCGACTCCGGGATCTTTTCTCCTAAATTAGCACAAGTATTGATTACATCTTGAAGTCTAGTGTAATAATCTGTAAACAATTCATACTCTTCCATATGAATAGAGTCAAATTGACTTGTAAGCATCTGGAGCTTTTGAATTTTTACAAGATTAGTACCCTCATGTGTAATTTTGAGAATATCCCAAATTTTCTTCGCGGTTTCACACGCGGAAATTCGTGTAAATTCAGTCGAGGAAAGAGAATTAAATAGAGCGTTCATACCTTTCCCATTGTAAGAAGATCTTTCAATTTCCTCTTTGGACCATCTAGAGCAAGGTTTTGGGCGGTAGTAGAATTTTCCTACTTCCTCAACAGGATGCACCCAACCGTATTCCACGGTTTGCCATACCTGCTCATCAATTGAGATGAGAAACGCTCTCATCCGCACTTTCCAATAAGCATAATTGGTCCCATCAAAAAGATGAGGTCTAAAAATATACCACTTTCACCCGACATGATAGATAAACCTAAAACCCGCTCTGATACCAATTGAGGTTTTTATAGGATCCACAAGGATCTAAATAGGTACTATCAAACAACTAGAGGGGGGGTGAATAGGTGTAATACTTATAAAACCAAATCTCAGTGCAAATAAAAACCAATGCGAAAAATAAAACAGCACACCGAGATATACGTGGAAACTCCAATCCAGGAGAAAAACCACGGGACCAACATGCAATAACAATCCACTAAGAATAGAAGAATAACAAGGTGATTACCGACCTCCACGGACTCAAACCCCTCCTTCAGCTTCTTTGGACCTTGCGCTCACCGATTGGATGTCCACGCAATAACAATCCACTAAGAAAAGAAGAATAACAAGGTGATTACCGTCTCCACGGATTTAACCCCTCCTTCAACTTCTTCGGACCTCGCGCTCCAACGATTGCACGTCCACTGCACACGTTCGAATCCACGAACGCCACTCGAATCCACGAGCACACGTTCGAATCCACGAAACGCCTTTAGCACACCGAATCCACGATGCCACGTCGAATCCATGACACAAACTCAGCCGGTAAGAAAATTGGCTTCGATGGTGATTCTTTGCTTAGATTCTCATTGAGGAACCGTAGAAGAAATCTCTAAGCAAAGATTAGATCAATTCGACAAAAGATATGTTCTTGAAAGAACCGTCGAATTGACCTAAAAGAGGCTATAAAGAAGAACGATAAAAACCTAGCCTCTAGGGTTGCTCTCAAGTGTTTTATCAATTGATCGGCCGTGCTCCCCACGTTTTGAGAAACCCTAAATGTCTATTATAGTTTAGAAACCTTTGGAAAGATATAAGAATCAAAAACTTACCTTATCTGGAAATTTTCAGGACGGCGATCCGGATCGGATTTACTGTGATCCGGATCGTCGTAACGAGTCAGGCTATTCCAGAAAAACAGGGTTCGGGATCCGGATTGAAATGCCCGATCCGGATCGTTCATGTATTCCAGCAAAAGCCCATGTTCGGGATCCGGATCGAAATGACCTTTGATCCGGATCGGATTTGCCAATGAACAAGCACCCTTCGAGATCCGGATTGGACTGTCTGATCCGGATCCTGAACATGTCCCATGTCCAGTTTTTGATTTTTATGCAATTAAAATTCATCCAAGTGTTTCTACACTATAAGAAAGTATTCGGATCACCAAAATTATTTAGTTAACCATACCTGATCCTTTTGAATACTTTCTTCTTGAGATTGATGTAACTGATCCACAATTCTTCAACTTCAATCTTCAAGACTCAAGACACTGAGTGTCAACTTGAGCTCTTGTTGAATCTTCTCTAAGTCTTTGATTGCTGATTGACAATTTGATCCCTTTAAGACTCCGACTCAATTCACTGACTTGACTCACGAAATATGCCAACACCAAAATGCCGTAACAGGTGAACCTAGTAAGTCGAGTGGGGCTGCGATCCACAATAGACCTAACGGCAAGAGGCCCAACAATGGACCCAACGTCCAGGTGGGTTGAGTCAGGCCAAGACCCGAGGCGTTGTAACAGCACGCCTTAGACGTCCGGGTGGGTTGAGTCAGGCCAAGACCCGAGGCGTTGTAACAGTACGCCTTAGACGTCCAGGTGGGTTGAGTCAGGCCAAGACCCGAGGCGTTGTAACAGTACGCCTTAGATAAATGGGTTGCGTATTCCTAATAGTTCGAGCTTTTGGGATTAATGGTTGGCATCATTCGGGATTTTGGGGTGCGTAGGCCCGGTGGCATACCGGTTGGCTTTACTGCTAAACCTCGATGCGGAGGTTGGCACGGGGGGGGGGGGGGGGGGGGGGGGGGGGGGGGGGGGGGGTAAAGAAAGTTCGCAACCCGGACAATCCCTTACGTAAAGGTGTAGTGGAGTAACCATAAGGAGCGCGAGGTGACTTGGGGACTTAAGACGAAAATGAAAGAATGTTTCCCAGAATAGTTTAGCGAGGGTTGAGTTTAAGTTTCGAGGACGAAACTTCTTATAAAGTGTGAGTCGTGTAATGACACGACTTTTCCTGTGATTTTTACCCTCCTGTTAATAAAGTGTTTATTTTAGTGGATCGAAATTATCGAGTTTCTGTAAGTCGGTCGGTGTGTTGCATGAGTATTTTTCTGTGAAAGAGCACAAAAAATGATGACCGACGGTGCAATCAGATCTGAAATCCGACTTAGGGATCTCCCGAAACAGGATTTTTAGTGTCGCGGTGACTTAACGTGCATCGGAACCCGTGCAAAATATCCTGCACGCTTTCCGAGGAAAAGGTGGGTTTATCTAGTGTGATTAATTAATTAAAGAATTAGTTATTCGGTTACGGATATTAAAAGGTGGGTTATCCCGTAGGATTAATTAATTAAAGAATTAGTTATTCGGTTACGGATATTAAAAGGTGGATTATCCTGTAGGATTAATTAATTAAAGAATAAATTAATGGGTGACAGAAATTAAAAGGCGGATTTAATTGTACGTACGAAAAGGAAAATCCCACTTTTTCGCAAAAATAGAAACCCTAGTCGGAGAGAACGCGGAAGAAAAAGAGAAGGAAAAGACGAATTCCAACCGGAGGAGAAAAGAAGGAAAGAAGGAGAAAGCGGAGGGACCCGATCGCCCCGATTAACGTGCCGGAGACCGGAGAATGAGACGCCATCATCTACGGGGAGCGGATCCGGATCCCCAACGCCGCGAGGGAACAAGATCGATTCTTTAATCCCGATAGATAGAGGTTAGCGATCGTTATTCCTTTTGTTGAATTAATCGGGAGTTTTTCGTGTTCTTTTAAGGTCAACTTATTCGGTACATTGATCACGGGTTTTTGATTTTGGTTTTGATCAATGTTTTGTTCTTGTTCTTGATCCGGTTAATCGGTGGTTTCTAATCGGTCTTTGGATCGGGATTCCGATCGATGTTTTGGTTGTTCGTCGATCAATGGTTTAGTCGTTAGATTTACCGCGGATTTGTTCGGGGGTTTTTGTGGGAGCATGGGGAGGTTAACGGGAGGCCGCCGCCGCCGTTGTTAAATGGGAGGCCGCCGCCGCCGTTGTTAAACGGGAGGCCGCTGCCGCCGTTATCATGTTCACGGGGTCGTCGCCGGAGTCAAACGGGAGCGAAAACGGAAAAGAAAACCGAAAAAAAGGGGGCTTACTGTTCATTCCCGTACAGCGCGGTCCACGGGCCCGGGCGTGCACCCGGTGCACGCCCCGCGGCGCGGAAGCCGCAGACCCGGTGCACGCCCCGCCCGTGAACCGACCCAGCCCGCAAGCGCGGTCCACGCCCAGGCGTGCACCCGGTGCTGGCGCCGCGACCGGAAATGGTGAACCCGGCGCGCGCCCTTCCCCCTGCGCAGCCCGGCCCAGGATGAGCGGTGCACGCTTCCTGCGTGCACCCGGCGCATGCTGCGCAGCCGTCCAACGCGCAGACCCGGTCCACGCTTGCTCCGTGCACCACCCGTCAGCCCGAAGTTCGGTAGCTCCGTTTTGGTCCGTTTTTCCACCGTTTTGGGCGCCGTTTTCGCCGGTGGGATCACAGTTTTCGCAGTTTTCATGACGTGGCTACTCGGAGTCATCTAAGTCACCGTTTCGCCATGTCATATGCTAGTTTTGTCGACGCTCTGCGCCTTGACAAAAACGTCGGGGTCGCGCCGTCGGGCCTTTTTCTTATCATTTTCGCCGTCGGGGTCTTCTTGGTTTAACCATTGACGTCCCGAGTTGGCTACCGGTTGAGAATTGGGTTTTGTTAGCGGTTTTGGGTTCCGATGGAGTTCGCGATGAAATAGTCGTGGTCCGGTGGTTGTTAGCCTTTGATGTTACCGGTTTGATCTGAGTTTTCGGTTTTACTTGACGGTTTTGACTTGTTGGGTTTTTGATTGACGTCGCGGTCCTCTAGGCACGGTGATTTCGGTTTTTGTGG
This sequence comes from Tillandsia leiboldiana, assembly GCA_029204045.2. Lineage (NCBI taxonomy): Eukaryota > Viridiplantae > Streptophyta > Magnoliopsida > Poales > Bromeliaceae > Tillandsia > Tillandsia leiboldiana. The sequence goes on along the minus strand of CM055063.1, from coordinate 47,810,025 downwards.
GTTTATTGTTACCGTGGTTGGGACCACTGATTTTACCTGATTAGGGTAAGGTGTTAAATTGTGCTCTTGGATACTTTAGTAGGCCGCGAGGAGTTCTGATTTGCTTAGGAGGGTCGCGGGCGCGGTCAGTTATCTTCATTCCAGGTGGGTACCCTTGTAATAAGTGCAACTAGTACAATAAATGCACAATGTCATCGTAAAAAGTATGTTAATCTGTTTAATAAAGTAGATGAGGTGTTTCAATTGAATTAACCTTCCGCATGATTGTTTTACTAATCTGACTAACGCGGCTGAGGTCGCAACACTATTTTACACTTATATTGCTTACACGCACACCGGCGGTTTGGCCACCGCACAGGGTGTATTTTTCCGGAACGATGGCACGTTGGCCCGTGTACCCCACGACTAGTGATGATGGGGACCCCTCAAGGAGAGGCGACTGCTATTTGGGCATTGGAGGGGTTGGAGGCACCAAGAAAATGAGTACGGTATTCTGGGGTTGGTGCCCAGCTTGATTGGGTATTCTGGGGTTGGTGCCCAGCTTGATTCGGTATTCTGGGGTTGGTGCCCAGCTTGTTTTGTGGCAGGGATTTAGCGATACATGAGGGAAAAGCGAAAGGTTTCGGTGCATTTGTTTTTGTTTTAAAGTTATTGCTAATTGTTTGAGACATCTACTTTATTTGTCACTGACTTTACCCACTCCGTGACAGGTTTGACTAGGCGTAGTAGTTGGGACGACGGTGAGGCAGCGATTAAAGAACATTAGCTGTATGAGGTTTATTCCGTTGTTCTTGCTTGGGTTATCTCATCTCCTTTTATCTAAGTTTAAGTTCTCAACTGCTTGACTGTGGAATGTTGTGGATGTTGGATTGAGAGACTGTTTTGTGATGTGATCCTTATAATGATTCTTAATGACTTATATGCGGCATGTTTTATACTGAACAAAAAGGGTTTCAAAAATGTTTTCCAAAACCAAGTGTCGTGTGGGCACTGCTTTGTAAACCTCTAGATTTATCCTTTCCAAAAAGATGTAGCCGCCCTTTTGTGAATGTGTAAACGTTTTGAAAAACTGGGTGTCGTGTGGACACCGTTTGCAGAATCGTAGTTATATCTCTTAATGGCATGAATGAAAGTTTGTAATGTGAGTGAATGGAAATACTCTCTCTTGTTCTTTTCATTGTGACTGTGTGGTTAAAGAATCTAGTTGTTGTTGTTGTTGTAAATATGACGCCGTGCATATACAAAGGAGACTCTGTCCGCTTAAAGAGTGAATTTGTATATGTGGCGGTCTGACACGCACCGGGGGCGAGGTCGATACTTATTTATAAAGAAAAAAAAAAACATACGCTTTTTCGCTTATCCTTAGACCTCCGGGGCGTGACACCGGTAGGTACGACTAGTTATTTCTCGGCCCGTCGTGCCCACCGGGATACATTTATGTTGTATCTCACACCCTTTGGGTGACCACCATTTCAGGTCATTCAGGTGCTGAGATATCGGGACGATCCAGTGAGATGTCGCGATAGAGTTGTCCGCTATTATCGGTCGCAGTGCCCCAGTGCTTGTATTTACCATTTCAATATTATGGCTTTAGTTTTGTTATGTGCTTCTGTGTTGAATGGATTATTGGATGTGTAGTTGTGGTTGTAGTTAGTTGTAGAACTTATGGTTATATCTAGTTGTTGATATATCGCCTCTGATTGTATCACAGTACTTGCCTAGCCGAGCATGTACATGGGAGACTCTGTCTGTGTGGACAGAGAAATTCCTGTGCATGTCACGGTCTGTCCACGTTCCGGATTCTAAAGTTTTCAACTCTAATTTGAAAAAAAAAAAAAAAAAAAAAATTTAGACAGCTTTTTTGAAATTCGGGACGTGACAAAAGTAAAGTTCAAATTTTCATCAGAATCAAAGATGATAGTCATCTGTTTATTTTTTATATTTATTATTATGGACATGAAAAATAATACTTAGTTTGGGATAAATACTAGGAAAGGGTAATGATATTTATTTGAAAGATAAAATAATTTCTCCAAATAATAATGCTAATGACTTGATGACTAGATTGTGCAGAACAATCAAACATATGTTGCAAAGAGCATAAAGGCCTGTCTGAAAAACATATCGTAGCTCTAGTACTCAAGGCTAGTTCTTCCATATTAGTTTTGGATATCTCAATATGGAGTCCGTCTATGATGTTTGTAAAAGTACTAGTTATTTGGTGTTTGTAAGTTTTTTACCATTTGATCTATTCCTTTAATTAATTCCATCTCTTAGATCATACTATTTTACAAATCATTCACTAAATTCAAGAAGTCCACTATCATTCTAACCGCACATATTTTTCTCCAAATACTAAAAACCTACAAGCACCAATGACTTATATTTTTAAAAGCATAGGAGCTCAATTCCTCAATATGCTATCATATAAGAAGATAGCAAATGGCTTATACATCAGATTAACCATCCAGATCAGTTGTGTGTAGGTTGCATCCTCGCCAAGCAACCTACAAGAAGCATTTCTCAAGAGGCAAAGTACAAAGCGAAGAAACTGATTCAAATCATTTATACAAAGGTATATGGACCTATCATCTTTATATTCTTTGTTAAGCACCATTCTTTCTTACTTTCACTGTTGATTTTACACGAAAAACTTAGGTGTATTTTTTGAAGGAGAAAACAAAAGCTTTTAGTATGTTGAAAGTTAATCGAAAAAAAAAAAAGGCTTATACTTTATACTAAATTGGTGCCCTACTGTGACGACCCGATCCGCTAGCAATAATAATTTGTTGGGCTCAAAATAAAGCCCAAAATGCTTAAGCCCAATTATTATTACTAGTGTTCATGTCTCTTATGAACCCAAACACAACCACATCTCCATCCGATATGGGACTATTCGGGTGTCACGGATTCTCCCCGTTTAGGCTTGACGTCCTCGTCAGCCCAAACACACACACATCAGCCCAAGATCACCAGGCGATGTGAGACTTATCTCGCTAGTCCTATCATCTAGACCCAGGCTCAGACGAAACTCGTCACACACTTCCGGCTGGTTATTGGCTCCGATACCAAATATAACGATCCGACACTCTAGCAAAAATAACTCGTTGGGCCCAAATCACAGTCCAAAATGTTTATGCCCAGTTATTATTACTAGCGTGTATGGTCTCATATATCCAATCAGAACTCTATTCTCATCCGATATGGGACTATTGGGATCCCAATAGTCCCATATCGGATGAGAATAGAGTTCTGATTGGATATATGAGATCATACACGCTAGTAATAATAACTGGGCATAAACATTTTGGACTGTGATTTGGGCCCAACGAGTTATTATTGCTAGCGGGGTGGGTCGTCAATAATGGTATCAGAGACAAATACCAGTCGGAAGTGTGAGAGCTAAGTGCTATGCAGAGCAAAGTGCTACACCATGGATTTGGTGGGAGCCACTTCTTGAATCCACAGGAGCCACCTCTAGAATTTCACATCGCCTGGTAATTATGAGATTTGTTCTGTGTTTGTGATCTGGTTTGGACCCGACGAGGACGTCAGGGTCTAAACAGGGGGAGTTTGTAACATCTCAATAGTTCCACATCGGATGAGAAAAGAGTTCTGATTAGATATATGAGACCATACACGCTAATAATAATAACTGGACCTAAACATTTTGGACTGTGATTTGGGCCTAACGAGTTATTATTACTAGCGGGGCGGATCGTCACACCTACAACATGCTTGGAGAACAAACTGCCAAAAGAAGTATGGACTGGAAAGAAACCTGATATGTCACATATGAAGGTATTTAAAATCATTGCATATACATATTTTCCAAAATAAAGAAAAATAAAGTAAAAATAAAGTTAGATAATAAGATTTCAAGGCTCATTTCAATCGGGGTATAATTTTAAATTCAAAGCTTGTAATTTTTTTAATCCTAACAATTCTAATGTTATGTTAGAGACAAGTTAGTGGTAGTTTTTAAAAACCGCCTCTAAATCCGCTAAAAGAAAATATTTTTAACCGAAAACTAGTTTATCCTAAGCTATTCCGGGATAACCGAAAATAGCAAGGTTTGACTGGAATAAAATATTTCGGTCAAAATACATGTTGTTTGGCAGGAATAACGGAATAAATTGAGTTATTTCCTCTTTACCCCTCAACCAAACGGTACCTAGGCTCCGTTTGGTTGGGGTATAAGAAAGAACTAGTAGTTTTAGGAATAAGTATAACTTTGGGAACAAGCAGGAATTATTGTAAAATTATATTTGGTTGGATATTAGGTTAGTACTAGGTATAAGAAAAATAGTGTTTGGTAGGGAATGGAGAATAAGAAGAATAGAAAGTAGTATTTTATGTAAAATGACTAATATGCCCTTTCTCTTAGATTTTTTTTTAAAAAAAAATCATAATGAAAATTTATTTTTAACCTTTTCAAATATAGCAAATCTTATATACAATATTTAACAAATTTGATGATATGTAAATTAATATTTAATTTTTAATATTATATATAATTAATTGTATTGTCAAAAAATTTAAAATGTTTACATTTTGAAAAGTTAAAAATTTTAAAATTTAATACAAATGTAAATAAAAAATGCTCGATTATTTTTACAAAAAGCAATTAAAAACCAGTTAATATATGCAATATTTGATAAACAACATACTTGAAATTTTTGATTATTTTTACAAAAAACCAGTTAATCAAAATGTTGATTATTTTTATAAAAACCAGTTAGTCAACATACTTAAAAATTTAATACTTTTACAAAAGCCGATTAAAAATTCTTGATTATTTTGGATAATCGAATATTTGCTTGTGATTAGCATCAAATATGCAAGTAGGCGAGGTAAGTGGAGGCTCCTGAAAACCCAAAGTTGGGGAAGAGGGTTGATTCGAGAAGGCCGAGGGGGTGCGTAGGGTCGCGGAAGGAGATGATCTCGCAGCAAGAAGCAAAGGCCTCGAAAATACCATAAATCGGGTATACGATCTCAACCAGCAAAGATGCAAGCAGGTCCGCGACGACGAGGAGGATGTAGGGGGAGAGAGGTGAGAGCGAAGAGAATAAGGAAGAGCGAGGAGGAAGGAGGTGCATTGGGAAGCATGAAAGGGCAAGCTTGTTCGGTAGAACAAGCTTGTCCCAAGGGTGGGGTGGGGGGGGGGGGACAGTTGTTTGTCCCAAGGGTGGGGTGGGGGGGGGACAGTTGTTTGTCCCAAGGGTGGGGGGGGGACAGTTGTTCCCCTCTTACCGGGTTATCCCTGGGGGGGCGGGGGGGAGGGGGGGGGGGGACAGTTGTTCCCCTCTTACCGGGTTATCCCCGGGATAACTCGGTAAGAGGGGAACAACTGTTCCCAGTTGTTGCCTCCCCTCCCCAAATCTTGTTTGGGTACAAAGGGGGTTATTTATTCCCCCTTTTGTACTCGAAACAAACACTACCTTAGTATCCACATTTCCATTTTATATTTATATTAAAAACGGTGAATCATTCACATTCGCCGCCTTCGTTCACCGCCTTTGTAGGATTTTAACGAAGGCGGTGAATGATTCACCACCTTTTGAAGAACTTTTAGGGTTTAGGGTGTGAATGATTCACCACCTTAGTAGGATTTTGTTACATACCTGACTCATTGAAATCGGTCGATGATGAACACTTGCTGAGACGAGGACGACAACTAGGATGATGAGCGTAGATGTAGATATGAGAGCAAAATAAGAAGAGAGAAAAGAAGAGAAAATAAGGGAAAAGATGAAGAGATAGTATAAAGAAGAATGAATAGATTTAAAATTGAGAGTAGAATTGAGAGAAAGAAGAGAATGAGAGATAGAAAAGAAAATATCAATATCATTCATTCATGCCCCTTCCTCATTTACATCTGCCATTTTGTATACTTACCTAACAAGATTACTAACCTGCCTAACAAGATTGCTAACCTACTAACAAAAATTTGAAATTGAAATTCAAACACAAACGGGTCTGGTCTTTATCCCTTTCCAATTTTATTTATTCTCATAATTCTACCTCTAACCCTAATACATACTTTTATTTGTGACAGATGTAACATTCCCCTCTTCTTTATATGATCCTTGTCCTCGAGGATCAATAGATGGAAATTGGTGCTAGGTGATGTCATAATCCTCCCAAGTGGTTACAACAGCTTCGGGTTCCTTTTGCTGATATTTCTTATCGTAGACTTCCAAAATACCTTCTGTTGCTTGCATGGCTTTTCAGGATCGGTTAGCGCAGATGTGCCCCGGATGATACTTTTCCTCATATTTAAAACATAGCCCGGCAACTTTTCGTTGCTCCATGAGTTGCATGTTGCCTTGGTACTGGTTAACATTGGTTCTGTGCTGACTTGGGTGCTGAAAATGGTCCGATTCTGCAGATCGGTTGGCATTAACCCCTGACTGTATCCTATTTTGTGAATGCGAGGGGTATTGACCTTCCGATGTCTTAGGAATGATTTTATTCTTTTTATTAATGACAGCTAGCGCCCTCTCATGTAATTTGGCATGCTCATAGGCCTCCTCTAATGTGTTGGGAAGAGCTACATCTAGGAAAGGAATCAACTCTTCATTAAGCTCGTTAATGTAGCACGAAATGAAATGCCCTTCGGTTAAGTGAGGGTTGTAATAAAGGAGTTGAGACCTTAGCTCTTCGAACTTCTCTTGGTACCCTTCAACTGTTCCAATCTATTTTAAGTTATGACATTGTCAGATAAAATACCTTTCTCCCACTTGTGTGAAGCGCTTGCATATTGCTTACCAGTTGCTTGTTAATGAAATATCCTTGCTTCCATGATCTTACTTTACCGATTAGGTGCATGGTTGCAACACTCAGCCATTGGTGTTGGGGTACTTGGTACAACTCAAAATATTGTTCGCAATCCTCCACCCAACTCCTAGGATCTTCTCCCGTAAATGAAGGAAAATCTAACTTTGGATAATGTAGATGTTGATTATGGTAAAATTTTGGTTGCTCCATTGCGGTGACTTATCCTCGTCTCCCTTGTTATGCATCCCTGGTGTTGGTAATATTCCTTTGCCTTATCTTATTGTCCAGGGTGTGTTGCTACTACCCTGTTTACTATTATGTGGAATTTGTTGCTCGGATTGTGCTGCCAGGTTTTGAGTTTTGAGGGTGGTTGATTGAGTCATTAGCAGCCGCAATAGTTCGTCATGCCTTTTGGTGGATTCGGCCTGCAATGCTTCATATTGTTTGTACCCTCTCTCCTTCGCTTCTTTAATCTGGGTTGTGAGTCCATCTATTTGAGTTTGATACTCGGCACCCATCTGCTGTACCTTTTCTTCTAAGGCGTTTATGTGATCATTGAGGTCTCTTAATCTAGTTTCCCCAACCATTTCTATTTCTTCTAAGTAATCCTTGAGACTAAATTTAAATTTGTTGACCCCTTTTTTTCCTATCTTTACTCCTTATGTGATCTGTTAAAATCAAGATGGTTGGTAAGTACCTTTACTTGTCGTGGATAGTACGGCTCGGTGAGGATTCCCTGAGAGCATATCCATTCCTCTGATGGAGGGTCCTACTGATATGAGGATTTGGTATTGTTGCTAGATCTCAGCCCGAATAGGGAGCACGTGAGCCCACCACGCCTTTACCCTGGGATCTAACGCTCTGATACCAATTGTTACGTACCTGACTCGTTGCAACCGGTCGATGATGAACACTTGCTAAAATGAGGACGACAACTAGGATAATGAGCGTAAATGTAGATATGAGAGCAAAATAAGAAGAGAGGAAAAAAGCAAAAAGAAGAGAAAAGAAGGGAAAAAAGAAAGAGATAGTATAGAGAAAAATGAATAGATTTAAAATTGAGAGTAGAATTGAGAGAAAGAAGATAACGAGAGATAGAAAAGAAAATATCAATATCATTCATTCATGTCCCTTCCTCATTTACATCTGCCATTTTTTATACTTGCCTAACAAGATTACTAACCTGCCTAACAAGATTGCTAACCTATTAACAGAAATTTGAGATTAAAATTCAAACACAAATGGGCCTGGTCTTTATCCCCTTCCAATTTTATTTATTCTCATAATTCCTACCTCTAACCCTAATACATACTTTTATTTGTGACTAATGTAACAGATTTTAACGAACAAATCATTTTGACTCGTATCCACATTCCTATGGTTGGTAAGTACCTTTACTTGTCGTGGATAGTACGGCTCGGTGAGGATTTCCTGAGAGCAGATCCCTTTCTCTGATGTAGGGTCCTACTGATCTGAGGATTTGGTATTGTTGCTAGATCTCAGCCCGAATAGGGAGCATGTGAGCCCACCACGCCTTTACCCTGGGATCTAACGCTCTGATACCAATTGTTACGATGTAGGGTCCTACTGATCTGAGGATTTGGTATTGTTGCTAGATCTCAGCCCGAATAGGGAGCATGTGAGCCCACCACGCCTTTACCCTGGGATCTAACGCTCTGATACCAATTGTTACGTACCTGACTCGTTGCAACCGGTCGATGATGAACACTTGCTAAAACGAGGACGACAACTAGGATAATGAGCGTAAATGTAGATATGAGAGCAAATAAGAAGAGAGGAAAAAAGCGAAAAGAAGAGAAAAGAAGGGAAAAAAGGAAGAGATAGTATAGAGAAAAATGAATAGATTTAAAATTGAGTAGAATTGAGAGAAAGAAGATAACGAGAGATAGAAAAGAATATATTAATATCATTCATTCATGTCTCTTCCTCATTTACATCTGCTATTTTTTATACTTGCCTAACAAGATTACTACTAACCTGCCTAATAAGATTGCTAACCTATTAACAGAAATTTGAGATTAAAATTCAAATACAAATGGGCCTGGTCTTTATCCCCTTCCAATTTTATTTATTCTCATAATTCTTATCTCTAACCCTAATACATACTTTTATTTGTGACTAATGTAATAGATTTTAACAAACAAATCATTTTGACTCGTATCCACATTTCTATTTTATTTACAAACAACCTAAATTAGTTACTGAACAATAACAATCTAAATCTCTTAAAGATCTGACTCGTACCCACATTCTCATTTTATTTACGTTAAAAATGGTGAATTATTTGCCACTTTCAAGAAAACAATGAATGATTCATCGCTTTTGTAGAATTTCAGGAAAATGATAAATGATTCACCGCCTTTGTAGGATTTTAATGAAGGCGGTCAACGATTCACCGCCTTTTGAAGAACTAGCCACCCTGGCCCCAAGTTGGCAAAAGAAGAGTTATTTCTACAAATAAATTTTTGGGAGGGTTATTTGGCTAATTATAAAAAATTATAGGGCTATTATGAAAAAAAGTCCAAAATACAATGTTCTGGGAGTTTATAGGCCTCTTTGATACACTCCACTAAACTGCTAAAGAAAATCCTTAAATTATCCATGACTCTTGGGCCTCTGCACGGCTGCCCACTTTCGATTTGCCAAAATGTTCAAGGACATTGGCCAAAATTTTTGTAAGTCCCTGACAGTGTGCTCCCTTCCCCACACAGCACAAATTGGAGCCCAGGGATCCAACAAAAATTATTGGAGCTCCAGCTTGAGAGAACTTTTTTTGGGTAATGACAATTCAGACTGTCATTAATCACTATACACAACAATTACAAATGGCCAAAGAAGAAGAGGTTATTGCATAGATTAAACATCAGATATCCTACACTTGCCTCTAAATTACATCCAAAATGCAGCAAAAACAAAAATGATGATTCAAGTATTGTTTATGTTACATTTCGAAGTAGGGCATCGCAAATTCGTGCCTTCTCTATGAAGGTAGTGTGGAACATACATTTCGAGCCCTAATTACAAATGAGGTAATGACGTTCAGATGTTTCTGAAAAGGGTTTTGTCATCTGCCCTTAATCATTTGTTTAGATATTAAGTAACTTGATCAAGAGAAGAAATTCTCAATAATTGCATAGACTGTACAATTATAAAAAGAGTTACAATATGCAGATGCTCATTAAACAGAAAAGCCAATAGATTCACATGGAGAAAGTAATATCTCACTGTGATTTTGCAATCCAACGCATTATAACCAGACATTTATAGCTTGGTTACATACGGTATAAAGGCCCGCCGAGTTTTTGTTTGTATAGAGGGCCACAGAAAACAAAGGCACCCTCAGAGATCATCAAATGGTTAACGACGTGATTTCGTCGACAGCCGTGAGCTAAGTACCTCCTAATCCATAGTGGTTGTTGAATACATAGCTGCAACCAACAATAAAGGCGGCACCCAACATAATGCAGGTGATAAGGCCACAGGCACGACTCCATAAGCCAACATGAGGGTTGTGCAGATCTGCAAAAGTTGAAAATTTCCAATATCATTACCACATATGCCAAAATTTTGATTTGATAGTCAGACAAAAATTTAAAAGTCTAAAACTACCTTAAGATGTACCAAAGTGATGACCATGCACAAGAATAAGAGTATCTTTCTTGCTCCACCCCCACAAGTAAACACGAAGGATTCTATCTTCGCCGGGTGTTGTTTTGATTCCATGTTCAAATTGACTGGACTGCTTAAGCACTTTGTTTTCCCGCTGCAGCTGTAGTGAAAAGCCGACCTTTCGGCAAACAAGGCATATGTAATAACTATGACAGGAGTCACCACCAAATACATGACAGGCAAGGTAATGACCATTATATCTGGACTCCCTAATTTATCAACCATTACGGGATTATTTGGAGCCTTTAGTTTCCAACCAGATAAATACATTGCAGAAATTTCTCCGTCCTCAGATGTCGCATAACCCCAAAACCAAGGCATTTTGAGCAACCAAAGAAGATACACCACTAAAGAAAGCCAAAATTTCCTATTCCTTGAGCCCTCCATCAAAAACCAGAGTACCCAAAAGTAAAGCTTCCTCTTATGGATTGGTGAGGAGAAGACAGATATAGCCCATTTTCCATATGACATATTTCTCTCCCAGAAATGATTCAGAAATTTTGGAAGTAACATCAAAATGAGAAACCCCAAATTGCTCCACAAAAGAACTGAGTATAGAATCTCCCAGCGAATTTCAAAAACCAAATAATTCAACCATGTGCTCGAGGGAGTTACCGGTTTACCTTCGACTGAAAATGGCCTTGGCTCACTCAATATCTGCTTGCCCAGAGAATCTACAGCAAACACCTGCACCCAGTAGCGAGTTGGCGAAGTGCTTTTGTAGCTTTCAGCATTCCACTTGGCATGAAATAAGGGCTTATAGATGGTAGAACTAGAACTAGTAACTAGCTGAAGAGGTATCTCTTTGACTATCTTAAAATTTCTTGATGAGTCGAAAACCTTAGCAGTCACGTTAAGAATTCTATGGTGAGAGAATACAAGAGCATTGATATCATTTCTTATTGAATGGCTATTTGTTGCTTTTGTATTCATACTTCTTGAATCAGTTGGGTATGTGATTAAGATGGTAGTTGGAAACTCCTGCTCCAGTTCCATATCCAGGAATGAAACTGCTTCTCCGTCCAAAGCTAGAATTCTTATCAATTTGGATTCTTTCCAATCTCCAAGTTCCCACTCCCAAAAGTTGTGCGCCCTCTTTTTATCTCTAGAATCAGAAGCTGTTTCAACCTTATGAAGCCTCCAAAGCTTCTTACTGAGCTTTGCATGCAGATGACCACAAATATATGCAGAAACCTGCTGCCTAGCAAAAACATTTTCATAACGCTTTCCTGTTACGGATGAAGCAGTAAACGACATAGGAAAATGGCCAAACACAACTTTTGTTATTAAGGCAGTAGAATTATCCCAATACTGAAGCTCTGACTCGACGGCTTCAATCCTTTTATCAGTTGGATGACCAAACAAGTTGGATGGACCTCGAATGCCGATGCTCATTGTGTCATCAATACCAATGAAGAGGTATCGCCTCTCATTTCCCTAGAAGAACCTTCAAGAAAGTGGTCAGCTCAAAAAACTGTGAACATATTAAGAAATAAACAATTTCGGAATATAGAGATATAAGAGCAAGTATGAAAGAGATCATGGGATAACATTTCATTACAATGATCAAATATCTATTGATACGGCCTGTTTTACGAATGCTTTTCATGATAATTTATTTACTGGGAGATTTGCTTATAACACCATACATTTCTTGCAACATCTGAAAAACACCTAGCTTTGCACTTACATAAAACATCCACGAGCAGCATCCAAAAGAGATCAACAATAATCCATTATCCATGGCAACCTAAAAATAACCAGTCAAATTATTAGTTTATCCCTCATGAGTAAGCTCACATGAGCCGGTAGCTCTAGGAATAGGCTAGAGAGTCGGGGGTTCATGAAGGGAGATGATGACAGAATAGGGTATACAAAGTTCTTTCTACTTGTTTTTCTTCTTTGTTTTTTTCTTTTTCCCCTGCTGTGATGTCCTACTTTTTAGGGGGTCACCCATCTTAAAACTACTCTAACCCTAGCACATTTAATTCTCTTAACCTTTTGGGACTAGTCACCGCCCAAAATGTTATAGTCGGATTAAGAAACTCACAAACACCAGGCTATGTGGCAGTGTTTGGAATGGGTATAAAGGGGAGATATCCCCCCTTTATACCCAAACACTTTTGGGATATCCCCCGTTTGGGATATCCCTCCCAAACGGGGATATCCCCGATTTGGGGGAGGGATATCCCCCCCCCCCCCCCCCCCCCCCCCCCCCCCACCCCCCAAACCCCAGAACCCAACCCCTCTACTCCCTCTCTCTCCCCGTCCCTTCCCAAGGCAGTGCCTTGGGAAGGGGCGTTTCCTTTTTTTTTTTTTTTTTCTTTTTTTTTTTCGTTATTTTTTTTCTTTCATGCTTCAGGTTTTTTTTTTTTTTTTTTTTTTTTTAATAAAAATTTTTAAATTATAAAAAATATTTAAATTTTAAATTTTATAAATTTTAATTTTTTTAAATTTAATATTTTAATAAATCTAAAAATTTTATTTTATTTTTAAAAATTATTAATTTTAAAATTTATACAATATTTTTATAATTTTTTTTAAATTTATATAAATTTATAAATTAAAATTTTTACTCCTACTTAACATTTTAAAATTAACATTTTTTTTTACTCCCACTTAAAATTTTTATAAAAATTAAAATTAATAAAGATTAAAATTTGAATAAATTTTAAAATTTTAATTTTAAAAAAATTATTAAAAAAAAAGAATATTTTAATCTTTTACCACAAAAGTCAACTCTCTATTCCTCCTTATTCTTCAACCCCAATCCAAACACTATTTTACTTATACCAGGTTTAAGCCTCATTCCCAACCAAACACATTTTTACTTTATACCAGGCTTATCCCTTACTTTATACTTATACCTGGTATAACTCATTCCGGCTTATCCCCAATCCAAACGATACCTGTAAGAATTATCGCGCTAGCCTTGTGGGGAGTCGCACTCCACTCACAATGTTCGTCAGCCAGGAAGTCGCGCTCTGCTTATTGTATAACCTTTACTCAACCGAGACTCATCTGACATTTTTGGCTGGTGATTGGCTCTGATACCAACTTAAATGTAACACCCTCATAATTTGGAATAGTCCTCTATATAAGGTACAATAGTGTTAGATATGACTCCGAAATTAGAAATCGCTCCGATTTTGTGTTTTCGGTTCGCCGACGGCTTCGCGGTGCGACGACGAAATTTGGTAAAATTTTGAGAAAAGAAAAATGGATGTATGTAGTGGAAGCGAAGGGCTCGGGCCGCTAGGTAAAACCCGTTAAGAATTTCTTATCTTCTTTTCTTTTTGCCCTAGAGAGATTGAGCAATTGCACGATCATCAAGAACTTTGTATTCCCATTTTCGATATAGTGAAACTCTCCTCTTTCACCCGTGGTTTTTTTCCTGCAAAGAATTTTTCACGTAAATCTGTATGCTTATTGCTCTGTCGTGCATTTGAGATCTACTTTTCTGTGGTTATTGCCTTTGATTTTGTTTAGTTTGTGCGCTCATTGCTAACAAATAGGATTAAACCGTTTAGCCTGGCTATAACATTTTAGGCGGTGGCTATACCCAAGGGGTTAAGAAGTTAAGCGAGCCTAGAGCTAGAGTAGTTGTCGAATGGATGACCCCTCTGGGAAATAGGGCGTCACAGTTGGTATCAGAGACAGTCACCAGGCAGAAGTGTAAAATGAGTCTCGATTGAGTCAGGGTCTGAATGATAAGCTAAAATCAGGGTATGGGAATGACAGATTAAGCTAGAATTTGAATGATAAGGCTAGCGAGATGAGTCTCACGTTGCCCGGTGCTTGTGAATGTGCCTAAGCCTGACGAGCACGTCAGGGCTTAAAGAGGAGAGGAATGTGACACCTTCAAAATTTGAAATAGTCCTATATATAATGTATAATAGGACTAAATTTCTTAACCTGGCTATAAAATTTTAAGGGATGGCTAGGCTAAAGAGGTTAAGAGAGTTAAGCAAACCTAAAGATATATTAGTTCTAGGATGAGTGACCCCCCTAGGAAGTGGGGTGTCACACACTCTCTCGTTAAATTTGTTGGGTGTATGTGTTGATTGGATGGGCTAGTGGCAAGTAGGAGACAAAATTTTGAAATTTGGTAACAGTATTGCATAAAAATAACTGTTCCCTAGAATATAATGGAGGCAAGGACTGATATGCAAATAGTGACACTAGAGTACTTGAACAACGAATGATGATATAGAAAAACTATATTATTTGTTCCGCAAAAGTAGATAAATTTATACTTGTTACAAACAGAAAAAAGATATTGCAATCCCACAAAATTTGACTGAACTAGTTACCTTCATTCTACTTTAACCACATTCCAAATACTTAGATTCTTAAATCTAAGACACTTTTTATGTTATTAGTAATTTAAAAAAAGGATTCTTTTTCCTATTGCCTAATAGTTATGCATTAGTAGAATTAGATATTCCGAATTGTATTGACCAACCAACTATAATTAGGTAAAGAGCTATATATGCTTATAGAAATAATGGAGGACTTATGATTCCACTTCATTTTTGATAATAGGGCATCTGAATTGACAATCAATACTATTGAACACGATCTAGAGCATACAATGTATCTTGCAAAGAAATTACCCAATCTTTTCGAGATTTAGCTAGTGATCAAAAGGTCCCAGAATCAACAATTTCAACGACCAAAATGAGTTTGACTAAAGAAAAGTTGACCATAGTTTGAGAATTTTCAATGAATTAGAGAACTACTTACTATTCAAACCCCATCCACACACATGAAATCACATAGCCACATGAACCTAACTGGTCCATTTCAAATCTTCTACTTCGATCATCTAGTCCCTAGTGCTTATTCATTGTGATCTTCAAATCTTTTGTCTTTAGTGCTTAACATGCATTTTGAGTAGATCTACACAATCTACTAACATCTGCAAAAAGTAACAAAAGGCTGTTGTGCACAAGTAGCATTACCAAGGTGGGTGAAAATGACAACAGAACTAAGCAAACTAAATTGAGAAGTTGAACACAATAAAAGGGGTATTGTATGTTACATCGATAATAATACAACATATTTGTTTTGGTGCTTTATTTGCATGATAGCATATTATCTTCCAATTAAAAGACGCAGGACATAAAGGTGTTTAAGCTTATTTAGAATGTCGAAACTCTTAATTGTCTTGAATTGAAGAGTATAAATGACAAGACATGCCAGCAAAGTAAATATTTTGAACCGGTGATTCTCTAGATCTAGACAACTAGGTGTTATATGGAATTACTGATGAATAGGTGTTATGTGGAATTACTGATCACTCATTCTCTGCTCTCTTGCTCTTACCAAATAATAAAAGCAGAAAATAAATTCAGTTGAGTAAGAAATAAAATAAACACAGAGACACCTGAATTACGTAGGAAACAGCAAACCCAGGTGTAAAGAAACCAGGACCCGAGAACAAAAATTCACTGCAAAAGCAAAGTTACAAGTGGTTTAGCAACTGATCGTAACCTCTCTCCAAGCCAATGCAGTCCCACTTCAATATTCCGAGCTTCCATTGCAACGGATCTTTCCTTTGTCTTGTTTACCAGTCCTCCACAACGAATTCACGAAAACGCACATTCTTGCTGCAAGTTTTAAGTACTTGAGGATGGTCCAAGTCCAGCAGCTTCCATACTAAACTTACACTAAGGGCGTGTTTGGTTCAGCCTTTTTTTACCTAGGATTCGGAATCTGAATGGACGAATTCGTTTGCGGGTGTTTGGTATGCGGGAGTATTCAGATTTCGATTTTCGAGTGAATATGAATCCCCCTAATCATCCTTTTTTCCAATTCGGCTTAGGAGACCAGATTAGAAGTTGAATTCTGGCAGAAAAAATATACTTTACAAAAATATCTCAATTATATTTTATATTATATATTTAAAATTTAATTTAATTTTTTTATTTTAATTTTTATTAAAATATAAATTTAAATTTAGAAACTAAATTTTTAATTCTAGATTTTGATTTAGAAATTAAATAAAAATATAAATTTGATCTATACATTTAAATTTAAATTGCATTGTAAGTTTGAATTTAAATCAAATCAAAATATAGTTTTACATTTTGAATTGTCCACTCAATTTTAAATTTTAAAATTTTAAAATTTACATTTAAAATTTTGGCGTATCATTTCAATATTTTGATGTAATTTTTTAATATTTAACTTTCAATTTGAATTTAAATTATAAATTTAATTTTACGTTTTAAGGTGTAAACTCTTTTTAAATTATTTTTATATTTTGTATTTTAATTTTAATTTTATTTTAATTACTTTTGGATAATTAAAATTTTTTAAATATTGAAAGCAAGAATCAACTATTCTGATTCTGATTGTTATTCTGAACCAAACATATTAGGAGGTTTTATCATTTCGTTTTCGATTCCTATCCATTCTGATTCTCATTTCGATTCCATTTTCTATTTTGAACCAAACCCACCTTAAGGGGGCGTTTGGTTCGCGTAATCTGCCACGGGTTACTAGGAATTCACAACTGATTACTGCATTTGGATAATGTAGCTAAGTAATCCGGTCCGGAATATTTCATTCTGAATTGAATAGAATTTTTCCCAAAAGGGGGAATCTTATTAACGTTGAGGGAGGCGGGTATATTTTATTCCCAAGTGCAGGAAATGTAAAAAAAAATTTAGAATTCTCAAATTGCCCATGGAACCCCCTCAAACCCTCGTTTCACTTTCATTCTCCCTGTTTTCTCATTCTCTCTCGCTCTATCCATAACAGGTATCTCTTCTTTTTCATTCCTTTTCTTCATTATTCTCTCCATCCCTCTCATTTTTTTAAAAAAAATTTACTATCTGAAGTGGCCGCACAGCCATGGATCATGGCAATGCGGCCAAATCCATGGCTGCACGGCCTACACCATGGCCTTGTGGCCATAGAGTTTTTTTTTTATGATCATTTCCATTTTTTTATTTTCCTTTCAAATATTTTTTAACTTCCAAAGCAGAGGTACTAATCCATGGATTCATGGATCTATTTTTTATTTAAATTCTAATAGTAAATATATAGATAAATAAAATTTGAAGTATAGGGATAATTCTGAAAAATCATGTATATTATTGTCTAGATTATTGTAGTTTTAGTGTTAAACCAAACGTAGTAATTTTATATCCCTAGTACTCATTGATGAGATAAACTGTATGAACCCAATGCAGGAGTCATACAATTCTCAGTAATCTTATTGTTATGTATATAATTCCCCTCAATCTTTCATTGCTTAAGAATCATACATAACGCGAACCAAACGGCCCCAAAGATGTTGTGAACACATAGAAAACACTCGCTACTAAATGCTACCAACCTATTATGAGTGCCCCTAATGCAACATTAACTACGCCTTAAGGTTATGTGACTGTTCTCAACCTTCCGGTGAAAGCTTGTGCGATGTCCACCATGAAGATGTTGATGCACGTAGATCCCAAAGAGGCATACCCCATACCTTACCAAGTTTCGTTGATGAATTTGCCAATCAAAACACTAACATCAACTTGGTAAATATTTATCTCCTATAGTTCCCGATTACCTCACAATTCTACGTTGAGTTACCAAATAGTCACGTTGAGGAACCTATCATATGTCAGAGATTGACCAATAACTAAGATTCAAGACAGGCACCATAAAATACAGTCAAAAACTCTCTTTTCCTCAATGAAAGCAAAAAATGAGAGAAAAAATTAAGAAAATTCAAGAAAAGCTCAATAAATATATAGGGACATTATAACATATCTGTATATTGAAACCACAAAAAAAACGAGAAAAAAATTAGGAATATGAAAGGGAATCTGCAAAACTTACTAGAAAAGGTTAATTAGTAAGATTTTAAGTTTCATAAAAAATTAAAAGAGTGAGAAGATCGTAGACAGTATGACCATTCATCCCTTCTCCATCAAATATTAAGAAATGCCACTTCAAACAAAAAATGAGAGAAAAAAAAGGAAGCAAACCTACCAGAAGTGAAATACTGTAAATGGAGCTTAGCCTGTTTAGTTGAGAGTTAATGCTATAAGTAGAGAAGAAATCCATCTTGCGTCCACCAGAGGGAATTCCATATTTGTCATGATTGCCTCTAATGTCAAATATTCGATGTTTTTCTAAGCCACTTTGCTTAACAACCTCATCCATACTATTCCTGTATAGAATCCATTCATATTCGTCTTGCCGTGTGCTTGTTCTTTTATCATTTTTAGCATCTGGATACATCAAAATAAAAACGAAAATACTGGTCACGCGGTATACATTTAATCAGCAACAATAGTTATTTAAAAAAAACTTTGATTTTACTTCATTATCTCTTGTGAGTAACTCAAATTTTGTAACTCAAATTTTATAAAGGAAACTATGAACCATTAAAATCCATCAAAATACTATTTGTCCAGAATAGATTTCCATTTATTACTGCTGATTCTATTTCAAGAATGTAATCCAAATTTTACCATGAAAAGCTCCTTTCTATCATTGTGATATTCAAATCAAAGATCGAACGCTCTACTGTTCTTTGCTAAGAATGCAATGCTTCAGTCAAAAAGAAATTTCAACCTGATAGGGGCTATGAAATGGCTATGAATGACATGAAAAATATTTAAGTGATCTGCCTAGGTCCAGAACTATGAATGCAGTAAGTGTGCATCCTCACAACGGCACGTTTTCTTCCAGAAAAAAAAGACATGAACATGTTAACAAATCACATTGAGTGCATTTTGATCATAGATTTATGTGATGCTTATCAGAATAAACATCAGCGCCGATGAGTATCTGTTGGGAAAATCCGGTATTCGTCCCGATACCAGATTCTGTGAATCCGCAACCCGCTCCGGTACCGCAATCCATGTTGGTACCGCCTAGAGTTGGGATTCCGCAGCGGAAACGTCAAATCGGGTGTTTTACCAAAAACCCGTCTTCTCAACAAAACTGGAACCAATACAACCACAAAGAGAAGAAAAACCAAAGCAGAAAATATGCGGATGAAATAAGATTCAATAACCAAGAGAAGAATTACACCGATTACACCGACTCCTCTTCTGCAATAGAGTAGCTTCAATCCGAGCTCTCATCCTGAATCTCTCCCACCCTTCTCTCATCTTCTATAAACCTAGAAGATTATGGGTGTGGCTAAATCCTAGCCCCCACCACCTCCTTGGGTGTTACCACCATCGTGGGTGTGGATACCGCTTTGGGTGTGGCTAAATCCTAGCCCCCACCACTTCCATGCGTATTACCACCACCGTGGGTGTGGCCATCTTAACACCACCGTCAAATAATAGCACATATGCTATATTTATAGCTTACAACAAAAGCTATCAAAATCTTAGTCTAAATAGATTTTTATTCTAATCAATATTTAAATCTTAACAAACTATCTCTTTAAGATTTAAATATTAATCTTAATCCAACTAAGATTCAACTACAAATCTAATCAAATCCTAACAGTATCTAAACTTGAGAAAGGAGGTCTCCGTACTATTTGAACGTGACACTCCACATCAAATGTGGGCAGGTCTTAACGCATGCTCAGCATGTAAGCTAGTGTTAAAAAAGAGGAGATTACATGTGACTATAACACATGAAGGGCGAACACAAGACCTCAAGCTTTAAAATCTTAAATTGATATAAACGTGCATTACTAATGTTATAACACTTCTCGTAATGTCGTTAATAAGATGTGAACTGTAAATTTTATGCATGGGGCTCTTTTTCAGAAAAAAAAAAAGGGACAATGTCATACATATAACTACGAAACTTTGAAATTCCGTTATCATCTCCACAAAACTATAGATCTCAAATATATCGCTCCAGAGTTTCACAATGTGGCCTATATACCTACCAGGTGTTTTTGGAAACAAAAAAAAAGAAGATAAACTGCCCATTAGCCACAAAACTTTAGGTGTTGTTTCGTTTAGGTCAGCAAACTTTAATTTGTCTTAATTGAAACATTGAACTTCAATCTCTATTTAATCAGGACACATCATTAAAATTGGCATAATTTTTGAACCAAAACAAGGATTGATGGTTAATTCAGTTATCATATTATATCTCGGAGATGATGTTACTGATTTATCGCTGGCAGATGATCTCTGCTGATAAATCAATTGTCAAATCACCTCAACGAGGAAATGTAATAGTTGAATATTAATTCCATCATTGACATGTTATTTGATAGCAACTAAATCAGTTGTCACACAATTACTTCATTACAATTTTAAAACAAATACATTTAGAGTTTGAGTTGTACGATACTTGAAACTTGAATTAAAGTTCAATACCTTAATTTAAACAAGTTAAAGTTTTATCACCTAAATGAAATTTCACCATCACTTCAGCAACCAATGGTATACTTTACGAAACAAAAGCATACTATCTTCTTTTTTTTTCCCATTCTAAAAGGTGTCTCTTCGCATTCAGCCAAATTGAATTAGAAGCTAGCAAACCACGACAAGAGTACCAAAGTTCCACTCACCACAACATCCCAGCACATAATATTTTTGTTTATAGAAAATATAAAAAGAAAAAAACAACAGCAAACAAAGGCCCTAGGTCTTGTTTGGCATTGTTGCCTTTTTTATTATTTTTCTAAACATAAATTCTAGTCATAACATTTCAGCAAATAAGAATTAGTAAAGTGAAAAAAAATCTGCCACGTGATAAAAAATATTAGGAATTCATATATTTGTATAGATTATAAATCATCTGATTATTAAAATATGAGGTTTAGAGATACTATTAGGTATGGATTCTTAATACGTAGAAGTACAGTACAAATCTAATTTGAATTTATAAGATACTAATTAGAGTCAGTATATAAGAAACTATAGTTTCTAAGGATTCCTATTGTTATTTGTCTTACCCCAGACAAGAATTTCGATAAATTTTTTACAAATAAATTAACGATTATCTAACAATTTATATATATATTTTAAATTATTTTGTATTAAGATCTAAAATAACCAAGTGTTTCTTTTTTTTTTTTATTGAGAAAAAAAAATGCAGTTATTTTAAAAAATAATAATACATTTAATTTAAAAATATGAAGCAGCTAAGCTTAGAATTTGAGATAACGGATATCAACCATCAAATCTTTTATCACTTGCATAAGAGACAGTTGGTTTATAAAAATTTTACCTCTTCCTCGTCTATCGACATTTGCTTCCCCTTCTTCCTTCTTCTTGATGCCGTTTCTTCGTCGTCTTCCTCTTCTTCTTCATCTTTCTGCTTTCGCTTCCTCCTCCGACGTCTCAGTTCACGCTGACGGACGGTTTCTTGATTCTCTTCGCTCGCTACTTCTGAATTCGGCGCGGGCTCGTCGTCCCCACCGTTACTCGCCCGTGGCTCCTCCGCGGGTGGGGGCTCCTCACGATGAGAGCTTGAAGCGGCTGCGAACGCCTCCAGCTTTCTCGCCTTCTCCTTCGACGTCGTGCACCGGGAACGTTGCATGGTAATTAATCGAGGGAGGAGACCAAAATTTTTCTTTTTTGCCGTAGAACGTAAAGGAAGGTGCTAATAAATATTTACATGCATTTTCCTACTAAGTACAAGAATTATTGGATATATAAAGATCGATTGAGATAAATCAATAATTGAGTCCGAGTAGGAGAGTACAAGAATTACATGTTTTTTTTTTTTTTTTATGTATTTTAAGTTTATCAGATCACCTTCATGGTATAGTATTCGAATACAATCTTAAAGGTTATAATAATCAAATATATATCAGTACTTATCTGAAAGCTTTATCTCAACAATTTAAATGTAATAGATTAAACAAATCTTTTATTGTTATATTTTTGTTCAAATAATTTTATTAATTTGTTTGACATCAATTTTAGCCCGAATTGGACAACCGATTAAATCTTGCTCAAATTAAATGATTTGTCCAATCAACATTTTTTTTTTTTTGAGAAAATTTATTAAAACTAGAATTTGATTGCACGAAGATGTAGTTTCCGCGTGATCTAATGCACATCTCCAAATAGTACAACATAAAATGGAGATTATAGCTTATTGACAAAACTTTTCAATACTCACCTGTTGAAAAAAAAAAAGAAGTTTTATGAGAAATAACTGTTGTTTACCACCACCAAAAGAGTTTACTCAATTATGTGTTATTAATTAATTGTTTCTAGTGCAAGTGGTAAAGAATTTCGTGGTTGATATTTGTGATTCTGGGTTCTAAATTTATTTTGAGCCTAGTTGCTTCATATTTTCAGTTAAGTTTATTTCAAAATAAACGAAGCGGATAGCATTCTATCTTTCTCTTGAAAAAAAAAATTATGTATTACCAAGAAAAACAAAAATACCAATATTATCCAATTTATCCAAAAAATTATACTCAACTTACTCTCATCAATCACATACATAAAATTTTATTTTTTTTACACTATTAGGATTTTCTTAGATTTGTAGTTGAATACTAATTGGAGCAAGATTAATATTTAAATATGTTGAAGATTAATTTATTAAGATTTAAATATTAATTAGAATATAAATCTACTTAGACTAAAATTTGGATAGCTTTTGATGTAAGTTATAAATATAGCATAGATACTATTATTTTGGTGGTCGTGGTATGATTTAGCCATACTTATATGATATGACTAAGGTGTTCATAATTTTGGATGTATCTAATGCACAAGTATTTTTAAAGAGAGAAGTCTTCTGAATTTATAGAAGACGAAAGAAGGGTGAGAGAGATTCAAAAAGAGGTAAGGTTCGGATTGAAACTGTTCTATATAGAAGATGAGTCATATGTAATTATTCTTTTAGTTAATAAATCTTATTTCACCAGTATTTTCTGCTTTGATTTTCAATGCACTAAACTCTAAGGGAAGAGCAATGCTATCCAGCTGAATGAAAAACGATAACTTTAAAAAAAGAAAATCAAATAAGCAAAAAGAAGTTATCTTCATGTTATTGTTTTCTGATGCCAAGATATATATTTTAGATGTAAGGAGCAAGTAATCCACCGTGTTGGAAGGCCCGTACTAATTTAAAGAATTGTAAAATACTCTAAATAAGAAAGATACATTTTATATAAATAAACTTGGTTCAATAACCATACAATCGGATACACCTTTTTATTATTGATTGATTGAATACACACAACAAATCATATGCTCCCTTTATATAGAGCACGAAATGAGACAACTCTTTATGAATAGAAACATTCCTAAACTAAAGAACACATCCCTAACAAAGAGACACATCTCTAAACTAAAAGACATATAGAAAGGGACATATTCTTTCATAAGCTACACAACCTTTCAATAAGAATAATAAATAATAGATAATAAACAACAATAAACAAGGTTATAATCTAACACACCGTCCACTGCTACAATATTTTCCTTTATTTAATTTTTTTTAAAAGTAACTTCTACATATTTAGACAAGCCAATAGTAGACTTTCCTGTTCTTTTTATGATTGGTTAGCTAGCAATGCATCCTAGTAGTTGGGCGAGAAATAACAACCTTAAAAAATGATAATAATAATAATAATAAATAAAATTAGAAAAACAAAAAATTCAAGTATTTTGTTTTCTATTGCTGAAAGAAATATTTTAGATGCAAACAATCCACCATCCACTCCTATACTCATTTTCCTATATTTTTGTTTTAGAAATCGAAATTCTATATAATTGGACAAGCTGATGGGTGGATGGGTGGATTCCTTATTCTTGTTATGATTGGTTAGTTAGCAATGTTGGAGTAAAATTCAAAATCCTTATTTATTATTTATTTATTTCACTTTATTTATTTTATTATTTTCTTTCTTGGTGCGACGAGATTTTCTTTCCTATCCGTTTCTTGCGCCTAACGGGAAGTTCGTAGGCCGCTTCTTTCGCTTAACGGAAGAGAACGGGCCTGATCGTAGACCGCTTCTTTCGCCTAACGAAAGAAAAAAGTGCCTAACAGGAGAATGTGGTTCCGTGTTCTTCTCTTTACCCCTATATATGGTTACTTCCCTATTCTTACAGTAAGGAGTCAATTGATTTTGAAAAAAAATAAGAACAATGTGTTTAATTTTCTATCCATTCTTCACTACTTTACTTTTTAGATATTTTATTTATTTACGGGGTGTTGAAAGAATTTTCATCAACCTCCGCCACAATCGTGCTCGCAGGAGGGGAAATTCCGTTTGTACCTTGGGTTGGTGTTCTCAGTTAATCTCGCACCTAAGGACGGTAATACACCTTACGGCAGTGCTACGCACGCTTCCGGATCGACCAAATATTTTAGAGTTTTAGCGTTTATCTGCAAGTTTAATTTATTTTAATCACTAAATTAGTTAGATAAATAATCACAATCAAACTTCGTGTATATCTTTTCCTAACAATCTAAAGTGTATTTCCTATTTGATTGTAATTAAAATTCTAACGAGTGCTAATCCATCTTAAAATTATATATTGCATATAATTTTGTCTGATAACTTGGTTGTTTGTTTGACATCATAACTTAAATATTTCGGGATTAGCATTGCAAATTTTAATTGCATATCTTTATAGTTTGAATTGCACATCCTTAATTATATATAATTTAGGATAAACTACAGTTAAAAAAAAAAAGGTAAAATAAAATAAAATACTGCTCTGCTACCGTATAAAATCCTTTTTTGCTTAAATTAAAAAAAATTGTTTTAATTAGTTTTAAAATACAGAATATATTTAAAAATTTTAAAAAAAAAATATTGTTTTTACTACATGTTGGGGCCGAAAATGTCGCGCTGACCGTTGATCGGGCTCTATCGTCGATCGGGCTCTATCATCGATCGGCCCCGGGTTGGTTGACTCTATGGATGTGATGCGCCGCGTGCCAATGGATCAAGCGATCGGGCCAATAATGGATCCGCTCGGCCGGGTTCTTCTCAATCAAACTCTCGCGGCCGTCCGGCTTAGATTAGCCGAATCGGAATACGGAGGTAGAGAGAGTGAGAGTTCGGCCTAAAGTAGCCGAACCGGGGTATGGAGACAGAGATTTGACACGGCTAAGAAGCCGATTAGAAATTTGTATTGATTGCAGTGGGGTTACAAGAGTAACTGGTAGCCGATTACAAGTTAATCTACTCCTAGGAAATGCGGTAAAGGTTATCTAGAAAAGCAGTAAATGCAGATATAAAAAATATGAAAAAGCAGGGGTGGTCACTGGCTTACGAGGTTGTAGGACCCCTTTTCTTTCGTTGGTTTGCTTATTTATACAATTACGAACCAATGAGTATAACCGCCGATTTTAGAAATCGGCGTGATCTAAGGGGAATCATCATAAATTCCTCAACTACTTCCTTTTGAGTCGACTCTCCTCAATAGGATAATAGCCGTTTTCCGTCCAGGTTCATCCCCTAATCGACGCGCCGAAACGTGATCTTCGGTGCTTTCCAATGCTGGGCGCCGCTTGCTATTCCGAAATCAGTTACGAGATTCGCTCTCAAATCTCGCATTGCTTCCTTCCAGAGTCTTTCTTTCTGCGGCTTAGAGCAGCTGAGTTGACCCCGACTTCGCCTCTTTCGTCGCTCGACTGAGGCAGTCTGATGTTTGTCTTCGGCCGAAGACGGTACTGGATGAGATGATAATCCTCGTGTTGACCGCTTCTCCTATCGGCTGATGCCTTTAGCCGATGATACATGTCGCTTGTTGCACTCCCACGCGACTGAGGGTGGTCTCGATCAAGACGCGGGTTCTCCTCTGCTGGCTTATCTCCCTATCGGCTGATGCCCTAAGCTGATAGTATACGCCACGTGTCACCTCCTCAGGTGACAGAAAATTTTGGTCTCAACACTACAGTATAATTATTTTCTATTTACTGTTTTTGCTACAGTAATTAGATAAAAAAAATCCTGTTTTTTACAATATAATTATTTTCGCTACAGTAAATTTTTTAAAAAAATTTACTGTTTTTACTATAGTAAATTTAGTTTCTCTAAAAAACAAAAAATTATCCCTTTTACTATCGTCAGTGTTTGAAAAGGTGCGAGGCGCAAAGAGGCGCAAGGCTCCTCTGGAGCCTAGGCGCGAGGCGTACCGTGAGGCGTGCGCCTTAAGAAGGCGAGGCGCACATTTACTAAGCCTAGTTTAATTTAATATTCTACTGTAAAAAAAAATAGAAAATAACCATACAAAAATAAAACAACCATCAAAAAATAAAAAAACGGATGCATATAGGTTCTCAAATTAAAAATATATATATTTCAACTTTCAACTTAAAACTTAAAGATGATTGTGGTGTCAATGCTCTCATTTGGTCGTTTTTCAAGCATTATCCTCATACTCATCCTCATCGTCATTGCTTACATTGCCATAATTTTCTTCTTTTTCTTCTTCAAATTTTTCATCTCAAATATCTTTTTCTTCTGTATCCTCAAAATCAACCCGATCTGGCTCTTCATCAATGAATAAAGACGATCGAGATGACGACAACTTATCCATACCTTTTTTAATTCCCTTTCCCTTTTCAATTTCTTTTCCCTTTTTAATTCCCTTTCCTTTTTTTAGAGTTTTTTTGGGGTTCTTTTAAGATTTCTTTTAGTATCTTAACAGGTTAAAGTTTAATAATCAAATTAAAAATCCAACAAACCGATAACTTGAACCCAAAATCCATCTAAGCATAAATATTGTAAGGCGTGCTTGAGGCGCGCGCCTCAGCAATAGCGCTGCACCTCGCTTTTGCTGAGGCACGCACCTTGCGCCTAGGCGCCGAGGCTCACGCCTCATGCACGCCTTTTCAACCAGAGGTTACAGTACTAATCTTTTTGCTACTATAAATTAAAAAATAAGAAAAAAACCATTTGCTTCAATTGAGATTCGAACCTACAACTATAATTGGCCAAGTTTTTATATAAATCTCTTTAACCAGTAGCACTATTATTCCACTTTTATTTTTATTATTGCTTTTTATAAATTTATACATTATTTGCAGTATATTAGTTGATTGCATTGACACTTTATATTCGAAAATACTTAATTAAAAATCAAACTTTTAATTTGTTTGGGTCATCTGTTTACTACTGAACCAACTTCAATAATTTATCTTTATTAAAATTTGAACCCTCAAATATTCTGGTTGACTAGGGTAGAAACCTTAACAATATGAGTATTTTTCGAAGAAGCTTTTTTGAACATTTTTTGCAGCTCGTTCTAGTCATCCTAAATTTTTTTTTGTTCCCTCAACTAGATTATCCAAAATGGTGTTTGAGGATACTTCTAGTCTCAAACCTGAAATGTTTATAGGGGTAAGCTTTATGAGGTGGCAAGAACAATTGGAGGCATGGCTTATTACCCTAAGCCTCATAACTGCAATTGGAAAAGCACATCCCTATCCTACTTCTAAAACTTTTTCTGCTACTCCTTCTGTTGATTCTTCAAAATCAAAAGATTCTTCTAAATCTGTTGTTACCTCAGTTACAGAACCTGAATCTATTAGATTCCCCAAAGAAATTGAATTTCACTGTAGGTTTAGGATACTTAGCTGCTAATCTGATGAACTCTATGAAACCTATAGGAAATACCTTACTGCAAAGATTTATGGTATGCTCTAGAAGATGCCTACATTAGAGATAATAAAGGTAGTACTAGTAGATTTACCATTACTGATTTTAACAATTTTAAAATGGTAGACAATATTTCTATAAACGATCGGATCCACCAATTTCAAAATTTTGTCCAAGAGATTTATAAAAATGATTCAAACTTAGATGATACATATCATGCTACCTGCTTATTGGACAAATTATCTCCTTCCTAATCCAGATTTGCTCATGAGCTTTAGATGAGGAACTCTTATACTTAGGTTTGTACTCCCTTCAATTAGAATAGAAGACTAATACCGTCTTAGAGAGATTGAACCGAAACTTATTAGACATCGTTGATGCCATGATTTTAAGTTCTGATATACCTCAGAATTTGTGGGGGGCTCTTTTATCAGCTTGATATATTTGAGTATTTTAATTATTCGCCCGTTTCTACTTATTTTGTTTCTCGTAATCCTAATATGATTCATTAGATTGCTCTAGAGAGAATATTTCATACTCTCTCTTATACTCTCAGATTTGTTGTAATTGAGAGATACAACGATGCCAATTAAATTTCTGATTCTTTGGATATCAAATCCACTTCTGGTTATATTTTTGTTCTTGGTGATAGTACATTTTCTTGGCAATCCACCTAACAAACTATAATAGCCAGAAGCACTATGGAAGCTGAGTTGGTTACCCTTGACACTACTTGTCTTGAAGCCGAATGGCTCAAGAACCTATTATCATCTATTCCTTTGATTTTCACTCCTATTCCACCTATTTTTATTCGGTGTAATTCTCAAGCTGCAATTGATTTTTATAAAAAGAAATTGGTGAATTCCAAAGCTAATAGGTATATTAAATTGAGAAAAAAGTCTGTTAGATGGTTAACTTCTCATGATATTATTTCTTTGAGTTTTATCAGATCTGAGCAGAATCTTGTAGATTTCTTAATGAAAGGCCTGAATAAGACTAAGATCCTGGAGTCATCGAGGGGGATGGGGCTTTGCCCATAAAGGGTCTTCCTGCAATTGGAACCAAACATTTGTGATAGGAGATCTCTTGAAGAAGATTCAATGCGGTAAAAACAAGCTGTCAGGTTGGCCAAAGAGCACTTTCTACAGTTTTATATAGAAGTTTTAGCTCCGATCCCATCCCTATGATAAGTAGTGTTCTGTGTAGTGGTTGAGGTTGAGTTTATAACTCTTAATGGAATCCAAGGCGGTAATTTTCGCGAAATGTGACTCTGCGCACACTCCTGAAGGAGACCACCTACATAAGAGTATCCGTATATGGCCGTGACTATGAGATGTTGGGCTATTCATAGAAACTTTTATAAAAAATCAAGAAACTATGCATGACCATTAATGCACAGACTTGCGACGGAAAATTTTGTACTGTGTGTGGTAACTGAAGTGAGGGTGAAAAAAATGTAATTGAAGAGATGATTCACTCCGATTCCTTCTGATGGAAGTTGCTTACACTAAGTGGGGTTAAGTCTTTTAAAGTCATCACACCCATTGCATAGTATAAACACTAAGTAATTTTTTAATTTTAATTTTGATTTCAATTCTTGTTTTTTGAAATTTTGAATTTTGTGGGAATTGTTGGAGTAAGATTCCAAATCCTTATTTATTATTTATTTATTTATTTATTATTATTCATTATTATTTATTTATTTATTTATTTATTTATTTTCTGTTTTGGCGGGACGAAATTTTTTCTTTTCCGTTTCTTGTGCATAACGGGAATTTTGTAGGCCGTTTCTTTCGCTTCCGTTTCTTGCGCCTACCGGGAAGTTCGTAGGCGGCCGCTTTCGCCTAACGGAAGAGAACGTGCCTGATCGTAGATCGCTTCTTTCACCCAACGGAAAAAAACGTGCCTAACGGGAGAATGTGGTTCGTGCCCTTCTCCTCATCCCTATATATGATTACTTTTCTATTTTTACTGTGAGAAGTCAACTGATTTTGGAAAAAAAAAAGAAGAACAATTGTGTTTTATTTTCTATCTATTCTTCACTATTTTACTTTTTATATTTTTTTATTTATTTTATGGGTAGATCGTGCTCGCAGGATAAAAAATTTCCATCGTATTCACGGTTAATCCCGCACGTAAGGACGAAATTACATGATGTTTTGTAAATCTAATTTATTTTTATCACTAAATTAATTAGATAAATAATCACAATAAAAGTTTTAGTATATATTTTTCTAGGGCAATGCTACATGTACACCCCGAAAGGGGTGTACATCATACACCCCACCCATCCAATGGGTGGGGTGTCTTTGGGGTCACTTGATGTGACCCCTTCTCACACCCTCACCCATTGGATGGGTGAGGGTGTAGGATGTACACCCCGGATGGGGTGTACACATAGCATTTTCCATTTTTCTAACGAGCAATCCATCCCATCTAGATAGAGGAATGACAAACCAAATAAATAATTTACATAAGAAAAGATTTATTTTTACGTGTTCACTTTTTTTAAATTGACAAAATAAATATTTTAGATGCAAAGATTGCCAGCAAACTCTATTTAAAAATAACAAATGAAAAACGGAACAAAAATACCCAACAAGAACTTGGATTTTCACAAACTGAGAGGAGAGGAAGATTAAACCGGTGAGATCGCCGGTGATGAGGAGGAGCGAGGGGCGGAGGAGGCGGAGGGCAGGGGCGAGAAGGCGGACGAGGTCGCGGGCGCGCCCGGGGTGGTGGGCGCTGACGTGCAAGTCGCTGACCTGGACGGCCCACGCCACGTCTACGTCGCCGTCCACGGCGAACGACGCCCTCGTCACCGCCGCACCGCCATCGCCGTCGCCTCCGACGGCCACTGCTGCTGCCGCTGCTACTGGGGACGAAGAAGAAGACAGGAGATTGACAGAAGGGATGAAGAAGAGGAAGAAAAAAAATTGGAGAGGGAGTGGATTTGGGTGGGATGGCGGCGATCTCATGATCCCTCCACTTCCTCTCTTTCTCGTCGGAGCGGCGGCAGATGGGAATTGGGATCAGATTTCGGAGGGAGCGAAAAAAAAAATACTAAATTATAGTTTGGCTAAATTCTACTTTTCGTCCAATCAGTCCTGTGATATTTTGTTAAGAGTTAATTTTATAGAACTTTATATAAAAATAACAGATATATTTTTAAAATTTTTTTTTTTTTCATATTTATTTTTTAAAAACTTTACATTGTTCATGTTTTTTTTTTATTATTATTATTATCGTTAATTCATCATTTATGTTTTAACCGAATATAAATAAAATATTAATTTTTTGTTTTTAAATATGATTCTCCACAAATCTCAAAATATTAGTGCAAAAATATTTAAAAGGATAAAAATATAAATTTACCTTACTAACTAATCAAGATTAATTTATAATTAATTATATTTTTTTAAATATTTATAAAAATAAATATAAAAAATTAAATTTTATAAAAATATATTTATTATTCGATATGTTTATATAAAACTATATGAAATCAACTATTTTGTTAATTAAGTCACGCAACTCTAAATTGCTAATATAGAAACAATATAATTAATAATTTAATAATAATTAAAATATTAAATTAGATTGTAAAATTGATTATAAAAATTTATAAAGTTCAAGATATAATATTTGAAAATTAAAAAAACATTCATCATATAATTTGAGACCAAAAATATAAATTAATCAAATATATAGTTTTTGAGTTATATTTGCAGCATAGTTATTATTTGAAAATTATCTTATTTGAGTTATAGATTTTGATTTTAATTTTATCTTAATTTTTGTAAGGCTTTAATCCATTAATTAAAACGAAGAAAGTAAAAGTTATTATTTGAAAATTAAAAAATTTTATGTTTAAAATTTATAATTTAAAATTAATATTATAAAATTTTAAATTTTAAAATTTAAATGTTGAAATTTTATATTTAAAATTTAAAATTTAATTTGAGAAAATAAAATGTTAAATTAAATATTATTTTTAAAAAATATATTTTGATTATGATTTTGATTTTATCTTAATTTTTTTAAAGCTTTAATCCATTAATTAAAAAGAACTAATTAGATTTTAACAACTTTTATCACATATTAAATTTTGAGGGCAAAAAGGTAATTTATCCAACTTAACCTCTTTATTTCTCTTATTCCTTATTATCATACTAAATACAAAATCTCTTATTTCTAGAACCATCCCAAACGCTTTTTTACCTAGTTCCGTATTTTATACTTATCTCAGGATTAGCTAATTCTACCTTAACCCATTACCAAACGGACCCAAGGGGTTTAGGTTGGGTTGGTTGATTCTACGAAAAGCACATAGTTTTGATTTTGACTGATCCTTAATGCTTACTATCAAACAAAATTTTGATTCACATTTATACACAAAATATTATAAGCAATACCACCAATAGGCTTATTGGACGGTCAGAATTTTTCTATTTGCAAGAAAAGATAGTATACAGTATACACCACATGAAAATGTATGATTTACATCCTCCCTCTAATAAGTAAGGATGTTTTAATTACCACATTACTTATTACATTGTGTGACAAGTGAAGTATAAGATTTAGGGCTCAATAAAACGTACAGATAGTATTTACCTAATAAAAGAGCTATACTAATCATATATTTTATTTCGGAGTGTATGATTTATATTTTTATTCAATATAGAAGGTATTTCACTAGTCGTATGGAATACCGGATCATAAAGCCTTTCTTCATATTAGAAAGCTAGTGGTGTTAATGGGCTTGCCTCTGTTTAATGGGACACAAATTTTTCTAAAATTTTAAGGTAAATACTATTTATACATCTATTTTTCGATATAAATTTTATACTTCATTCATTCAATTAGTGGTGTATCTCTCTACTTGTCATATAATATCATAAGCGGAGATACCCCACGATGAGTGGGATGTAAGATTTACACATTTTAAGTTATATCACTAGTTTTATTGATATTACTATTCATATACCCTCTACTTCTTTCTCTAATGGGGAACAAGTGGACCCCCTTTAATTGCTGAAATTTTGATGCGGCCGCATCGCCTGTACACAGACAATCAACAGAATGGACTTCGGGGACACCTCTTAGGCTCAACTGCATTGGCCTCGTGACTAACAAAGCTCGGCCGTCGCGGGGCTTTAAAATCTCGAATTATATGCAGGCGTTTCATATTCACAATTGAATGAATGCTGTTCGATCAATTCTGGGCATTTTCGTTACTCGGATCTCTCGATACTTTGGATCAATGTTGTGTTTTTATTATCCCAACTTCTGGCATGATGGAGTCGATTTTACCTTGGAATTGGAACATACTTCTCCTTTTATTCTGGACTGGGCGGGATGTTTGATCCACCTTGGGCACTTTGGACATCCTGGTTGCGTTTTGGAAGTTCTTGTTTTTGCTCTACATTGTCTTTTCTAGCAGTTCTTTTGCGTTTTCAGCCTGCCTGCGGCATTAGGCACTCGAAGAAGAAAAAAAAAAAAAAAATTCTGGGACTCTACATACTGGCCGGCGACTACTATTCAACATCGAGCGACAATCGCGCAACATGGGCCCTCTCGACCTGGTTAAGCTGTTGGGACCGCCTTTTGTCCAGCTTTGGTAGCTTGCTTTCCTTTTTGGAGGAGATATCTCTACTTCGCCTACTGCTATCTCCATCTCACTCGGTCTTATTTCACGTTGTGTCCGATGTTCGGGGCGATGCTATATGATGATTTTAGTTTCTCTGTTTTCTGGGTTTATGTTAATTTCCTCTACTGTAAGGTGTAACGACTTGGATGTTGTGTTGTCTTCTTCCCTTTTGCTGTCGTTGTTGTAGTTATTTCTGTTGTTGGCTCTCTAGTGTTGAGGGCGCCTCATTGCTGTGTGTGGGGTTAAGTACTTTCACAACTTTGGGCCGACCACACCGCTGTATCTTACTATGTACTCAAATAGAGTTTCACCCTGTTTAATCAAAAAAAACTATTCATATACCCCCAAAAGAATATTTGATGTACATCTTATCCATCCAAAGATGGGGTGTGCTTTATTGGTCACTTCTGACCAGTAAAATTTACTTCACCTCTGGATGAGTGGGATATAAAATGTATATCCCTTTTAGGATGTACCAATAGAATTTTTCTTAATGTTTTCTAAGTAAAAAAATTATGGAGACCCCTTCAATTGTAGGCTATTTTGAAATAATCCTCTTTTTTTACTGTGACTATTTTAGTTTTTTTTTTTTAAAAAAAAATAATTTTAGTCAAAAAAAAATAAAAATTTTATCAAACTAATAATAAATTTTTATTTTGACTGTGACAACTTTTTTTTTTTACTACTTAAAAATAATAAATTTTTTACTAAATTTTATTTTAAAATAATTCAAAATTTTAATCATAATTTAAAATTTGATATTTGAAATAAACCTCTAAAATTTAAATTTGAAAAATTAAAATTTAAAAATTTGATATTTGATATTTAGAATTTAAAATTTAAAATTAAAATTTAAAAGCTAAAATCTAAATTTCAAATTTTAAAATTCAAAATATAACATTTAATAATTTAAATTTTAAAAGTTTAAATTTAAAATTTAAAATTTAAAGTTTATTTTAAATTTTAAATTTAAGATTTACAATTTTGAAATTTGAATTTTAAAATTTAAAATTTAAAATTTAGCAAATTCAAAATTTGAATCCAAAATAAAATTTATAATTTATAATTTGAGCTTAAAATCAGAATTAGATTGCACGAAGTAGGTTTCAACTGCTTTTGGACCTAAAATTAGAAAATTAATTCTAAAAATCAGAATCAAATTTTGAAAAAGAGATAATCCAAGTCTTAATTAAAGAAAAAATTATTTTTGACTCCAAAATCAACTTTCAAAATTTAGGCCCAACGCTAGACCTAGCAAATAGGCGAGTTGGGTAAGTCGCGATTTGGTTATTGAACATGCTGATCATATGGGCATGGATAAAATTTACCTACAAATTTTTGAGTAGCCTATATCTTTATCCATACCCGCCCGCAGACGGGCTATTCGTAAGATTTTTTTTTTTTATTTGCTTTTATACTTTTCAAATGCAAAATACATATACAAAACTTTTAAAAGATCATAATATAACTTGTTATTTGAAATATTACAATGTACAATAAATAATATATAGTCTTAAAATGCATAAATTACATGTAAAAGTAAATTTACATGTAGGCTAGCCGTCGGAGGATGGTAGAGTGGTGTGGCTGGAGAGGCGGTGCGGTAGGAGAGGTGGCCACAATGAAAAAAAAAAATATAGAAAGAAATTAGGTTTAAAATTTTTAGAAATAGATAGAAAAAAAATTACGCGAATACCTGTGGGTACTCGCAGGTTGTTCAAAATGTCAATAATTTAACGAATATCCACCCGTTTTATCTATAAATTTTTAAATAAAAATAATTAGTATCCATACTTGTAAATTTGTAGGTAACCCGCCGGTACCCATGGATACAGATACAAATTACCAGGTATACCCAATGCCCGCTTATTCTTTAGGGCTATAGCCAATTTGGACCAAACATGGTGTGAAATGGAAGAAAACTAGACTTGGGCTCTATTGTTCCAACCAGTTTGTCCTATATCTCAATTACCCAATGCATAAAAAATAACAGTAATTTTAATTATATATTTTATTAATTATTTAAACAAGTAAAAAAAAATTAGGATATTATTGAACATAGACGAAAAATTTCGTAGAAAAATAGGTGTCACGCCTCGGGACTCTTTTGTAAGTCCTTTTATTGGAAAAACAATGAAAAACATATACTTTTTTTTTTGAAACCAATACTAAAAATATCTCGAAACGTGCATAGATTCGTCACATAGACAGAGTCCCTCCTGAATAAGCGGATAAAGTCTTACTTGTACATGTACGACAAAAAAATCTAGAGTACAACAATCAACCGTATCATCAACCACAACAATAATAATGACAACAACAATAGGATGGCTAACAACAAATACTATCACAACCATAATTGATCCACTAAACTCAAACAAGAGAACCAAAACCTCATAAATAGGAAAAACCCAATTAAAACTAAACTCAAGGCTACAAGTGTTAAGAAAAATATTCGCACTAAATCTTATTGTGATTAAATTATCTAACTAGTTTATGTTTAAATTTGAATAACAAAACTTACCTTTAATCGCTATGAAAATTTCAGAAATTGTAAAAGAATGAAACCGAAATAAGATTGATCCGGAAGCGTGCGAGGCACTGCCCTAAGGCATATTTCCGTCCTTCGTACGGATTAATCGGAGATACCACCCCAAGGTACGACCGGAACTCCCCTTCCTACGAGCACGATCGCGGAAGAGGTTTGACGAAGTTTCTTTCAACACCCGATAGTAAAAGAATATAAGAAAATGAAATCAAAATAAGAATCATATATCTTTAAAAGTTTTTCTTTTTATTTCTCTTGCTTGTGTATGTGTATGAGTGTGTATATTTCTTTGTAAATATGTATACAACACTATATATATAGGTGTAAGGTGAATGTTGTCCAACATTCACATTACCATAAAAAGAGCAATTAAAAGCCCACATTGAGTGCAAAAAAACATCCAAAATTAATTAGAAAATTAATAAGGATTAATGATAATAAATGAGAATCAATAGAATTAAATAAATTAAAATTAACAATAAAATAATAAAAATGATTATTGAGGGTTTTAGAAATTTTGAATATTATTCTAACAACAAGTTCATGAGATACAATCATAACCTAATAAGAAAATAGATACAGCTGGAAGGTAAAACAAAAAACTAGCAATCATGATCCATGACACGAGTTATCTGGGCTCTAACTAACCACGTCCTCACGTAGCGCTCCGTCTCACACTGTCAGTAACATTTGTAAAAATAGTGGGGTGAGAAATAAATAAATATGTTTTCCAGTGGGTATCACAAGCCGCCAAGGCAAGCTATACTCACCGGTAAATAAGGAAGAGAAATATGTAATCTGGCAGGCATGAATAAGTAAAACAGGTATAGTGACAATAGTAAAATTGGAACAAAGATAAACAACTGACAACTGATACGTATATATAAATCGTTACTATAACATGAATAAGCAAACAAGTATACATCAACCAAATAAATAGTCTAAATAATCAACCCAATCTATATACCACCATATTGGTCCAAAGACCTCAGGCAATGCCACACCTTGCTCAGTCACCGGGCATATCGCCCAATTACAAAACATACTGCATAGGGCTCATGGGTCAATACACGACCACTTTTCTGAAAAAGAGTATTGTTGAAGTGCATGGCCAAACCGTTGGTGTACGTGAAATGTTCCATGAGTTGTGGCGATCGATACTATATGCTTAAATGACCAAACCGCAGCGGGAAGCCGCAAAGCTCATGAGGAGCAATCAAGTAATCAAACCGTGACAAAAAGCTGCAATGCTCACAAGGAGTCGTCATCGACCACGAAGGTCAAACTCATATAGAGTAAAGCTGAGAGCTAGGTCACATGTATGTTCTATTCATAATCGAGTGCAACCGACCAATAAGATCAACATTTACGAAGAAGTAGTCATGTGGCATCCATATCCTACTCTTCATGTCACATGTCATATGTCCAACACGATAGGCTACATACAAGATAATCATGAAGCATATGAAGAGAAGTACAATAGTAAGTCGACATGTAGAATAACCAAGCATGTATGATGTCGTAATAATCTGTATAAGCCATTCTATCAACTAATGACCATCCACAACATGATATAATGATGCATAAAGCCAAGAGGTAGGGCAAGAAGCGAGGATAGTAATGAAGCAGGTAAAAATTGATTTACTCAAAAGGATACATGATAGAATAACAAAGTAGAATACCACTTTACCGACTTCGGATCAAACAACCCACCTTAAAGTCAACTACAAGTTCTCGACTCCAAAGATGCTCCTAAATGTCATTTGGACCTACGAAAGATCCCATGGAGTCATAAACAGCTCCACAACCCAAACCAACATCAAAGTGGTTCAAAGCTCTACTCACTAACCGATACGATCGGGCAATCGATTTTTTTTATCGATTCCCGCATCTAGTCGAAACTCATGAAAACTCATCGAAAACACTTCTACAACTCACGAAGTGTCCCGGAGGATACTATCCAACATCCTAGACCACCTGCTGCTCTGAAATACACCAATTTGGGTGTCTGGATAGCCACACGCGAATATAACGCTAATAGGTGTGATAATCAAAATCGTACTATAACTGTAAGAATTCGAATTTTTATTGTAATTAAATAAAAGGAAAAAGAATAAAAGTCGAGTTGATTTTGAAATATAACTGGCATAATAGTGCAAGTGACCTTTTGCTACTGTGAAAATTGCACAATTTACGAGGCAAAAAGACTATTTTCTAATCCGAGCCTAATCTCGAAAAGCCGAGATCACCAGCACGACCGTCTCGCTGAACCGAGTGAAAACCATATTAAGCAAGTTCAGATCCGACGGTCGGATCTTCCAGAAATCGACGAAGAAGCGAGCGGGACCCGCGACTTAAGTTGAGGGTACAGTGAACAGTAAACCCTAATTTCAAATACCCCTAAGTGCGAACGCTTGCCAAATCGCTGTCTGGAAACCGATCATAGCACTTCAGGTAGCCGTTTCGAACGGTTTCGTCGTTCTGGACGCAATGGCACTGACGAAATTTTCCTTTGACGAGCCTAAAGCACCGTAAAGCGTGCCGAACTGTATAATTTACAGTATAAGATGGAATTTAAAAATTATGGAGCTAAATTTTAGCGAACCAAAATCGCTACCTGATAGGTTTCGTCGAGCCGGACGTTATAGCGAGGTCCATATTTCGTTTCGACGACCAGAACACCTCGAAAAGCGTGAAATAAGCGAAAAATGTGGTATTTGCACAATAAACCCTAGTATTTCATATCTCGATTTGCGTGCCACCTCTGTGGTGAGGGTCTAAGCTGCAAGATGAACATGCTATAAAGGACCCAGCTCTAAATGTCATAAGTTAAGGGGTTAAAATGCAATTGTGCTCAATGCACTATTTAAACACCAACCATGCTAGGGTTTTCTTTTTACCCTAGACCCGTAGCCCTGCCCTAGCCGCACCCTCCAACATCATCTCCTCCTCCTCTGTGTTTCCCAGTCCGCACACCGCCGGCCGCCGCACCATCTCGTCGGAAAAAAAAAAAAAAAAACAAGAAAACCCACCTTGCTTTCGAGTGGGTTGGGGGAGGGGTCACCATTGGCCTTGGGATCTCTCCAATCCACAACTGAGAGCATCTTCAGCCACCAGGGAGCCAGATCCCAGAGTCCCGGCGCCCAGGACCGCCGCGCGCCGCCGGCCACCATCTTCTCTTCCTCAGGTCCGAGAAGGTAAGCCCTCAGTTTTGTTGGGTTTTTCCTCCACTTAGCCCTTGGAAGTCGAGTCCTGATATTGAGAGGGTGCTCCAGGTGTAGTGCCGCGGCCTCTCGACCTCCGGTTGCCGTCGGGTGGAGAAGGGTCGCCAGAACCCTAGTTTTGGCCGGGGTTCGTGCGCGCTGCCTCCGGAGCTCCGGTGTTGGATCCAACTTGACCCAAAAACTTCTGCCGGTCCCCAGGAATATCCCCAAGAAGTTTGGGAGATTTTGGGTGCATTGTGGAGTGCGGGGGAGCAAACCCTGAATCTTGGGTTCTTGTTCTCGGCCGCCCGCCGCCGCCGTCGCTTCCTCCGGCGCCGGCCAACCCTGGTAAGTATCCTGGCACCTTAAGCATGTGTTTAGACCAGTTGCATGCAAGCCATGCGGGGTTTTTTCAAAGTTGCCATTAATGGGTTTGAAAAGCTTCGTTTTCTTCCTCCTCGGGTTGGGGGTGCACAGGAGCTTCCAAGCTTGCGCGGCTGAGGTCCATTGCACGTCTGGAGGTCCAAGAAAGGTGGTGCTCACCTTTAATTGAAGATTGACCGAGAGGCTAGTAAGCTCGGCCAACTTGAGCTCCATCAAGAGAAGGTTGAGATCATCTTGCTCCAGAAATTAAACCGGCTGTGCTGCTACCTCCCACAGGTGAGCCCCAAAGCTTTTGAGATGTTCTCTAAGTGATGCTCATCTTGGTTGCTGCCCAGAAATTCTGAATGTATAAAATGCCAAAGTCGAGCTCTTATTTGATCATGTTAATCCCACACGTGTGTTTGGTGGATTTGCTGTGGCCCAGAGGTGAACCTCTGCATATTTGAGGACCCTTGAGCATGATGCTCACACTGAAGTTGAGAAAGAACCCTTCTCTAGATAATTATTACAACATTGAGCCTCAATATACAATAATTATGGGCCAATCTGCGTTTGGGTTGCTCAAATTGAGTCCAGACTGTGAGCACGAGGTCCAGCACATCGAAATATAATTACTGATAAAATATTGTGATTTAAAATGCTCTGGATTGAAAGTTATGAATTAATCAGTGAGAAATTACCTGTTTATTACGCAACTTTGAAAAGTCCGGGGGGCTAATTGTAAATGTAGCATGGTGGATGGTGGTAAACAGCAGATTTATGAATTATGGATCTTTCGTTGGGTTCCAAAAGTATTTCGTTGAGCGGGAATCGGTTAACGAACCGTAAATCGACGAAATCGTCGGTTTTACGGCTTCCGGCTCGTGCTTCACGCACCTTGAAGAAATAAAACGATAAATGGACTTTATTATCTGTCTCTGGTTATCCCCGACCCTGTCCTGGCTGGTCCAGTGACTTTAGTTTTCTGTCGGGAGACTCCGAAACCAAAATCGGCTCTTCGGGAGTCGTGCAAGTAATTATGGCAACATTTCGACATAGGAAATTACGGTCTTGCCCCTGTCTTCCCGAACATCAAAATTATGATGTTTAGGGTCAGCAAGTGTAGTCTGGGGGTATTTGGATATTTGTAGACCATTGGTGGGTCAAGATTTGAGTTTCAGTGGATTTCCAGAAATTTCGGTAAAAGCCTGGTTCGGCTAAGTTCCCCGTGTTAACGTCATATTGTTATAGTGTTAACGGGATGGGTATGAGTGAGTCTATTACTGATTATAGCTTCTTATTCAGGGCCCAGTGGTTCAGCACCAGCCTCCCAGTAGCTGCGCGGGAGTTCGAGGATCTGCCGTCATCCAGGTGGGTTATCTTCGGCCCGGGCTAGCTTTTTGGCCCTCTGGTTGCTTTAGTCCAGTCGGACACTTGTTCTTGACTAGTCCGCTGATTATACTCATACGACCTATGATGAGTGCATGTATCACATGATCTGATTGATAGACATTGATCCTTTTAGACTTGTCGTATACATACCTGCTGATTGTACCTCGATGACCTATTTTGACGTATACTGATCTCTTTAACATATCATGATCCTTCTGGTTGATACTGACGCGGTTAGACCTGTGATTGAGATCACCTGTTCACAATCAGCCTGATTACTGTGTTTGCATACTCCATGATTATTCCTGATAGATCTGATCTGCTTGAGACACATCATATGTACCTGCTTATCACCTTTTATATTCCTGTACATAGATTTGTATGATTCGATGATACCTGCTGATTCCTGTCCTTTGAGATGTTACTTGATATATTGTCGATATGCATGATTGATGGATTCCGATTGATAGATATAGACTGATGACTCCCTGTTGGGATCTCGGCATGTTGCCGACTACCCGGTCACTAGACCGTGAGATTGATCATTATGACTTGCTATATACGGCTGTACTTCACGAACATGGCCGGGGTCGCTCCCCGTGGAGCTTGTTCTTTACCGGTAGAGTGGTCTGGTGATAGACCCGTGAGCCCCAGTTAGGCACCCGTGGGGTGCGGGGTTATGTCAGTCGCGAGCCCTTTTGCATCGAGACTGCTTGGCGTCTGTGAAATGCAGGGTTATTGCCTGAGGTCCTATGAGACCAATAGTGGCGCATGATTGGGTACTTGGGTTTCTACCTTTGACGCATTACTTTTACTTGTACTGCTGCTCAGTTTATTTTCAGTATTATTATCTGTAGATATGCTTTCAGCACTTACAGTTCCTTATACATGATTCTTGTAGTTATCTTTTGATTCCAGCATGTATGATCTACAGCTTTCACGATGGACTATTGCTGTTATATCTTGATTTCCAGTATACTTACCTGCAGTTCTTATTCTGATTATTAGTAGACCTCTATGCTTTCCAGCTTTTCCTGTTGACTCTTACTATCCGCAGATTTTAGTACCCAGTAGGTACGATTAGCTGAAGCTCGGCTCGTCATGCCCACTGGGATGCACTCCGGTGTATCTCACACCCTCGGGTGACTGTTGTAGGTCCGTTGGGTGGTGAGATGTCGGGACGATCCAGTGAGCCGATTACGATAGAGCTGTCCCCATGAGCATTATATATCGACGACTTCTGCAGACATTTACTTTCCGCATTTCATTCCAGTTTATCGTGATTTAGACATTTAAAACTGATGATGTAATAACTTAATTTTGATTATTCCTGCTGAGTAGATTAGATTAGTTACTGATATATCTGTTGATCTCTGATGATGATTTTTAGCCGTGCATGTATAGGGGAGTCTTTGTCCTTGGGATAGAGAGTCTTCTATACGTGTGGCGGTCTGTTGCGTCAGTTTGCAAACTCTGATTTCAAAAAAAAAAAAATTTCAGACCTGATTTTTAAAACTCGGGGCGTGACAGATTAGATGGTATCAGAGCAATAGGTACACGGTACCTAGGAAAGATGAATTAGGAACTGGTTAGGATGAACCCTAGGATGACTTGTCACGTGAGAGCGCGGGGTATTTGTCTAGTGTTAGGAGCTCAGGTGTATTTCACACTAATGAGTCGTTTCCTAATCTTGTTGTTGTGGCTACGAGCGGTGTTCGCACGCTTTCTGGGCTTAGTGGTCGTGGTGGGTGCAGTGTTAGCTGTGGTTGTGGTACGAGCCGTGGATTTG
Source organism: Tillandsia leiboldiana (assembly GCA_029204045.2). NCBI lineage: Eukaryota > Viridiplantae > Streptophyta > Magnoliopsida > Poales > Bromeliaceae > Tillandsia > Tillandsia leiboldiana. The sequence goes on along the minus strand of CM055063.1, from coordinate 47,767,095 downwards.
ATATATCAGTGGAGCCTTAGAGCTCGGATTGTTGGCAGCGGTTAGAGAAACAGCTCACCGCTTTTGCTGGGATAGTCCAGCAGATGGCTCAGCATCAGATAGTTGCTATTGTTGCACTGGCCCCACCACTAGCCAGGTGCTTGGAGAAGTCAGTGATCCTCCGGTTGTCCCCGTGCCACTAGATATAGTACTTTTGTCACAGCCGTGGTTATCAAAACTATGTTGTGGCTGGAGATTCCCTGATTATAGCTATAGGGATGCCTATGAGGTTAGTAATTATGTTGCTTTGGACGGAATGACTCTGACGACACTTAACAAATATTAGTCCCCGTTGAGTTGTGTCCCAACACTGATCAGTGTTAATAGGTTGGGATTCATGATTAATTCGTTAGAAATGGTAGCAGCGAGCGCTTTGGCGCAGACATGGTTGATGGATCTATGGACCCGATTGAAACCCTGGCTTGAGTTAGATTCAGGTTCAGACCCCACCCTTGGGTACGAGTTTAGTGGAGTCTTAGTTACTCCTATGAGTATGCAATAAGTTTAGATATTGTGATTACTACGATGGTGAGATATGACTGGAAAGTCTAATATACAGCGTGATGATAATAGCTTGGGGATTGGATTATTATCCTAGATGAAACCGATTTGTAGTTGATTCGCACGTTGTGTGTGAGCTGATTATGGGGTCGTGATCGCCCCTGATGATATTTGAGCTACGATTGGCATCGCTAGTGCTGTGTTAGCAAGGGGTGATTCATTTAAGATAATCGGTAGATTCTTGTGAGTAGCCAGAGTCGCACTCATGACCACGAGATGGTTGAGACAGTTGATATAGGTTTATAGTATCGGCATAGAGATTTGTGTCGGGAGGTATGAGCTATACCTTCTGTTGACTCCGGTGGGAGTCGTGTCCCCAACTTGATGTTGGCGACAGATCTATAGTATTTCGCCTTTCTTTTGATAAGCACGTTGGCTGCAGACAACGTACTGTCGAAAGAGCTGAGGAAATACCCCACCCTCTAAAGGGGAATATCATGATTGGGTCTATTTGTCTGCTTACTTAAATTTTAGTTCCAAGGTTGTCTTAGAACGACGAGGTTGTAGATGCAGTATTGATATTCCAGACCATATCGGACCTTAGGTAGGTCTCAGATAGTCGTATACATAGTGGACAGATGATATTTGTCATTAATGTGGATAATCGTCCTAACTTGTGGTCACTAACCACGTTGATCTCGTCAGATTTTGCAATCCAGTTGATAATAGAATATATGGGTTAAGCCCAAAGAGTTGGACAACATGTCCAGATCGGATATTTTAAGCTTTATGAATGGTGACCTTGGGTTGCCATGTTTTATGATGCTAAGAGACTGATCGTGTGATATTTAACCGGCAGTTGTGCGTCCTTAGTAGTCTGAGGTTTAGTTCTAGCAACTGGTGGTGAAAATTATGCCACAAACGATTATAAAGTGTAAGAAGAGATTCTCTACCTTATCTGATTTCACTTAAGAAAATGAATCTAGTGGCCTTTGTCAGTGTTCGGCCTCGATAGTCAGCCTAAACGGGTAAGACCGTTGAGTTCTGCCTGCACAATCTGTAAGTTATGTGAAACCAGAAAAGAGTATGAGAGCTGGTTGCCACATCGGATGCGATCATATCAGCACTTAAGCATCGGATCTTATCTGAATTCCGCAGTTAAGCATACTTGTGCGGTATAGCCTTGGTTGGGCGTGTAGCATATCTGCGAGAACCCTAGTCAATGGAACTTGAATTATAAATCGGTTAAGCCTTAGAAATTTGACGTGTCCAAATCAAGACTGTTAAGTCTTTGAGGAGCTGAACTTGAGGCAGCGCCGATGGCTCGAACTGCTAAAGGACTATGATCTCACTATCCAGTACCACCCAGGTCGGGCCAACGTGGTAGCGGATGCCTTGAGCCGAAAGCACGTGTCCCCAGAGCTGCTAATGATCACTGATTAGGACCGCTTGATTTCTGAGTTCCAGCGTCTAGACTTGGAGATCGTTCCTTTGGGGTCGACCGCTCGACTTTTAGCAATGGTAGTGCAGCCTACCCTACTTGATCGCATAAAGGAGGGACAGCAGTCAGACCCCTCCTTCCAAAAGATTCGAGAACTGATATCATTGGGACAGACTGACGATTACCAGCTGCACTCCGATGACTCTATCCGATGTAGGGGTCGTTGGTGGGTTCCAGATGACGGGGTATTAAAGAAGGACATCCTTACTGAGGCGCATCGGTCCTTATATCCGGTACCTCCTGGCGGGACTAAAATGTACCGGGACCTGAAGCAGCATTACTGGTGGCCTGGGATGAAGGCTGACGTGGCGAACTATGTAGCGCAGTGCCTAGTTTGCCAGCAGGTGAAGGCGGAACACCAGAGACCGGCGGGAAAACTGCAACCGCTTCCTATACCAGTTTGGAAGTGGGAGCAGATCACGATGGACTTCGTTACCGGTCTGCCTCGATCCCAGCGAGGCCACGATGCTATATGGGTCATTGTGGATCGACCCACCAAGTCGGCCCACTTTCTGCCAATACACATGACTTGGACCCGTGATAGACTCGCCCAACTCTATATTGATGAGATCGTGAGGCTCCATGGCACTCCGGCATCGATCGTTTCGGATAGGGACACCCGCTTTGTGTCTCAGTTCTGGAGGAATGTACAAGAAACTGAGGAGTAGATCGATCCCCTATGTCAAGGTACAATGGAAGAACCACGAGGAGCGTGAAGCCACGTGGAAACGCGAGTCAGCCATGATGGAGCGTTATCCCCATTTAGTTGATTCCTAGTTGTACTAAGTTTCGGGGACGAAACTTCTTTTTAGGTGGTAGAGATGTAAGAATTCGAATTTTTATTGTAATTAAATAAAAGGAAAAAGAATAAAAGTCGAGTTGATTTTGAAATATAACTGGCATAATAGTGCAAGTGACCTTTTGCTACTGTGAAAATTGCACAATTTACGAGGCAAAAAGACTATTTTCTAATCCGAGCCTAATCTCGAAAAGCCGAGATCACCAGCACGACCGTCTCGCTGAACCGAGTGAAAACCATATTAAGCAAGTTCAGATCCGACGGTCGGAACTTCCAGAAATCGACGAAGAAGCGAGCGGGACCCGCGACTTAAGTTGAGGGTACAGTGAACAGTAAACCCTAATTTCAAATACCCCTAAGTGCGAACGCTTGCCAAATCGCTGTCTGGAAACCGATCATAGCACTTCAGGTAGCCGTTTCGAACGGTTTCATCGTTCTGGACGCAATGGCATTGACGAAATTTTCCTTTGACGAGCCTAAAGCACCGTAAAGCGTGCCGAACTGTATAATTTACAGTATAAGATGGAATTTAAAAATTATGGAGCTAAATTTTAGCGAACCAAAATCGCTACCTGATAGGTTTCGTCGAGCCGGACGTTGTAGCGAGGTCCATATTTCGTTTCGACGACCAGAACACCTCGAAAAGCGTGAAATAAGCAAAAAATGTGGTATTTGCACAATAAACCCTAGTATTTCATATCTCGATTTGCGTGCCACCTCTGTGGTGAGGGTCTAAGCTGCAAGATGAACATGCTGTAAAGGACCCAGCTCTAAATGTCATAAGTTAAGGGGTTAAAATGCAATTGTGCTCAATGCACTATTTAAACACCAACCATGCTAGGGTTTTCTTTTTACCCTAGACCCGTAGCCCTGCCCTAGCCGCACCCTCCAACATCATCTCCTCCTCCTCTGTGTTTCCCAATCCGCACACCGCCGGCCGCCGCACCATCTCGTCGGAAAAAAAAAAAAAAAACAAGAAAACCCACCTTGCTTTCGAGTGGGTTGGGGGAGGGGTCACCATTGGCCTTGGGATCTCTCCAATCCACAACTGAGAGCATCTTCAGCCACCAGGGAGCCAGATCCCAGAGTCCCGGCGCCCAGGACCGCCGCGCGCCGCCGGCCACCATCTTCTCTTCCTCGGGTCCGAGAAGGTAAGCCCTCGGTTTTGTTGGGTTTTTCCTCCACTTAGCCCTTGGAAGTCGAGTCCTGATATTGAGAGGGTGCTCCAGGTGTAGTGCCGCGGCCTCTCGACCTCCGGTTGCCGTCGGGTGGAGAAGGGTCGCCGGAACCCTAGTTTTGGCCGGGGTTCGTGCGCGCTGCCTCCGGAGCTCCGGTGTTGGATCCAACTTGACCCAAAAACTTCTGCTGGTCCCCAGGAATATCCCCAAGAAGTTTGGGAGATTTTGGGTGCATTGTGGAGTGCGGGGGAGCAAACCCTAAATCTTGGGTTCTTGTTCTCGGCCGCCCGCCGCCGCCGTCGCTTCCTCCGGCGCCGGCCAACCCTGGTAAGTATCCTGGCACCTTAAGCATGTGTTTAGACCAGTTGCATGCAAGCCATGCGGGGTTTTTTCAAAGTTGCCATTAATGGGTTTGAAAAGCTTCGTTTTCTTCCTCCTCGGGTTGGGGGTGCACAGGAGCTTCCAAGCTTGCGCGGCTGAGGTCCATTGCACGTCTGGAGGTCCAAGAAAGGTGGTGCTCACCTTTAATTGAAGATTGACCGAGAGGCTAGTAAGCTCGGCCAACTTGAGCTCCATCAAGAGAAGGTTGAGATCATCTTGCTCCAGAAATTAAACCGGCTGTGCTGCTACCTCCCACAGGTGAGCCCCAAAGCTTTTGAGATGTTCTCTAAGTGATGCTCATCTTGGTTGCTGCCCAGAAATTCTGAATGTATAAAATGCCAAAGTCGAGCTCTTATTTGATCATGTTAATCCCACACGTGTGTTTGGTGGATTTGCTGTGGCCCAGAGGTGAACCTCTGCATATTTGAGGACCCTTGAGCATGATGCTCACACTGAAGTTGAGAAAGAACCCTTCTCTAGATAATTATTACAACATTGAGCCTCAATATACAATAATTATGGGCCAATCTGCGTTTGGGTTGCTCAAATTGAGTCCAGACTGTGAGCACGAGGTCCAGCACATCGAAATATAATTACTGATAAAATATTGTGATTTAAAATGCTCTGGATTGAAAGTTATGAATTAATCAGTGAGAAATTACCTGTTTATTACGCAACTTTGAAAAGTCCGGGGGGCTAATTGTAAATGTAGCATGGTGGATGGTGGTAAACAGTAGATTTATGAATTATGGATCTTTCGTTGGGTTCCAAAAGTATTTCGTTGAGCGGGAATCGGTTAACGAACCGTAAATCGACGAAATCGTCGGTTTTACGGCTTCCGGCTCGTGCTTCACGCACCTTGAAGAAATAAAACGATAAATGGACTTTATTATCTGTCTCTGGTTATCCCCGACCCTGTCCTGGCTGGTCCAGTGACTTTAGTTTTCTGTCGGGAGACTCCGAAACCAAAATCGGCTCTTCGGGAGTCGTGCAAGTAATTATGGCAACATTTCGACATAGGAAATTACGGTCTTGCCCCTGTCTTCCCGAACATCAAAATTATGATGTTTAGGGTGAGCAAGTGTAGTCTGGGGGTATTTGGATATTTGTAGACCATTGGTGGGTCAAGATTTGAGTTTCAGTGGATTTCTAGAAATTTCGGTAAAAGCCTGGTTCGGCTAAGTTCCCCGTGTTAACGTCATATTGTTATAGTGTTAACGGGATGGGTATGAGTGAGTCTATTACTGATTATAGCTTCTTATTCAGGGCCCAGTGGTTCAGCACCAGCCTCCCAGTAGCTGCGCGGGAGTTCGAGGATCTGCCGTCATCCAGGTGGGTTATCTTCGGCCCGGGCTAGCTTTTTGGCCCTCTGGTTGCTTTAGTCCAGTCGGACACTTGTTCTTGACTAGTCCGCTGATTATACCCATACGACCTATGATGAGTGCATGTATCACATGATCTGATTGATAGACATTGATCCTTTTAGACTTGTCGTATACATACCTGCTGATTATACCTCGATGACCTATTTTGACGTATACTGATCTCTTTAACATATCATGATCCTTCTGGTTGATACTGACGCGGTTAGACCTGTGATTGAGATCACCTGTTCACAATCAGCCTGATTACTGTGTTTGCATACTCCATGATTATTCCTGATAGATCTGATCTGCTTGAGACACATCATATGTACCTGCTTATCACCTTTTATATTCCTGTACATAGATTTGTATGATTCGATGATACCTGCTGATTCCTGTCCTTTGAGATGTTACTTGATATATTGTCGATATGCATGATTGATGGATTCCGATTGATAGATATAGACTGATGACTCCCTGTTGGGATCTCGGCATGTTGCCGACTACCCGGTCACTAGACCGTGAGATTGATCATTATGACTTGCTATATACGGCTGTACTTCACGAACATGGCCGGGGTCGCTCCCCGTGGAGCTTGTTCTTTACCGGTAGAGTGGTCTGGTGATAGACCCGTGAGCCCCAGTTAGGCACCCGTGGGGTGCGGGGTTATGTCAGTCGCGAGCCCTTTTGCATCGAGACTGCTTGGCGTCTGTGAAATGCAGGGTTATTGCCTGAGGTCCTATGAGACCAATAGTGGCGCATGATTGGGTACTTGGGTTTCTACCTTTGACGCATTACTTTTACTTGTACTGCTGCTCAGTTTATTTTCAGTATTATTATCTGTAGATATGCTTTCAGCACTTACAGTTCCTTATACATGATTCTTGTAGTTATCTTTTGATTCCAGCATGTATGATCTACAGCTTTCACGATGGACTATTGCTGTTATATCTTGATTTCCAGTATACTTACCTGCAGTTCTTATTCTGATTATTAGTAGACCTCTATGCTTTCCAGCTTTTCCTGTTGACTCTTACTATCCGCAGATTTTAGTACCCAGTAGGTACGATTAGCTGAAGCTCGGCTCGTCGTGCCCACTGGGATGCACTCCGGTGTATCTCACACCCTCGGGTGACTGTTGTAGGTCCGTCGGGTGGTGAGATGTCGGGACGATCCAGTGAGCCGATTACGATAGAGCTGTCCCCATGAGCATTATATATCGACGACTTCTGCAGACATTTACTTTCCGCATTTCATTCCAGTTTATCGTGATTTAGACATTTAAAACTGATGATGTAATAACTTAATTTTGATTATTCCTGCTGAGTAGATTAGATTAGTTACTGATATATCTGTTGATCTCTGATGATGATTTTTAGCCGTGCATGTATAGGGGAGTCTTTGTCCTTGGGATAGAGAGTCTTCTATACGTGTGGCGGTCTGTTGCGCCAGTTTGCAAACTCTGATTTCAAAAAAAAAAAAATTTCAGACCTGATTTTTAAAACTCGGGGCGTGACAATAACGAGTCCTCAAAAGTACTGATTTCAGCTTTGAAATCTCCCATTTCCCTCCCACTATCTCTAGACACACAAGACAACCCACTAGCCAAGAAGGCTCGATGACCAGTGGATGCATTCCCAATAACAATTAGTGAATTTCAAACCAAACTTCGATCGATTGATCAATTTTGGTGATAATCGCATCGAAAACTCGTTAGAGTTCCAAAAAGACATTCGGGACGATCAGTCCAAAGGTCAAGCGTAGGTGATTCATGCTACCCGAGGCAGCCAATTAGGCATAATTGCGTAAAAAATCCTAAACATCTACTTAATAGCATAATTAACATAGGAAAGTAGAGTTTAGGACGAATACTCAATATTTTGTGACTCAAAATCCAACTAGTAGCACAGTCTGAAAGGTGTCGATGTTTCGGATATTGTGTTCACTGTCTAGAGCGCAAACGACAACTAAGGAACATGACGAAGCAACCTTTCCTTTAAGTTTTGAGGTCTTCAGGAGCGACGCTGTCACACCAGCGATCGGAGGCTGATCCGATCACAGTGAAAGGGATCACGGTGATGTATGCACCCAGGAGGGCTGTGCCCCACTGCTGGAGGGTCGCCAGCAACAAGGTTGGCCGAAAAAAGCAACCCCGGCTAGATTAAGATCCAGCTAAGAGCAGCAGTAGCCCAACTTCAACCCTAGCGGCTAGGGCTGGCGTGCGTTGGCTAGGAGAGGTCGTGGTCGACGGGATGAGAGCCGGGATGCAGTAGTCGGCGATGGGGAGTGGTGGCGACGGCGAATCAAGAGCCACCGCCAAGAACTCTCCAACTCGATTTTCGGCTTCAACCTGAGCTCTCGGAAGGATGGGGACGGTAGGGCAGGCCGGAAGGAGGTCGATAGGGTGTCAGGAGGCCGGTGATATTACGGATTTAAGTGTTGGCATATTTTGTGATTTGAGTCGGAGTCTTGAAGAGTTCGGATCATTTAATCAACGACGGAAGACTCGAAGATTCTGCAAATAACTCAAGAATATCTCATAATCCGAATTCACGATGCTTAGATATATTCTTAATATTTTCTTAGTGATTAAAGTTTATTTATAGCTTTTGGAATCATTAAAATGATCTAGGCCGGATTAGAAGAGATTTTGAGAACTAAGTTTTTAATCGAACTCAAATTATCATTGAGTTCCGGTACTAAATTTTAGTTCCTCAAAAATAGAGTTGCGAAACTATGTTTTTATATTGAATACCGGAACCCATATTTGAGTTCCTCAGAACCTGAGAGATTTATTTCAAAAAGTTGAATTGTGTACCGGTACCAGACTTGAATTTCGGTACTAATCTTTGTGTGTTCTGGTGTTGCTTTAACTGAGTACCGTAACACAATAGAAAATTTCTCTCATTGCGTCATTGTGTTCCAGTATGCACCTTCGAGTACCGATACTCAACGTGCAGATTCCTATTAGACTTCTAACTCGACTCTAATTATATTCCAAACTCTATAAATAGATACATGGGGTCTCTTTATGTCACGCCCCGAGACCGCCAATTTGGACAGTTCGGGCACGCCAACAGACCCGCCAAATGGATATGACCTCTCCATACCCGAAAGGAACTGTCAATCATCTCAACGGCAAATAGTGCAATGAGAATACAAGCATATTAGAATAAAACTTAATGCTAAATTAAATATTCAGCTTTAACATAATCACAACTGTATAAAGCTGAAATACATAATTGAACGAACATTTGGTACATATAACAAAAAGTTACAATTTTTTTTTTCTTTTCGTCACCAAAATACACTGTTCACTCAAACAACCAAAAGGGGTACATAAAAACCACTAGACCCGCTACGTCTACTATATTACTGGGTCCTTGCCCCTATCGTGATCCTCCCTGGCTGTACCTGGTCCTGTAAGGGGTCACCAAAATATGGTGTGAGAACTATGAACAGTTCCCAGTGGGTTCACCCACCGAGAATAACATGCTCTACACCTCTTGGTCCAAAGGAAGCATTAGTAGCAAGATATATAAATACATATATAGAAAGCTGTAAAACTACATTAGCATGCTGATATAATAATCACTACACTACTAGTACAATGCAAGCTACTATGCCATACCATACTAGGCTACCATACTCATACTCGGCCGCTATGCTGCTATGAGGGGGGGGGTTTACATCTAACCCGGCCATTCTTGGCCATTTACTTGTTCTTTTTTTACTTTTATGCCTTTCGGAAGTATCTCGTCCGATGGGTCCCTACCCAAGGAGCTACACTCCTTATTGACAAGTCTCAAATCCGGAGGCGCCAATTGGATTTACTCGCATTACCTTTCGGAAGTGTTACGACTTTTTGTGTTGGCATATTTCGTGAGTTGAGTCGGAGTCTTGAAGTGATCAAATTGTCAATCAGCAATCGAAGACTCAGAGAAGATTCAACAAGAGCTCAAGTTGACACTCAGTGTTTTGAGTCTTGAAGATTGAAGATGAAGAATTGTGGATCAATTACACCAATCTCAAGAAGAATGGATTCGGAATGATCAGGTACGTTTAACTAAATAATTTTTGTGATCCGAATACATTTGTGTAGTTTAGAAACACTTGGATAAGTTTTCATTGCTTGAAAATCAAAAACTGGACAAATTGGATGTTCAGGATCCGGATCAGACCAATCCAGTCCGGACCCCGAACATAGTTTAGTTCATGCGGAATTCCAGCCCGGACCTCCCCTGTTTCAGTCCGGACCCCGAACTATGTGTTTCCTGAAATCGCATGAACAGTCCGGATCAGGAAATTCTAGTCCGGACCCCGAACTATTTTTTCAGGGAAATTGCTGAAAAAAGACGACAGTCCGGATCAGCCAAATCCAGTCCGGACCGCCGTGCGGGAAAAATTCTGTAAAGTCAGTTTTTGATGCTTATCTCTTTCCAAAGTTTTCTAACCTATAAATCAACCCTAACATTCATCTTTTTAGGGTTAAGGTTTTAAAGATAAATCCACATATAGAGAAGAAAGGAAAACACGATCAATTCATGTTTCTTCGTCTATATTGATCAATTTGATTCTAGGGTTTCCAAACTCCTAATTCTTGTAGAATCAAATTGATGAATACTTAGATGGTGTTTTCTGATCTATCCTTGATCTAAGTATTCGGCGGATTATTATCACCAAGAAAAACAACGATTTCCCAAAATCGGCATCGTGGATTCGATGTGTTGAAGGCGTTTCGTGGATTCGAAACGTGTTGCTCGTGAATTCAAGTGGCGTTCATGGATTCGAACGTGTGCAGTGGACGTGCAGTCGGTAAGCGCAAGATCCGAAGAAGTTGAAGGAGGGGTTGGAGTTCGTGGAGTCGGTAATCACCTTGTTATTCTTCTATTCTTAGTGGATTGTTATTGCGTGTTGGTCCCATGGTTTTTTACTCCTGGATTGGAGTTTTCCACGTAAATCTCGGTGTGCTGTTTTTACTTTCCGCATTTATTTTAAATTGCACATGAGATTGGCATTTTGTTTATTACACCTATTCACCCCCCCTCTAGGTATTTGATAGAACCTATTTAGATCTTTGGGGATCTATAAACCAACAATTGGTATCAGGCGGGTTTTAGGTTTTTCTATCATGTCGGGTGAAGGTGGTAATATTAATAGATCTCCTCTTTTCGATGAGACCAATTATGCCTATTGGAAAGTCCGGATGAGAGCTTTTCTCATCGCAATTGATGAGCGGGTATGGCAAACCGTGGAATACGGTTGGGTGCATCCAATTGAGGAAGTAGGAAATTCTACTACCCCAAACCTCGCTCTAGATGGTCCAGAGAGGAGATCGAAAAATCTTCTTACAACGGGAAAGGTATGAACGCTTTATTTAATTCTCTTTTCTCGATCGAGTTTACACGTATTTCTGCGTGTGAAATTGCAAAGGAGATTTGGGATATTCTTCAAATTACACATGAGGGTACTAGTCTGGTAAAAATTCAAAAGCTCCAGATGCTTACAAGTCAATTTAACTCTATTCATATGGATGAGCATGAATTGTTTACTGATTATTATACCAGACTTCAAGATATAATCAATACATGTGTTAATTTAGGAGAAAAGATCCCGGAATCAAAAGTTGTAAGAAAAGTTCTTCGGACTCTTCCGGAACGGTTTAGGGCAAAGGTTGCCGCCATTGAAACCGTCAATTATCCGGATGACATGAGAATAGAGGAATTAGTAGGTGCTCTACAAACATATGAAATGACTTTTCCTACTAATCAATTTTCTTCCAAGTTTTCTTCTAAGTATACAGATATTGCATTCAAATCAACAAAGGAAGGAGATAGCGACTCAAACTCCAACGATGAAATTTCGTTTGCCGATTTTGAAGAACAACTCGCGCGGATCACGAAGAAATTTCGTCGAAATTTTCGAAAGAATCGAACCGATAGATCTTCATCCTCGAAACCATCTAAAGGTTCATCGGGTTCTAAATCCTCTAAACTCAAAAGATTTGCAAAGCTTTCTAAAGAAAAAGAAAAAGATGAATTCGAAGGGGAAATCCAATGCTACAGATGCAAAGGCTACGGCCATATTTCAACGGATTGTCCTTCTAAGGAATCATATAAAAAGAAGTTTTGCAAGCAAAAACTTGGAACGATTCTACTTCCGATGAATCGACCTCAAGTAAAGAGGAAAATGATAAAGTTGTTGCTTTTCATACCTCTCTAGTTCGCTCTTCTAATGTTTGCTTGTCATCATTAATTACTGACTCTATTCCTTTGATTTTGCATGAAACATCTACATCCGACGGAGAGTCGTCAATTGAGGGGGAGTCGGACGAAGAAGAACTCGTTGAGGCATATCAACAACTTCTTACGGAGTCAAAGAAGATGGCCAAGCACATCAAGAAGTTGAGGAAACAATGACTTGAGGTTGAAGACGAGAACCGTGCTTTAAAGATCAAAATTCATGATCTCAAGGAGGAACGAGGACTTTTATTGAACAATAATAAAATTCTCCAATAAAAGCTAAACCAATCGAAAACAATGTTTAAATCACACATGGACAAGATTGGTTTTCTAGAAAAGCAATTTAAGGAAATTCATGAAGCCGACCAAGGTTTGACCAAGCAAGTTCATCAACTCAAATCCGACATACAAAAACCTTCAACTGGTTCCAAGAAACTTGACGGTATGTCCGGATTAGGTCAAACAAGCAAAGTTGGTTTAGGATTTAAAAGGAAACAAACTGGGAAGACTTCAAGTTCCACAACTATATTGAAAGGAAGAACATGTCACAAATGTGGAATTGAAGGACACTTAATGAAGACGTGCCCGAAAAATAGAAAGAAAAATTCTTCGGCATCTTCATCTACGGAGTGACTCAACGGATTCAAAGGATACATCAATTCAATGGAGTTCCCTCAATCCACCAAAGGTCCGAGCCACAACATCGTTTTTTCAAGAGGACACTTGCAACGTGGGAACCTATGGTGGATCAACAGTCAAAGCGGACAACCCCCGGCCACAACGAATCAAGACAACCCAAAATCCGACGATTTTGGATTCAGAAAGGTGATATCTTTCCGTGTCTTAAATTTTAAATTGCTTTTGACTGTATGTAGTGTTTTGATCGGTTTTTATTACATATATATCTTGATATTTGCATTACATGATTTCAATGTTTGTCGTTTTTAATATTTTATTTTCAAATAAAAGGGTTTTAACGAACGAGTGCATTGAATATGAAAAGGGTTTACTTTCATTCACTCCTAATTAATTTCACAATTAATTATCAACTTTACTCCATAATCATAATCTTTGAAGATATTCTATTATAGGAGTTTTTGATATTTATATTCATCAAATTTTAGTAATCATGTGTGATCTTAAGGTGCTTAACCTATCTCGGTTGTGTGAATTCATTGTGATAAATATGAAACAACGAATAGACTAAAATTTGGGATTTAATTCTTTCACGTAAGAGATTGCATTCTTACAAGGGTAAATAAACGAATGAAAAAGATGTGGAAAGAGTTACATCCGAAAGGAGTGTGAAAACTACCACCACATGTTGGAAAGAGCTGCCACCCCGGTCGTCTGGTTAGTGTGTGAAGCTACCACATGTTATGGATGCTTGATAGTATTTTTTTTTGGGAAAATCTTTAGATGAAGCATTTGGAGATTCATATTCAAAATTCTTATATTTTGAACAATCTCCTGGTTGGTATAAGGTGGGATAGTTGAAAGATGCTCAAAGAGCCACCCTTAGGTATTTGAGTGCTTGTCTCAAATTTGAAAGGGTAGTAATCAAATTGATGCCATTTGGAAATCTCTGTAAGTCATTTTTGATAATCCTTTACATCTTGATAGAGTTTGTATCTCTAGATTATTTTTGATGACTTGTGTTTGACATATATAATATGAAAAATAGTTTATAATGTTTTATCTTTGTTTTTCATGATTTCGGAGTAAATCTTTTTAATTTTTGTAAAATTAATTGGATTGAATGATATCTGTGTGATCTCACAATTTTCAAGCACTTAAATTATTTTCTTGATGGCACGCAAATCGGTATTTGAAAGATTTCAAAATTTGAATTTGTTTCAAGAATTTTTGTGATTTTTGCTTTGGAGTACCGGTACTAACAGTTTGGTACCGGAACCAAATTCTCGGAATTAGGTTTTCAATCCAGAACCCGAAACAGGATTTTTCAAATTTTCAATTGGTTACCGGTATGCGCCTTCGAGTACCGGTATGCAATCTGTGTTTTTGTTATATACCGAAACTGAGCTTTTATCTCTCTTTCTCTATGAACTAATGCTGTTAGTGATTTTCTTTTGTCTAGTATGTTCACTGTTTGACAATTTGTGACAAAAAGGGGGAGAAGAGAAATGACGGAGATGAGATGATCGAGATAGGGGGAGATGATTCGAGATAGGGGGAGATGATGAAAAAGGAGCCGAAAAACAAAAAGAACCAAAAGGACGAATCAAATGTAGGATTTACATTTAATTTTCTAACGACTGACTTTTGATTTTGTTTGGAGTTTTGTTTTGCAGGATTTACATCACTTTAAGACTCCAAGTCCTAAGTCATAGAGTTTGTTTTAGGTCTGGTTTAAATGTATTTTTATTTATTGGATCTTTCACGCAAAGAAAGTCAATGTTTTGGTGATGACATTGAGTTTCGATTTTTTGGTTTAAGATGAGTGTCTTGAGCGTTTTATGTATTTTTGGGTTTTGTCACGAAATTACCAAAGGGGGAGATTGTTACGGCTTTTTTGTGTTGGCATATTTCGTGAATTAAGTCAGAGTCTTGAAGTGATCAAATTGTCAATCAGCAATCGAAGACTCAGAGAAGATTCAACAAGAGCTCAAGTTGACACTCAGTGTTTTGAATCTTGAAGATTGAAGCTGAAGAATTGTGGATCAATTACACCAATCTCAAGAAGAATGGATTCGGAATGATCAGGTACGTTTAACTAAATAATTTTGGTGATCCGAATACATTTGTGTAGTTTAGAAACACTTGGATAAGTTTTCATTGCTTAAAAATAAAAAAACTGGACAAATTGGATGTTCAGGATTCGGATTAGACAAATCCAGTCCGGACCCCGAACATAGTTTAGTTCATGCGGAATTCCAATCCGGACCTCCCATGTTTCAGTCCGGACCCCGAACTATGTGTTTGCTAAAATCGCATAAACAGTCCGGATCAGGAAATTCCAGTCCGGACCCCGAACTGTTTTTTTAGGAAAATTGCTGAAAAAATACGACAGTCCGGATCAGCCAAATCCAGTCCGGACCGCCGTGCGGAAAAAATTCTATTAAGTCAGTTTTTGATGCTTATCTCTTTCCAAAGTTTTCTGATCTATCCTTGATCTAAGTATTCGGCGGATTATCATCACCAAGAGAAACAACGATTTCCCAAAATCGCCATTGTGGATTCGATGTGTTGAAGGCGTTTCGTGGATTCGAAAACGTGTTGCTCATGGATTCGAGTGGTGTTCGTGGATTCGAACGTGTGCAGTGGACGTGCAGTCGGTGAGCGCAAGATCCGAAGAAGTTGAAGGAGGGGTTGGAGTCCGTGGAGTCGGTAATCATCTTGTTATTCTTCTATTCTTAGTGGATTGTTATTGCGTGTTGGTCCCGTGGTTTTTTACTCCTGGATTGGAGTTTTCCACGTAAATCTCGATGTGCTGTTTTTACTTTTCGCATTTATTTTAAATTGCACATGAGATTGGTATTTTGTTTATTACACCTATTCACCCCCCCTCTAGGTATTTGATAGAACCTATTTAGATCTTTGGGGATCTATAAACCAACAGGAAGTACCCCGTTCGATGGGCCACTGCCCTGTGAGCCGCATTGTGCGCTCACTCCTATTGACGGGTCTCAAATCCGAAGGTGTCATTTCCCATTACTCTTTTACCCTTGGTTATTTATTCTAGAATAGCTTGGGTGCCCCTAAGACATCAATTTCAGGTTAGAGATTTTCTTGTTAATCACCTTTCACATTAAATCCTACGTTCTTACTCTAGGGTTGCCAAATGTCCCTAGAACATCAACTCTTCACTCTAGCCTTAGAGTTCTTTGACTCCATATTTAACTCTACATTTATCCCTTAGATTATCCCCTAAGTTAAATGACACTCAATCAATCTAGATGTTTTCTTAGGTTTTTATGCCACACATGCTATATCACTTGACCTAGGTTTTCTCCTAAGTCAAATCCATGCTAAGAACCTACAATTAGGTTAATGATCACTTAAAGCAAGACTAAATCTTGTAATCACTTCTTTTACAACACTTAGGGCTAAACCCGAATTTACCCAAGCTCTAATTGTGTTCCTACACAACTACTCTTACAACAATGCATCCAAAACAATAAAGCAAATGAAAAAAAGATGAAATCACTCATTTTTTGTTAAATCCCCCACCTCGTGTGTGATCTTGTAAAGAGAAGGGCTTGATCTCTTGTTCTTCAAGAAAACTCCTAAAACATGGGTTAGAAACCAAAAAAGGTCATTAGAAACCTCTATGAAGCTCAAAAATCCAAAACCCCCAAATCTTACAAAAACCCTAAAAAACTCACCTCTTGATTTCTTGCTCAAGAGTGGTGGAGAGATGTTCTTCTTCCTCCCAAGATACTCTCCTAGATAGTGATCCCCTATATTTCGTGGCCTTGAAGGAGATCAAATCCCACCAAAACCCCTTCCTTGAAGCTAGGGTTTCCTTTCTTCTAAAGAGAGAAAGAGTGAAAAAGAGGGTCTGGGGTTGGGGAAGAAGTACCCCAGCCTTTTATACCTCGGCCCTCCACGAAATCACAAGTTTGCCACTCTCTCGCTGACAGGCCCGAAAAAGTTCGAACCCCGAATGTCCCAAACATTGTACGCGAAGAAGATTCAGATTTTTTTTCCAAAAAAGTTCGGACCCCGAACGTTGGTTTTTTGTGCACCAAATAGTCCAGTCCTTTCTTCTCACGGTAGGGACCTTTCTAAAAGGGTTAGGGCTTTTCCAAAAAATGTGTTTTCGCTCTACGAGGTTCTAAACCCCATGGGATCATTCCGACATACTCAGAATTCATTTTTAACATACCTACAACCATTTTGACTATTCCGGGGTCTCCTTTAAATCAATTTTCAATACGGAACTCATTTTAAATTCTGTTTTCAACTCGCTTTTGGTCCGAATGCATTTTGCTTCGAACCAAACTTGTTCTAACTTTTTTTAATCGTATTTTAAAGCACGTGTAGGGCGTTTTATTCGCACTTTGCCATTTTAGCAAAAGCCGGGGCACCACACTTTACTTCGTGTACCAACTTAGAATACACCTGAGAGCTATCCTAGAGGCTAGATTTTCGTTGTTCATCTATTTCCACCAAACTAGACTTTTTCAGAATCAATTCGACGGTTCTCAATTCTATGTTTTTATTGAATTGATTTAAGATTTGTTTAGAGCTTTTGTTCTTGTTCTCTTAATGATATTCTAAGCAAGGAATCACCGTCAAAACATTCGTTTACTGCTCTTGCTGAGTGCACGTCAAGGAGTTGACGTTGCATTGTGGATTCAGCATGTTGAGGGCATTTCATGGATTCGAAACGTGTTACTTGTGGATTCGGGTGGCGTTCGTGGATTCGAACTTGAGTGTGGACTTGCTGTTGGAGGGCGCGAGATCTAATATGAACTAGAGATGTTTGAGTCCATTGAGTCGGTAATCACCTTGCTATCTATTTTCTTTTAGTAGATTGTTTTCGCATGTTGGTCCCATGGATTTTCTACTATTGATTGAAGTTTTTCCATGTGAAAGCTCGGTGTGCTATTTTATTTTTCTCATTTATTTTTAAGGCATTGAGATTTATGTTTTTACCCATTATACCTATTCACCCTCTCTAAATATTTGATAGATTCTTTTTAGATCTTAAGGTTATATAACTTATAATTGGTATTAGAGTGGGATTTAGAATTTTCTATTATAATAGGTGAATATGGTAATATAAATAGGGCTTTTCTTTTTAAAGGAATTAACTATGCTTATTAGAAAGTTCGGATGAGAGCATTCCTCATCACAATTAATGAGCGAGTATGGCAAGTTATTGAATTCGACTAGAAGCATCCTACTGAAGTAGTTAATAATGCTTCTATTTCTAAATTTCAGATTAAGTGGTCGAAGGATGAGATCGAAGTATCCTCTTGTGACGCCTCAACCTCCTAAAGGGTCACCCATCCTAGAACTACTCTAGCTTTAGCACGCTTAACTCTCTTAACAAACCTTTTCTGGACATGTTGAGACAAGAAGAAAACCAATTATCACCTATAACAAACCTTCAAAATCTCTAAAATAAGGTCTACACTTATTCACTATGAAGTCAAGAACATCCCCATGCACTTCAAATCTCAAATCCATGAGAAAAAGATAAAGAAATCCCATCAAAACCTCAATATGTCTAGAAAATCCAGCATGTAAGCAAAACTCCTAGAAAACTTAAAATACTTGTTGGCTTGTAGGAAGACCTTCTACAAGCACCAAACTTTGAGATCTCACAGTTGTGAAGCTCCCCAAAAAGTTTCAAGTCCAAACTCCACTCCTAGAGCTCAAGGGAGGAAGAAGAGGCCAAGGTGTCAATGCTGACAGCAGCTAAAAGCAAGCTCCAAAGCCACCAATGGAAGAAGAAGATGAAGAAGGAGGCTCCAAATCCAGCTAAAGCTAAGTCCAAAGTGGTTGAGAAGGAAGAAGGGCTTCTCAGGGTCACAAGGAGTCCTTATATGCCCAATTCCATGGTGTATACTGAGCCTTCGGAGCAAAATAAGGAGTTACTGTCCCTCAGCCAAAATCCCCAATTTCGGGCGCTCGAAAGATGCTAGAGCGCCTGAAACCTACGCTCGGAAAGTCATACGCACCTGACAGCGCTGACAGCCGCCACCACGTATCGCTTGCTGACGCTCCATCCGAAGGGTGGTCCGAAAAGATTTGGGCGCCCGGATCAAACCGCCCGAAACCCCAACATTACAGCCCGAAACCACTTAAGCAAAACCGGGCGCCCGGATTCCCATTTCGGGCGACCGAATCCTTCAAAAATAGTGAATTTTTACTATGTTTGCGCTCTGAGTTCGTTTTTCGTGTCCATTTTGCGCGTAAACGTCTCCTACTCAACCCATCACCAAAAATAGGTGTCGTCAGGCTGCGGATATGGTAAATAATCCGACGACTTTGATTCAGGTCTCCACACCTCTTACAATAGAAAAGGTATTAATGCTTTATTTAATGCATTTTCCCGACTGAGTTTACATGTATCTCAGTGTGTGAAACAACAAAAATGATTTGGAACACCCTACAAATTACACATAAGGGTACTAGTCTAGTTAAAATCCAAAAGTTATAAGCCAATTTGATTCTATTCGAATGGAGAAGTATGAATCTTTTACTAATTATTATTGTAGTGCCCACGATTTTTTCCTTCGAGTCTCTTTCGGTGTGTGCGGTTTTTCTTATTCTTTGCTTGTGTCGATTTCGTTGGATTTGGTCGTAATGTTTTAGAGCTTGTTAAACGGAGAATGGCGGTGCGATCGGTTCGAAAATCTGATGTACGGATCTCTCGGTATGATTTTTTGAAATTAACGGGTTGAAAAGGCTTTTTAAATACCCGTTAATACTTTGTGGTGCTTCGAAATTCGTGCTAACGAATGAGGGGCGTTGTGGTTATCTTGGCACGCAAATCGAGAAAAAAACGGTTAAAGCGATTGAGAATCTTCTTATAAATATATGGGGATTGGGATTTATCTTAGAGATAAGAGAAAGAAACAAAACCCTAATCCTCTTTTTGCTAAAAAGATCGACTTTTTTCTTTCTCGTTGTGCGCGCTGGGTGTTGGAATCGGAAATGCCATCGTCATTGGAGGATGGATTCGAAAACACCACCGTCGCCAAAGGCCGGAGATCGGAGATCAGAGATCGGAGTCCGGGAATCGCATTATCATTCTCGTCGGAGAACAATGTAGGTTTTTATAGGATCCACAAGGATCTAAATAGGTACTATCAAACAACTAGAGGGGGGGGGTGAATAGGTGTAATACTTATAAAACCAAATCTCAGTGCAAAATAAAAACCAATGCGGAAAATAAAAACAGCACACCGAGATATACGTGGAAACTCCAATCCAGGAGAAAAACCACGGGACCAACACGCAATAACAATCCACTAAGAATAGAAGAATAACAAGGTGATTACCGACTCCACGGACTCAAACCCCTCCTTCAGCTTCTTCGGACCTTGCGCTCACCGATTGGATGTCCACGCAATAACAATCCACTAAGAAAAGAAGAATAACAAGGTGATTACCGTCTCCACGGATTTAACCCCTCCTTCAACTTCTTCGGACCTTGCGCTCCAACGATTGCACGTCCACTGCACACGTTCGAATCCACGAACGCCACTCGAATCCACGAGCACACGTTTCGAATCCACGAAACGCCTTTAGCACACCGAATCCACGATGCCACGTCGAATCCACGACGCAAACTCAGCCGGTAAGAATATTGGCTTCGATGGTGATCCTTTGCTTAGATTATCAATGAAGATCCATGGGAAAAATCTCTAAGCAAAAATTAGATCAATTCGACAAAAGATATGTTCTTGAAAGAACCGTCGAATTGACCTAAAAGAGGCTATAAAGAAGAACGATAAAAACCTAGCCTCTAGGGTTGCTCTCAAGTGTTTAATTAATTAATCGGCCGTGCTCCCCACGTTTTTGAGAAACCCTAAATGTCTATTTATAGTTTAGAAACCTTTGGAAAGAGATAAGAATAAAAAACTTACCTTATCTGGAAATTTTCAGGACGGCGATCCGGATCGGATTTACTGTGATCCGGATCGTCGTAACGAGTCAGGCTATTCCAGAAAAACAGGGTTCGGGATCCGGATTGAAATGCCCGATCCGGATCGTTCATGTATTCCAGCAAAAACCCATGTTCGGGATCCGGATCGAAATGACATTTGATCCGGATCGGATTTGCCAATGAACAAGCACCCTTCGGGATCCGGATTGGACTGTCTGATCCGGATCCTGAACATGTCCCATGTCCAGTTTTTGATTTTTATGCAATTAAAAATTCATCCAAGTGTTTCTACACTATAAGAAAGTATTCGGATCACCAAAATTATTTAGTTAACCAAACCTGATCCTTTTGAATACTTTCTTCTTGAGATTGATGTAACTGATCCACAATTCTTCAACTTCAATCTTCAAGACTCAGGACACTGAGTGTCAACTTGAGCTCTTGTTGAATCTTCTCTAAGTCTTTGATTGCTGATTGACAATTTGATCCCTTTAAGACTTCGACTCAACTCACTGACTTGACTCACGAAATATGCCAACACCAAAATGCCGTAACAATCTCCCCCTTTGGCAATTTCGTGACAAAACCCAAAAATACATAAAAGCGCTCAAGTCACTCATCTTAAACCAAAAAATCGAAACTCAATGTCATCACCAAAACATTGACTTTCTTTGCGTGAAAGATCCAATAAACAAAAATACATTACAACCAGTCTTAGAACAAACTCTATGACTTAGGACTTGGAGTCTTAAAGTGATGTAATTCCTGCAAAACAAAACTCCAAACAAAATCAAACGTTAGTCGTTAGAAATTAGAATCCTACATTTGATTCGTCCTTTTGGTTCTTTTGTTTTTCGGCTCTTTCAGTCCTTTCTTTATCTCCCCCTATCATGAGCATCTCTAACATGTTCTCCATGTTCTCCATGTTCTCCCCCTGTCTTGAGCATTTATGTTCTCCCCCTTTGTGATACGATCATTAATTTCTGTTCTCCCCCTTTATGTCACAAATTGTCAAACAGTGAACATACTAGACAAAAGGAAATCACTAACAGCATTAGTTCATAGAGAAAGAGAGATAAAAGCTCAGTTCTGGTATATAACAAAAATGCAGATTGCGTACCTGTACCAGAAAGCAAAAATCAAATAATTTCTTGAAACAAATCCAGATTTTGGAATCTTTTTAAATACCGATTTGTATTCCATCAAGAAATCAATTTAAGTGCTTTAAACAATGAATTCACACAGACGCCATTCAATCCAATTAATTTCATGAAATTAAAAAGATTTACTCCAAAATCATGAAAAACAAAGATAAGGCATTATAAACAGTTTTTCATGATATCCATAAAAACCAGAAAAAGTATGTAAGCACTTTAGCGCATCAACTTTAAACAAAAGTCATCGTTTCATGCAACAAGAAATAGATTATACCAAATATATCAAAAATACTCAAAAATGAAACAAAAATTTATGGAAATTAAAATCCTTAAAGTTGAACAACTTCAATCACATCTAACATGATCTTATGCGTAATGCCTTTATCAAATCATCAATTTGGTAAAGAAAATAAAATACCAAGATCAATAGATGTCTAACATCCTAGATAAATTAGATAATGTATCTAGTCAATTTATTGAAGAGAGTGCCTCTTTGAGCATCTTTCATTAAAAATCCCACCTTATACCAACCTTAAAATTTTGACAGAGTCAAGTATTTCAACATGCATTTTATTTAATCAAACTTGAAAAACCTTGCTTGGTATACATGTGGTAGCTGCACACAGTACTCGGACGACCGAGGTGGTAGCTCTTTCCTCCATGTGGTGGTAGTTTTCACACTCCTCATTGGGATGTAACTCTTTCCACATCTTTTGAGCATTTTACTTTTCTTTGACTCCCCCTCAATTGGCTATCAATTATTTAAGATATAAAGTATTCAGCCAAATATTGATCTCGATTTCATACTCGACTAAACAGTCAAATAAGATAAAAACTATACCAAGAGATCATCGAGAGAGAAATTGACTTTGATCACTTAAAAGATGACTTAATTAACATAAATGATCATTGCACCATCGAAATATTATGATGTCAAAAGCATAATAGATTTCTAAATGCGTGAAAAGATGCAATTAAAGTCAATATGACCAATGCTCCAAGATTATGATTATGGAGTAAAGTTGATAATCCATATAAAATTAATTTGGAGTGAATGAACGTGAAACCCTTTTTATTCAATGTACTTGTTCGTTAAAAACCTTTTGTTCAAGAACAAAACATAAAACCAAGAGCATTGAAAAAACATGTAATGCAAAGATTAAGAAAAATATGAGGAGAAAACCAATCAAAGCATTACATACAGTCATAAGCTATTTAGAACTTAAGACAAGGAAAGATATCACCTTTCCGAATCCAAAACCGCTGGATTTTGGGTTGTCTTGATTCGTTGTGGCCGGGGGTTGTCCGCTTTGACTGTTGATTCACCTTAGGTCTTTGCCTCGTAGTGATCCACTTGTATGATTGATGTTGTGGCTCGGTGTGATGATCCGGACTCCCGCAGGAACTGTGCAACATTAAACAGTGACTGTAGGGAGCTTATTCGGTGAAGCAGAGCTTGTAGAATCGAAATTGGACATTTAATTTAGACTCTGCGCGAAAATCGGAGCAAATGGAATTTTCTGGGAGCTTTCGGCAAAATTTCGGATGAGAATTTGGCGAAATGGACGTCGTATTTGGACTCAGCGCGCGAAAACGATCGAAACGGTATATTTACTTTATTTTTTCGGCACAAAATTACTGTTCACGCCGGAACAGTAACTCCGGCCGCCGGAATTACTGTTCCGGCGACCGGCAAGCGGCGGCGGGCGGCGGCGCACGGCGGCGGGCGGCGGCGCAGCGGCGGCACAGCGGCAGAGGGCGGCGGCGCAGGCGCGGGCGGGGGGCTCGGGTGCGCGGTCCATGGGCCTGGCGTGCACCGGGTGCACCGAAGACTCCTTCTGCCACGTGGCAGCTTCCCATTGGCCGGCCGACTTCTAGAAGCACGTGGGAAGGTGACACGTGGCGCTCCCCTATTGGCCGACATCTTCCGGAAGACCCGGAGCGCGGACCGGCCACGTGCACCACGTGGCCACGTGGCGATTTTTCATTGGGCCTGCACAGGCTGTTTGCTGTTTTGTGGACACGTGGCGCTTTCTGGTTGGCCCATTTCGGTGTTTCCTGTTCGGATCCGGATCCCGTGTGGGAATATTCCCTTTGGCCCACTATATAAGAGGTCCCCCACCCCCCTCTCTTTGCACCTCGGTTTTCAAGCCTTTAGAGAGAGAACCAGAGAAAGTGCCCTCTACGAAAATTCTTCCTCTCTCTCTTCTCTCTCTCTCCTCAGAATTTTAGAATTTTTGGAGTTACAGTTAGTGAGTTATCTGCGACGCGGCGCACTGCGACGGTTTTCTTTTTCGGCCCATTTCCCGTCGCAGTTCCGTCGAAAATTCCCTGTGGGCTAACCAGGAGGAATTTTTGGACGATTTTCACGACAGCGCGTTCCTAAGAGGTAAGGCTTCGATTTCCGTGTTGATCATTTTGCTCCATTTCGTACTTTTGGCACGTTTCCCGAGGTCTCTTTGACCCCCCTTTTTGCTGTGGAAATTTCTGGACAGCGTCAACTTCTCCGATTTTTATCTTGGCGTAGGAGCATCAGATCGAGACGTTTAAAGAGTCGATTTTGATCTACTCTTCGCGAGGAACGCAACCGTAATTTTTCTGGATTTTTCTGAGCACTATACAGAGGTGAAAAACTCCTCTCTTTTCGTGCCATTTGAAAAACAGCAAAAGCTGTATTTTTATGAATACTATAGTTACACCCTGTGCAATGTGTGTTGCTGTAGGGCACCGTTTTCGGCATACAGCAGTTCTAGGGGACTGTGGACAACCAGGAGACTACCTGAGGTGTAATTTGAGCTGTTCGAGGTGGGCGGTTGTTGCTTACCTCATTTTTGACAAGCTCACTGGGATTACTGGAACTCCCCTAAAATTTAATATGACAATTGATGAGAACAATTGGGACAAACTAAATTGATGAGAACTATTGGGACTACTAACAGGACTACTAACAGGACTACTAACAGGACAATTGATGAGAACCGCTGGGACAAACTCTCCTAAAATTTAATATAATTCCACAGATGATAGGATGACTTATATTGGGACACTGTGACTGAGACAAAGGCTATAATCTCGCATGCAAATGACTTGTATTCAGTAAATCAATCTTTTTAAATCTTTGACACTATTTTACAACTTTTAAAATAAAGACAGTTGCATGCATGCCCGGACATCAGGTAGGGCCACTATTTATTGCTACACTATCATATTAAGACTTGACATGTTTTATTACTCTCGTTTGCTTTCAGTTGCTTGTCGCTCGAGTATGAGCAGGGGTTTGGGATAGTATAGCCAAGGTTATGTTAGATTATAAACTTGTGGGGTGTTGCGGTGACCGCGGACTGTAGGCGGTCGGCCGGGTATTTATCCTTGCATCAGAATGGGGTTGAGTCTGGTCTATTTTTGGCATCAGCAGGGGATCGGGCTTTTCTCTAGTGGATGGTTTTTCCCACTTATTGAGTACTATGGCATCAGATCAGGGTTTCTTAGTGGATGGCTTTTCCCACTTTGATCATAGTCATGATCCAGTCCTGCTGTTTACGACACTTATGATACTTATTACTGAGGTACTTTTACTCGTGTGGGTCGCTCCCCTCGAGTGCCACTCCGGAGTGTGTTACAGGCAGGCTTGAGTCCTTGAGACTCTCATTCCCTATCGGTGTTATGCATTGGCCAGCATACCCGATTTGGGCAGGCAAGGCGCAGCAGGCAGTACCAGTTTTACTGGTGGCATAAGATTGGGTTTATTCAGGCAGGCATGTTAGATACTGATGCATACATACAGTCATTCCTTTTGGCACTGCATTTAGAGGCATGCTAGTGGTGGTTTCCCCTTTATTCAGCAGTTCTGCTTACAGCTTTACCACTTTTTCCTTTCTGGCCTCTAGTAATCCTAGTGGGTGCATCAGAGTTGAGGTTTTGCCCACTAGGGGAGGCTACTGGTTTATCTGGTAGTTCTCACCCCCATTATTCTTTTCTGTTTCTTTCTTCTTCTTTATTTTGCAGAGTCGTCTGCGGGAGCTGCTAGGCTATCAGCGGCTGATAAAGGTAAGGGGATCGCTGAGTAGATAGATCTCCTGGGAGACTGAGAGCTGTAGATAGACGTTGTACCCTTCACTCAGACTATGATATTCTCCTTTTATTTTGAGTCTGGCTTTCGCCGGCTGGTTGTATTATTTTGGTGAGCTGGGAGATTATTGTACATATTACAGTTTATTTTTAGTTCCAGTATGAGATACTATGTGGTTCTTCTATTTCAGCTCTGTATTATGCTCCTTTATTGTTCATATTATATCGGAGCAGGTTACCAGCGCTTCGTGTACTCGGGAAATCCCGTGTACACGGCGGATCTGTTGGCGAGCCCGGGTTCCGGGGCGTGACAGATTAAGTTGGTATCAGAGCTTAGGGATAGGTCAGTTGGGACTTAGAAAACCCTAGGCTTTTGGCAGACCCTAGGATGATAGGGTACGAGAGACGTGATATTTGCGAAAGTCGTTGATTTATTGTTTGACTCTTCCAGTGAGAGAAGAGAGATCGACATGCCTAATTTCTGGTGAACCGTTATGTTGGCTGCAGACAACATAAAGTCACAGAAATATGGGGATGTCTTTGACTTTCGCTAGATTGGGTCGTGTGGGGATATGATACTGAGTGTGGTTTCTTGTGAAAGGATGCCTCCGCGACGTAGAATGTTGACGCGTTCTCAGCCTGAATCCCCTGAGCCCGAGCCGGAGGAGTCCGAGCAGGGCCAGCAGAGTGAGGTGCAGGAGCTTCAGGCTCAGATGGCCCAGATGGCAGAGGCCGTGCAGCGTCAGGAGGAGGCCATGGGTCGGCTGACGCAGATGTTAGAACAGAGGGCGCAGCCTGTTGTTGCACCCCCTGAGAGTTCTCCCGTACCACCCTCCCCTGCTGTGGCTTCCCCAGTTGGACCGGTGACCGCGGCATCCCCTGTTGCTCAGGGAGCAATCCGGCCTTTGACTCCTGCGGAAGAGCAGGAGATTGCTGACAAACTTACTCAATTCTGTAAACGGGGACCGCCCAGGTTTTCAGGGCGGAATACCCAGCCGTGGGAGATCGGGACTTGGCTTTCGTCAATGGAGAAGTTATTTCGGGACTTCTTCATTGACCAGAAGTACAGGGTACATATGGCTGTACACTGCTTAGACGGGGACGCTGATGCATGGTGGCGTCGGGTGGAGCCTCTGGAGTTCCAGATCACTCGACAGCTACCCTGGTCAGAGTTCAAGAGGATGATTCTGGATACGTACTTTTCCACGAGTATGAAGAAAAAGCTGGAAGATGATCTGAAGAATCTTCAGCAAGGCGAACGGACAGCATTGGACTACTTTCAGGAGTTCACGCGGTTACTCAACTGCGTACCTTACGTCGCCAGGGACGGACCGCACCAGGTGGAGCTCTTTGAGTCGGGCCTGCGCCCAGAGATCTATACTCTGGTGCATGCCCAGAGACTACAAACCTTGGAGGAGGCAGCAGAGCATGCCCAGTGGGTTGAGAGAGGAGACCACGTCGTCGCCAGACGTGGGGGCCTGGTCGCTCAAGGCGCAGACAGAAAGCGACCAGCGCAGGACGACGGGAGACAGGCCAGTTCCTGGAGGCCGCCCCGACCGCCACCGCCTCAGTTTTCCGGCCAAGGACGGTCGGAGCGGCGAGGGCCTGGTGGACCCCAGAGGCCCCAGCAGCGGCAGCAGCAGCAGCAGAGATCCCAGCCGTCGCAGCGTGGGTCGCAGCGACAGCCTCAGCAACAACAGCAGTCACGACAACCACGGGCCCCCAGCAATTGTATTTTCTGTGGAGGTCAGCACTTTTCCAACACCTGCGACCAGCGGTGGGGTCGCTGCTATAGATGTGGACAGTCTGGCCACGTCCGAGCTACTTGCCCTTTTGCGCCATCGACGGCTCCTTCTTCAGCATCTGCTCCATCTTCATCTCAACAGCGGTCGACGGCTCAGCGGCCATATGCTCCAGCAAGCAGGCCATCTTCTTCCCATCCCACGGAGTACCGCCCTCCAGCTCAAAGTGGGCGGGTGTATGCGGCGCAGGTAGAGGACTCTTCAGCCGCAGATCACATGGTGGCAGGTA
This sequence comes from Tillandsia leiboldiana, assembly GCA_029204045.2. Lineage (NCBI taxonomy): Eukaryota > Viridiplantae > Streptophyta > Magnoliopsida > Poales > Bromeliaceae > Tillandsia > Tillandsia leiboldiana. Next base: position 47,739,247 of record CM055063.1, on the reverse strand, counting down.
TCACCCTACTTTCTGGCATTAGGACTCGTACATTATTTGATACTGGAGCATCGCATTCTTTTATCAGTAGATCATTTGCATCATTACATGGGTTAAAGGTAGGACTTCTACCACGTGCACGAGAGGTTCAGATTCCCGATCACACTTTGCACGTGGAGGAGTGTTGTTGGTCCTGCCCGATGCAAATCGAGTCCTGGATTATGCCAGCAGACCTGTTGGTCCTGAGACAATTGAAGGACTTCGATGTGGTCCTCGGGATGGACTGGCTGGCTCGGTATTTTGCGACCATTGATTGTGCCGCAAGGACCGTCACTTTTAGAGAGCCAGACCAGGAAATGTTGGTATACCGGGGATGTCAGAGTGCTTTCTTTGCCTCTATGGTTTCGACTTCCCGAGCGAGGCAGATGATCCATCGAGGATGTGTAGCCTTTTTGGCTAGTGTTGTTGAAGGGCCTACGGCGGCGCCGGGACTCGGGGATATCCCTATTGCCCGCGAGTTCCCGGATGTTTTTCCATCTGAGCTGACAAGCATGCCGCTAGATAGGGAGATTGAGTTTGTGATTGACGTAGTTCCGGGAACTGCGCCAATCTCAAAGGCTCCTTACCGGATGGCACCGACTGAGCTGCGAGAGCTTAAGGCGCAACTCCAGGATTTGATGGACAAGGGCTTTATTAGGCCGAGTGTGTCGCCTTGGGGAGCGCCGGTGCTATTCGTGAAAAAGAAGGATGGGTCACTTCGATTATGTGTGGACTATAGGGAATTAAATAAAGTGACCATCAAAAACAAGTACCCTTTGCCGCGCATCGATGATCTTTTTGATCAGCTGCAAGGGTCTTGTGTCTTCTCTAAGATAGATTTGCAGTCCGGTTACCACCAGTTAAAGGTGAAGGCCGAGGATATTCCGAAGACGGCATTCAGATCACGGTACGGGCATTATGAATTCACAGTTATGCCTTTTGGGCTAACTAATGCCCCTGCCGCATTCATGGATTTGATGAACCGGATCTTCCGACCTTATTTGGACCGGTTCGTGGTGGTGTTCATTGATGATATCTTGGTCTACTCCCGAAGTGATGCTGAGCATGAGGAGCACTTAAGGATTGTGCTGCAACTTCTGCGAGAGAAGAAGTTGTTTGCCAAGCTAGCAAAATGCGAGTTTTGGCTTCGGGAGGTAGTCTTCTTAGGCCATGTGATTTCCGCCGCAGGTGTGGCAGTGGACCCAGCGAAGATTGAGGCAGTCCGTGATTGGCCCCGACCGACGACGGTTTCTGAGGTACGTAGCTTTATGGGTTTAGCTGGGTATTACCGTCGGTTTGTGGAAGGCTTTGCGAAGCTCTCCACACCCCTCACTCGCTTGACGCGTAAAGGAGTGAAGTTTATCTGGAGTGAGGACTGTCAAAAGAGCTTTGAGGAGCTGAAGAATAGACTAATGACCGCCCCTATCCTTTCCCTCCCTGTTATGGGAAAAGGATATGTGATCTACAGTGATGCATCACACAGCGGACTTGGTTGTGTGTTGATGCAGGAAGGGAGGGTAATTGCTTATGCATCAAGGCAACTCAAGGATTATGAGAAGAATTACCCTACCCATGACTTGGAACTTGCGGCTGTGGTATTTGCACTGAAGCTTTGGCGCCATTACCTATATGGGGAGCATTGTGAAATCTACACCGACCACAAGAGCCTAAAGTACCTGTTCACGCAAAAGGAGCTGAATTTGAGGCAACGTAGGTGGTTAGAGCTATTAAAGGATTATGATGTAGATATTCTCTACCACCCAGGTAAGGCTAATGTGGTCGCTGACGCCTTGAGTAGGAGAGCGGTGCAAAGTTTGTCTATGTTGATCACAGACCAGGCGCCGCTATTAGAGGAGATGAGACGGCTCGACATAGAGGTTGTGTCCCCTGGGGTCTCTGCTAGACTGACATCTTTAGTCGTGCAGCCCACTCTGCTGGACAGGATCAAAGAGAAACAGAGTGAGGACCCCCACTTGGCCAGGATTAGAGATCATATTCCGAGTGATCAGTCTGGGGACTTTTCGGTAGATGCCTCGGGAGTACTAAGGTACAGAAACCGAGCATGTGTGCCAATAGATGTGGAGATTAGAGAACAGATATTGCGAGAGGCCCATTATACACCTTATACCCTACATCCTGGTGGGACTAAGATGTATAAAGACCTCAAGGCACACTTCTGGTGGAAAGGCATGAAGAGGGATATTGGGAGATTTGTGGCTCAGTGTTTAACTTGTCAGCAGGTGAAAGCTGAGCATCGAGTGCCAGCTGGCAAGTTACAAAGTCTCCCAATTCCCGAGTGGAAATGGGACCACATTACGATGGATTTCGTGGTCGGACTACCTAGGGCACAGGGAGGAGCTGATGCTATCTGGGTAGTTGTAGATCGACTTACCAAGTCGGCGCACTTTCTGCCCATGCAGACTTCGTGGCCACTCGAGCGACTAGCCCAGTTATATCTAGATGAGATAGTAAGATTACATGGAGTACCAGCCTCCATAGTATCAGATAGAGACCCGAGGTTTGTTTCGCATTTCTGGAAGAGTTTGCAAACAGCCTTGGGGACTGAACTCAGGTTCAGTACAGCTTTTCATCCGCAGACTGATGGGCAATCGGAGCGGACGATACAAATCCTGGAGGACATGTTGAGGGCTTGCGTCCTGGATTTCGGCGGAGGGTGGATTCGGCATTTATCTTTGGCTGAATTCGCGTACAACAATAGCTTTCAGGCGAGCATTCAGATGGCTCCGTTTGAAGCATTGTATGGACGCAAGTGTCGATCACCACTTTATTGGAGTGACGTAGGCGAGAGGCGGACCTTGGGACCAGATGTCTTGATAGAGGCAGAAGAGAAGGTCCGGGTAATTCGAAAGCATCTTCAGACCGCCCAAAGCCGACAGAGGAGCTATGCCGATGTTCGGCGACGAGACTTAGAATTTCAGGTTGGAGATCATGTATTCCTGAAAGTCTCGCCGTCCAAAGGAATTAGGAGGTTCGGCATTCGTGGGAAACTTAGCCCCCGATATATTGGACCCTTTGAGGTATTGGGGCGTATCGGGCCAGTTGCCTACCGACTCGCACTTCCTCCAAGGCTTGCTGGTGTCCATGATGTATTTCATGTTTCTACTTTGAGGAAGTATATCTTCGACCCATCGCACGTCATCGACTTCACATCGCTTGAGATCAGCGAGGATTTGAGGTATGAAGAACGCCCACTGCGAGTTCTGGATCGAGAGGTGAAAGAATTACGCAGTCGGGCCATTCCCTATGTGAAGATCCAATGGAGCAATCATGACGAGCGCGAGGCTACATGGGAGCTCGAGTCGGAGATGAGGGATGCTCACCCCTACTTATTCGAGACATCGGACTGAGGATTATTGTTTAGTCTCGTTTCGAGGACGAAACTCTTTTTAGTGGGGGAGGATGTGATGATCCGGACTCCCGCAGGAACTGTGCAACATTAAACAGTGACTGTAGGGAGCTTACTCGGTGAAGCAGAGCTTGTAGAATCGAAATTGGACATTTAATTTAGACTCTGCGCGAAAATCAGAGCAAATGGAATTTTCCGGGAGCTTTCGGCAAAATTTCGGATGAGAATTTGGCGAAATGGACGTCGTATTTGGACTCAGCGCGCGAAAACGATCGAAACGGTATATTTACTTTATTTTTTCGGCACAAAATTACTGTTCACGCCGGACAGTAACTCCGGCCGCCGGAATTACTGTTCCGGCGACCGGCAAGCGGCGGCGGGCGGCGGCGCACGGCGGCGGGCGGCGGCGCAGCGGCGGCACAGCGGCAGAGGGCGGCGGCGCAGGCGCGGGCGGGGGGCTCGGGTGCGCGGTCCATGGGCCTGGCGTGCACCGGGTGCACCGAAGACTCCTTCTGCCACGTGGCAGCTTCCCATTGGCCGGCCGACTTCTAGAAGCACGTGGGAAGGTGACACGTGGCGCTCCCCTATTGGCCGACATCTTCCGGAAGACCCGGAGCGCGGACCGGCCACGTGCACCACGTGGCCACGTGGCGATTTTTCATTGGGCCTGCACAGGCTGTTTGCTGTTTTGTGGACACGTGGCGCTTTCTGGTTGGCCCATTTCGGTGTTTCCTGTTCGGATCCGGATCCCGTGTGGGAATATTCCCTTTGGCCCACTATATAAGAGGTCCCCCACCCCCCTCTCTTTGCACCTCGGTTTTCGAGCCTTTAGAGAGAGAACCAGATAAAGTGCCCTCTACGAAAATTCTTCCTCTCTCTCTTCTCTCTCTCTCCTCAGAATTTTAGAATTTTTGGAGTTACAGTTAGTGAGTTATCTGCGACGCGGCGCACTGCGACGGTTTTCTTTTTCGGCCCATTTCCCGTCGCAGTTCCGTCGAAAATTCCCTGTGGGCTAACCAGGAGGAATTTTTGGACGATTTTCACGACAACGCGTTCCTAAGAGGTAAGGCTTCGATTTCCATGTTGATCATTTTGCTCCATTTCGTACTTTTGGCACGTTTCCCGAGGTCTCTTTGACCCCCCTTTTTGCTGTGGAAATTTCTGGACAGCGTCAACTTCTCCGATTTTTATCTTGGCGTAGGAGCATCAGATCGAGACGTTTAAAGAGTCGATTTTGATCTACTCTTCGCGAGGAACGCAACCGTAATTTTTCTGGATTTTTCTGAGCACTATACAGAGGTGAAAAACTCCTCTCTTTTCGTGCCATTTGAAAAACAGCAAAAGCTGTATTTTTATGAATACTATAGTTACACCCTGTGCAATGTGTGTTGCTGTAGGGCACCGTTTTCGGCATACAGCAGTTCTAGGGGACTGTGGACAACCAGGAGACTACCTGAGGTGTAATTTGAGCTGTTCGAGGTGGGCGGTTGTTGCTTACCTCATTTTTGACAAGCTCACTGGGATTACTGGAACTCCCCTAAAATTTAATATGACAATTGATGAGAACAATTGGGACAAACTAAATTGATGAGAACTATTGGGACTACTAACAGGACTACTAACAGGACTACTAACAGGACAATTGATGAGAACCGCTGGGACAAACTCTCCTAAAATTTAATATAATTCCACAGATGATAGGATGACTTATATTGGGACACTGTGACTGAGACAAAGGCTATAATCTCGCATGCAAATGACTTGTATTCAGTAAATCAATCTTTTTAAATCTTTGACACTATTTTACAACTTTTAAAATAAAGACAGTTGCATGCATGCCCGGACATCAGGTAGGGCCACTATTTATTGCTACACTATCATATTAAGACTTGACATGTTTTATTACTCTCGTTTGCTTTCAGTTGCTTGTCGCTCGAGTATGAGCAGGGGTTTGGGATAGTATAGCCAAGGTTATGTTAGATTATAAACTTGTGGGGTGTTGCGGTGACCGCGGACTGTAGGCGGTCGGCCGGGTATTTATCCTTGCATCAGAATGGGGTTGAGTCTGGTCTATTTTTGGCATCAGCAGGGGATCGGGCTTTTCTCTAGTGGATGGTTTTTCCCACTTATTGAGTACTATGGCATCAGATCAGGGTTTCTTAGTGGATGGCTTTTCCCACTTTGATCATAGTCATGATCCAGTCCTGCTGTTTACGACACTTATGATACTTATTACTGAGGTACTTTTACTCGTGTGGGTCGCTCCCCTCGAGTGCCACTCCGGAGTGTGTTACAGGCAGGCTTGAGTCCTTGAGACTCTCATTCCCTATCGGTGTTATGCATTGGCCAGCATACCCGATTTGGGCAGGCAAGGCGCAGCAGGCAGTACCAGTTTTACTGGTGGCATAAGATTGGGTTTATTCAGGCAGGCATGTTAGATACTGATGCATACATACAGTCATTCCTTTTGGCACTGCATTTAGAGGCATGCTAGTGGTGGTTTCCCCTTTATTCAGCAGTTCTGCTTACAGCTTTACCACTTTTTCCTTTCTGGCCTCTAGTAATCCTAGTGGGTGCATCAGAGTTGAGGTTTTGCCCACTAGGGGAGGCTACTGGTTTATCTGGTAGTTCTCACCCCCATTATTCTTTTCTGTTTCTTTCTTCTTCTTTATTTTGCAGAGTCGTCTGCGGGAGCTGCTAGGCTATCAGCGGCTGATAAAGGTAAGGGGATCGCTGAGTAGATAGATCTCCTGGGAGACTGAGAGCTGTAGATAGACGTTGTACCCTTCACTCAGACTATGATATTCTCCTTTTATTTTGAGTCTGGCTTTCGCCGGCTGGTTGTATTATTTTGGTGAGCTGGGAGATTATTGTACATATTACAGTTTATTTTTAGTTCCAGTATGAGATACTATGTGGTTCTTCTATTTCAGCTCTGTATTATGCTCCTTTATTGTTCATATTATATCGGAGCAGGTTACCAGCGCTTCGTGTACTCGGGAAATCCCGTGTACACGGCGGATCTGTTGGCGAGCCCGGGTTCCGGGGCGTGACACTCGGACCTTTGGTGGGTTGAGTGAACTCCTTTGACTTGATGTGTCTTTTGATTCCGTTGATCGAGTTCGCTCCGTAGATGAAATTGCCGAAGAATTCTTCTTTCTCTTTTTCGGGCAATCCTTCACCAAATGTCCTTCAAGTCCACAAAGGTGACACGTTCTTCCTTTCAATTTGAATGTGGAACTTGAAGCATGCACAGTTTGGTCCTTTTTGAATCCCAAACCAACCTTGCTTGTTTGACCTAATCCGGACATACAATCTAGTTTCTTGGAACCGGTTGAAAGCCTTTGTATGTCGAATTTGAGTTCATGGACTTGCTTGGTCAAAACTTGGTTGGTGACATGAATCTCCTCAAACTGTTTTTCTAGAAAACCAATCTTGTCCATATATGATTTAGCGTTTGTCTCCGATTGGTTTAGCTTTTCTTGGAGGATTTTATTGTTATTCAATAAACGTCCTTGTTCCTCCTCGAGATCATGAAGTTTTATCTTTAAAGCATGATTCTCGTCTTGATTCTCAAGTCGTTGCTTCCTCAACTTCTTGATATGCTTGACCATCTTCTTAGATTCCGCAAGAAGTTGTTGATATGCCTCAACGAGTTCTTCTTCGTCCGACTCCCCCTCACTTGATGACTCTCCGCCGGATGTTGATGTTTCATACAAAATCAAAGGAGTAGAGTCAGTAACTAAAGATGATAAGCAAAAATGAGAAGAGGGAATTTGAGAGGCATGAAAAGCAACGGCATTTTCCTCTTTACTTGAGGTCGATTCATTAGAAGTAGAATCGTCCCAAGTTTTCGCTTGCAAAGCCTTCTTTTTGTATGATTTCTTAGAAGGACAATCCGTTGAAAAATGGCCGTAGCCTTTGCATCGATAGCATTGGATTTCCCCTTCAAAATCATCTTTTTCTTTTTCTTTAGAAGGTTTTGCAAAGCTTTTGAGGTTAGAGGATTTAGAACCCGATGATCCTTTAGATGGTTTCGTGGATGAAGATCCATCGGTTCGATTCTTCCAAAATTTCCGACGAAATTTCTTTGTGATCCGCGCCAATTGTTCTTCAAAATCGGCAAAAGAGATTTCATCGTCGGAACTTGATTCGCTATCTTCTTCCTTTGTTGATTTGAATGCAATACCTGTAAGCTTAGAAGAAGACTTGGAAGAAACTTGATTAGTAGGAAAAGTCATTTCATAAGTTTGCAAAGCACCTACTAATTCCTCTACACTCATCTCATCCGGATGACTAACGGTTTCAATGGCGGTAACCTTTGCCCTAAACCGTTCCGGAAGAGTCCGAAGTATCTTTCTTACAATTCTCGACTCCGGGATCTTTTCTCCTAAATTAGCACAAGTATTGATTACGTCTTGAAGTCTAGTGTAATAATCTGTAAACAATTCATGCTCTTCCATATGAATAGAGTCAAATTGACTTGTAAGCATCTGAAGCTTTTGAATTTTTACAAGATTAGTACCCTCATGTGTAATTTTGAGAATATCCCAAATTTCCTTCGCGGTTTCACACGCGGAAATTCTTGTGAACTCAGTCGAGGAAAGAGAGTTAAATAGAGCGTTCATACCTTTCCCATTGTAAGAAGATCTTTCGAGTTCCTCTTTGGACCATCTAGAGCGAGATTTTGGGGTAGTAGAATTTCCTACTTCCTCAACAGGATGCACCCAACCGTATTCCACGGATTGCCATACCCGCTCATCAATTGCGATGAGAAAAGCTCTCATCCGCACTTTCCAATAAGCATAATTAGTCCCATCAAAAAGATGAGGTCTATAAATATTACCACTTTCACCCAACATGATAGATAAACCTAAACCCCGCTCTGATACCAATTGTAGGTTATTATAGGATCCACAAGGATCTAAATAGGTACTATCAAACAACTAGAGGGGGGGTGAATAGGTGTAATACTTATAAAACCAAATCTCAGTGCAAAATAAAAACCAATGCGGAAAATAAAAACAGCACACCGAGATATACGTGGAAACTCCAATCCAGGAGAAAAATCACGGGACCAACACGCAATAACAATCCACTAAGAATAGAAGAATAACAAGGTGATTACCGACTCCACGGACTCAAACCCCTCCTTCAGCTTCTTCGGACCTTGCGCTCACCGATTGGATGTCCATGCAATAACAATCCACTAAGAAAAGAAGAATAACCAGGTGATTACCGTCTCCACGGATTTAACCCCTCCTTCAACTTCTTCGGACCTTGCGCTCCAACGATTGCACGTCCACTGCACACGTTCGAATCCACGAACGCCACTCGAATCCACGAGCACACGTTTCGAATCCACGAAATGCCTTTAGCACATCGAATCCACGATGCCACGTCGAATCCACGACGCAAACTCAGCCGGTAAGAATATTGGCTTCGATGGTGATCCTTTGCTTAGATTATCAATGAAGATCCATGGAAAAAATCTCTAAGCAAAGATCAGATCGATTCGACAAAAGATATGTTCTTGAAAGAACCGTCGAATTGACCTAAAAGAGGCTATAAAGAAGAACGATAAAAACCTAGCCTCTAGGGTTGCTCTCAAGTGTTTAATTAATTAATCGGCCGTGCTCCCCACGTTTTTGAGAAACCCTAAATGTCTATTTATAGTTTAGAAACCTTTGGAAAGAGATAAGAATCAAAAACTTACCTTATCTGGAAATTTTCAGGACGGCGATCCGGATCGGATTTACTGTGATCCGGATCGTCGTAACGAGTCAGGCTATTCCAGAAAAACAGGGTTCGGGATCCGAATTGAAATGCCCGATCCGGATCGTTCATGTATTCCAGCAAAAAACCCATGTTCGGGATCCGGATCGAAATGACCTTTGCTCCGGATCAGATTTGCTAATGAACAAGCACCCTTCGGGATCCGGATTGGACTGTCTGATCCGGATCCTGAACATGTCCCATGTCCAGTTTTTGATTTTTATGCAATTAAAAATTCATCCAAGTGTTTCTACACTATAAGAAAGTATTCGGATCACCAAAATTATTTAGTTAACCAAACCTGATCCTTTTGAATACTTTCTTCTTGAGATTGATGTAACTGATCCACAATTCTTCAACTTCAATCTTCAAGACTCAGGACACTGAGTGTCAACTTGAGCTCTTGTTGAATCTTCTCTAAGTCTTTGATTGCTGATTGACAATTTGATCCCTTTAAGACTCCGACTCAACTCACTGACTTGACTCACGAAATATGCCAACACCAAAATGCCGTAACAAACAAGGTTGGTTCTTGGCTTTCCGTTGCCTTCGTTTTACTTTCGTTGGGATTTTCGTGCCTTTGTTTTCAGTTTCTTGGATCGGAATGGGAGGTCGTCGCCGCCGTCGTCCTAGGCGGGAGGCCGCCGCCGCCATTGCCTTAGCCGCAAACCGCCGCGCCGCTGCCAAGCTCGCACCGGGCGCCACACAACCGCGCCGCTGCTCACGCGACGCAAGGCACCGTGCAGCCACGTCATTGCCCGAGCGCTGGTAGGAGTTGCGCATGTGATGACCCGGATCTCTGCAGAGCTTTTGCAGTGTGATCAACGACTTCTGGAGGCTTTTTCGGTGTGTTGGAGGTGCTTGTGCGCAATTCAGACCTCAGGATTGGACCCAGCGCGAAATTTGGATTAAGAATACCTTTCCGGATGCCTTTGACAAATTTTAGAAGCGGAATTTGGCAAAACGGACTTCGAATTTCGACTCAGCGCGCGAAAACGATGAAAATGGGCTATTTACTTGTATTTTTCGGAGCCCGAATGCGCAAACACGGATTTCGAGGCTAAAGTTATTGTTCCGGCGGCCGGGGCAGCGCCGGCGGCGGCGGGCAGGCGCGGGAGCCGCGGCGCGGGCGCGGGCAGGCGCGATGTTCAGAGGTTGGTGTGCCACGTGGCGGCTCCCCATTGGGCGCGCTGGGGACACGTGGCGGCTTCGGGTTCGGCGGGTGCATCGAGTGCGTGCACCGGGCGCAGCGAGTGGAGGCGGTGACACATGGCGCTCAAGGATTGGCCGGTCAACGCACGCGCGACAGGTGCGCCGGGCGCGGCGCACGATGGACAGCCCGGGCCACGTGTCGCCCGCTCATTGGCGGGCGCAGTGACCCGGCGGATCCGGCTTGAACTGCGGCCCACGGTTCCCGCCGTGGACCGTGTCGCCGCGCGGCGCGCCGCGATTGGCGGGCGCGCGTGCGTGGGGTGGGGGGGGCGCGGAGCGGGTGATGTGGCACGCCGAGGGGAATTCGGGCGCGCACAGCGTTGGGCTTGGGCCGGATTCGGGCGCCCGAATTCGGCGCCCGTATCCGAATCCCTTCGTTGTGGGCTTGGGCTATAAATAGCCTTTCACCTTGGATTTTTCGGGCTTTTCCCGAGCACCTCTATGACTGAGCCCTTAAGCAACTTTGTTCTTAATCTTGTGCTGCATCTCTCGAGGGAGTTTCAAAATTTTTGGAGGGCGGGACATCGACGACTTTGGCTATTCGGCGCAGTGCGACGTTTCTTCTTCGGTGGCCCATTTCCGTCGCGTTTCGGTCCACGAGGTCCACAGAGCTACTCCGATGGAGTTTTTGGACAATTTTCATGGCGTTGGTTTCACGAGAGGTAGGCCTTCGATTTCCATGTTGATCACCTGACTTCATTTTTAGTTCTTGGCATGGTTTACGAGGCATATTTGATCCCCTTTTTCTGCTGGTGGGTTTTCTGGACAGCGGAGGCTTGTCGGATTTTTATCTCTGCACTCGGGTATCGGATTTCGACATGTGAGGACTCGATCGACATCTACGCTTTGTGAGGAACGCACCCGTATTTTTATCAGAATTTTTGGAGGACTTTTTGAAGGTGATAATTAAGCTTCTTTGGGACTGAGTTTCTGCAGGCTTGTGTTCGTGAAGGTTTTGGCTTACGGCGATGTTCTAATTGTTTCTTGACCTACAGGTGTCAGATTTGGACGTGCAAGTACTCGTTTTGATCGGCTCGCCGCGAGGATCACAATGGTTATTTTTCTGGAATTTTCTGAGTTTATCTCGTAGGTGAAAATTATCCATTTTCGGGACTGGTTGTATGGACAACGACTTATTGTGCATTTCTTGGATTAATTGTACGCCGTTTGGGTTACCTTTGCAGTGTTTGCGGCGTGCCGTGTTTACCTGGAGTATGGGTGCATGTGGATCCGTGCTTCGCGATCGAGGTGGGTGGTTGCTATATCCCTCTACTTCTGACATACTCACTAGGAATATTAGAGAGATCCTATTATTGGACTTATTGATTGATCAATACTCGTGGTTGGGATTATGCATGTGGGTTTGGACATGTAGATCGCTATGTTAACACATAACCTTGCATGCGGATTTGATTATAATATTGAGGCCATGTAATTTACCTGGATGGTGGGTACCGCTTGGGGATATTTTTGGACATGCATAGGTGGATATTTATTTGTGGGCGAGTAGCGGTTTATATGTTTAATATTTGCTGTTCATGTGAGAACGGTTATGGGACTTGGGATATCATGCTATATTGAATGCCAGGAATTGTTATCATGCTAGAACATAAGTTAGGAATGATATCTGCATTTCTTTCTATCTTCCCGGGACTTTTGCATGCTTGTATGGACATCTAGATAGGTCATCTTTTATTGCTACACTACCATGTTGGAATTTGACATAGGAGAAACCATGTTTGTTCTTTTCTCATTTCCTTCTAGACTTTAGATATATGTTGCTCGGGTTCGAGCAGGGATCTGGGATAGTGTATGTGAGGACCCGGATCCCCGCGATGGGTTTACTGGTTGATTGGCAGCTTACGGAGGCCTACATGGTGTGTCGGTGGTGTTTGTGCACAATTTGGGCACAAGTGATGGACTTCGGGCTTAAAATGGATCACGTGGGTAATCGGAGGACCCGTCGAATATTTAGAAGTGGTTTCACGTGAAAAGGAGATCAAAATTGGACTCAGCGCGAAGTTTGGACAAAAGAACACCTTTCCGGATGCCTTCGAAAAAATTGAGGTTTGGAATTTGGCAAAACGGACAACGGATTTGGATTCAGCGCGCGAAAACGATGAAAATGGACTATTTATTTGTATTTTTCGGAGCCCGGACGCCGTGCACGGATTTCGAGGCACCTGGCACTGTTCCGGCGGTCGGCGGGCAGCGGCGGAGCGCGGCGGCGCGGGCGCGGGCAGGCGCCTGAGTGGGCGCGCGGGCAGACGCGCGGTGCACGGGGGCGGCGTGCCACGTGTCGCCTTCCTATTGGTTTGCCTCGGGACACGTGGCCGCGTAGGATTGGTCGGTGCAGTGGGCTGGGACCACGGAGCGGGCCGGGGCGGCCTCGGGGCACGTGCCTGGCAGGGGTCGCAGGCGGCGCTGGCGCGCGCATGTGGGCACGGCAGGCGCGCGTTGACCGGGTGCGCGCCACGAGTCAGCACCGCGGCGGGCCACGCGGCGTTAGGTGGATGGCCGGATTGGCTGTCCGCTGTTTTGGCGGGTGACGTGGCGGAACCGGATAGATCCGGGCGCTCCGCGAGGCAATGGACCGCGGCACTGTTGGCGCCCGAAATATTTCGAGCGCCCGAAACCGGGGACACCCCGGTCATTTCCGGAATTGTTTGTGTGGCCTATTTAAAGACCCGAGCCGCCTTCTTCTTCCTCTTTTCTGCGTTTCTGAGCCTCCTCTCACCTCGGACCCTTTAGCAAAGTTGCTCCCCGTGCTGTGCTGCACCCACCTGTGGATTTCTGGGATTTTACATGGCACGCTTTTCGAGGTTTCCTTTTCTTTGGCGTGTCGTGACGTTCCTTCGTTGGTGTTTCCTTCCGTCGCGTTTCGGTGCACGAGCTCCTCCGGCCTACTCCGACCACCTTTTCGAGCGATTCTTGCGCCGTTAGATCCGCGGCAGGTAGGGCTACGATCTTGGTGTTTTTAGCGTCCCCTTGTTTCGGGTTTTTCTTGGAGTCTTTCTAAGCTTACTGGGTTTTCTGTGAGGATTTCTAGGACAGCGCAGGATGTTTCGGCTATATCTTCGCGCTCGATCATCGGATTGAGGCATGCCTATACACTTTTTGTATCTACGCATCGCAAGGATCATCGCCGTATTTTTCTGGGATTTTTCTGAGGCTTGCCCGAAGGTATATGTTTTCTCCCTTATCTGTGTATGGTATTACAGTTGTTATGTTGTGGGGTTTCGCGCTCACCGTGTTGTGGAATTTGTAACTCGGCCTACGGACCTTTTTGTTGTACCCAGGAGGGTTTGCAGGTATTGCTGAACCCGTTGGATTTGGAGATATTTGTTCCTGGGTATTCTCAGCTGTTGGACTTTGGACAGTTTAGCTCATCAGGTGGGTTGCCTTGTCTTCAAGATCTTTGGACCGCACATTAATTCTATTGACGTAGGATCATGCATAGCTGTGAATGTACTATGTAGCTTGCTAGAATGTGAGAGTTGATATTCCTAGTGTTATTTGATGATCATGTGATTCTTCTGTATCCTACAATTTGTTAAATTATTGTTATATTGGAACTTGACCTAGCACCCCCGTCATATGTTACATGTGTAACCAGACTAGTTGAAAACTCTCACTTGGGCTAGGTTTATTTATGTTTTAGACATCCACACATTTTACTCTATTCCTGGACATAGTGTCATCCTCGCCCGGGTACTGGGCCGAGTGGCTGAGTTCTTCTTGTGTGGGGATGCATGTTACACTCGTGCTTGGGAGCAGAGTGGAGTCTGGTAGTTGTAGCTAGTATTTTATCTATGGCGGGAGCCGTTGGGTGAACGGTAATCCCGGGGTGTCTTGTTCTTTATTTCTTTTGTCGCCACTGTGTTAGTGGCAGCAGTATACCAGTGATAGCAGGACCTTGAACCCAGAACCTTTTTGGATATACACATGATTTTAGTCAACCAATGTTTTCTTCCAAGCATCATAGGGTCGCCTGAGTCTGTTCTTGTTTGATTGGACGAAGGCATTAGCTCTTCGAGGTTTGGATATAAAACTTGTTTTCAAACTGTTTTCTTAAAAAGAACTAAAAATCATTAAAAATGAATTTCTCTCAGATAAAATAGTTTTCAGTAATAACTGTCATCTATTTATTACAACTTCCTCACCCGAGAGAGTTTGGGTGATCTGGGTTCTAGGGGCCTTTTTTGTTTTTGTTTCGGGACGAAAGCTACGGGGACCGTGCCTGGAACCTGTTTTTGTTTGATAGGGTTGTAGGTGTTGGTCTCTTGAAACTTTCGGGCCCTGGTTGGCGTCTTCCGCATGTCATACTGAGGTTGTCATGTTCCCGAACTATAAGGGGGTCGGAAACTTCGATAGGCGGAGCCTGGACTCTGTTCTTGTTTGATTGGGGTTCTAGGCACCGACCTATCGGGATTTTCGAACCCTTATGGTGTCGATCCTTCCTGTGTTACCTGTGAGTTTGGTGTTCTGTTGTGGGAGCCGTCGGGTTGATGGTGGTCCCGGCTATGAGTATTTCCAGTCAGTGAGTTAGAGGTGTGATATTGGTATTGTCGATCTTGTTGATCGTAATTTGGACTATAGCCTGCATGAGCCATATTGAGCTCGACAGAAATGCGCGGATACTTTCCTCGGTGGGGTCGCGCCCCTCGAGTGCCACTCCGGAGTTGGGCCTGTTACTTTGCTATCGCGACTTGTCGACGCAGTCCCTCTGGCTAGGCCAGTTTTGGCAGTCACGGACGCCCTACGGTAGACCCGTCCTCTTGTGGATGTGCAGCAGTAGGTTGGCGCAGGTTTGACTGGACCCTATGTGGCAGTTAGTGTAGATTGGGTGATTATATTTGAGAGCTAGTAGATGCAACATGTTTCCATCTGTTCCACTTTTTGAGCATTTAGATTGAGGCATAGTAGCTGTAGAGTTATTTTTCCAGTTCTTTTCGTTTCAGTATCGCTTTTGTTACTTTATGCCTCTAGTAGACTTAGTGGGCAGACCGTCGGGCTTGTTGGTGGTACCCACTGAGAACTACTGTGGGATGTAGTTCTCACACCCGCTGTGGTGTATTTTTTCCCCAGGGACCTCTACTCCAGTTCCTGCTGTTCCAGTTGCTGATCCTGCTGATCGAGGTAAGGGAGTCGCGAGATAGATCCCTACCAGTCGTCTTCCTGAGAGAGTAGATGTACCCCGTTTTTATTTTTGAGAGTTTTATTTTGAGAGACCTTTGTAGTGAGGTTCAGACTTGTACTTTTTCTTTTTCAGTTGAGAGACTTATGTATTTCTGAGGACTTGAGTTGTATTTATTTTATTTCTAGCAGTTTACTTTTCAGCTCTGATATCTGTATAGTGTAGTATCTTTCTTTTGCAGGTTAGTCGCTTCGTCTATACGGGGCTTCCCGTATGGGCGGCGGATCTGTTGGCGAGCCCGGGTCGCAGTTTCGACACCGGGGCGTGACAGTGTAGCCGGGGCCTGGATTGAGGATTGTGGGATTTTGCGGCAACCGCGGATATTGAGCGGTTGACCAGAGGTCGGTTGTTGGACCTGATTGTGGATTATGGGATATTGCGGCAACCGCGGATATTGGGCGGTTGACCAGAGGTCGGTTTTTGGACCTGATTGTGGATTATGGGATATTGCGGCAACCGCGGATATTGGGCGGTTGACCGGATGTTTACTTTGCATCAGATTGGGGATCGGGTTTTCTTTAGTGGATGGATTTTTCCACTTTGACCATAGTCGTGATCCAGTCCTGCTATATTGAGATACTTGTGACATGGTTACTTTACTCGTGTGGGTCGCTCCCCTCGAGTGCCACTCAGGAGTAGGCGATTTACACGTCGGCCAGTGAGTGCCAGACTGTGAGTGTCGGCCAGTGAGTGCCAGACTGTGAGTGTCGGCCAGTGAGTGCCAGACAGTGAGTATCGGTCAGTGAGTACCGATTCGTGAGCAGATACTTGAGACAGTTTGAGCAGGCAGTACCAGTTTTTATTGGTGGATAGATTGGGCGTCTTTGGGACGGTTGGTTACTAATGCATACATTCGGTTATTCCATTTTGGGATTGCATTTAGAGGCATAGTTGTGGTAGCTTCATTTTTTCTCATTAGTTCTGTTATAGTTTACCACTTCTTCTTTCCCCTTTTTGCCTCTGGTAGACCTAGTGGGGGCGTCGGAGTTCGAGGTTTTACCCACTTGGGGAGGCTACTAGTTTATCTGTAGTTCTCACCCCCATTTGTCTTTTCCTCTTTTCTTCCCCTTGTTTTGCAGTGTCTTCTGCGGGAGCTGCTGGGCTTTCAGCGGCTGATCTAGGAGAGAGGACGGCTGATCAGATGGAAGGATGAGAGAGTTAGCTGGACTGTTGATGTACCCTTTTTCCTCAGACGGTTGTACCTTTCTTTTGGGTCTGGCTTTAGCCAGCTGTTTGTATATTTTTTTGGTAAGCTGGGAGAGATAGATGTATTATTTTTACAGATGTACTGTATTTTATTTCTAGCTTCAGTCTAAGATGTATTAGTGTGGTGTTCCGAAATCCCCATGCGACTCGACCGTGTGCTTGGTGGTGAGAAAACACCTATTTTTGGTGTATCGAGTGCGTTGTGCGTCGAATGGATGCCAAAAACGGACTCAACGCGCGAAAATAGTCAAAATCGGCTATTTTCGGGCATAAATGGGCTAACGGGCCCATTTTGGTCGCGGGCCGGTCCACGGCCCACCCGCGTGCACCGGGAGCAACGAACCCGCGCCGCTGCCACGTGGCAGGCGCGGGTTGGTCGAGCCGGTAGCAGGCGCAGGCGGGGAGCGCGGCGACCTAGGCGCGGGTGCGGGGCGTGGGTGCACGTGGGAGGCGCCACGCGGCGGCACCGCGTTGGGCGCGTCAACCCGCGCGTTGACGCGCGTAGGGAAGCAGCGCGGGCCAGCGCGGGATGTGTAGGACCCCCGAACCCCATGCAGCATTTTTCCGATGGATCCACTGTTAGAACACCTGTTGTTGGTGTATCTGGCCCATGGTGCATCAATGGGATGCCACAGATGGACCCTGTAAGGTTTTATTAGCTGTGTTGGCTTTCGGCTGGGTTTGCCGAAATTTTGGAAAAGAATTAGGCCAAACAGACGGCGGAAATGGATTCAGCACGGAAAAACGCTTGGAAATGGCTTTTTGTTTGCCAAATTCTGAGTCCGGATGCCCAAAAACGGACTCCCGGAAAATTTACTGGATTTCTGGTGCATGGGGGAGCCGTGGACCGGCGGGGGTGCCACGTGGCAGGCCCGGATTGGCCGGCGCATGCGGCCGGGTCCACGGAGCGCAAGGGTAGGGACCGGGGTGCACCGGGAGGCGCGTGGACCGGCAGGTGTCCACGTGGCAGCGCCTGATTGGGCGGCTCTGGTGCGCTCGGTCTGCGGCAGTGCGCGGGGAGGCGTGGACCGGGGGCGCGCCACGTGGCAGCACCCGGTTGGCGGGCGCATGCGCGCGCGGTCCACGCAGCGCGCGGGGCAGGTGCCGCGGGCAGGTGGCCGTACGCGGGGCAGGCGCGGGCGACGTGGGCGTGCCACGTGGCGCCCGCTGATTCGCGGGCGCCACCTACCGCGTTGTCGCGGGCAGGGACACGTGGCGCTCCCCGCGGCGGCTTGCACGGCTGCGGCGTGTTCGGGGGACACGTGGCGGGCGCCGGTGCGGGTCGGACCAAGCAGGCGTCCAGCTGGATCCCGTGTGTGGGCTGGGCCGGGCTGGGCCGCACTGTGCGCGCCCGAAACCGGCCGGGCCGGGCCGCACTGTGCGCGCCCGAATCCGGGCCGGGCCGCACTGTAGCCGCCCGAATCCGGGCTGGGCCGCACTGTAGCCGCCCGAATCTTGGGACAATTTCGGTATTATCCGAATTGTTCCTTTGGGCCTAGAAATAGGCAGCCCGAGCCCTCTTTGCTGCCCTTTTTCTCTCTGTCTGTGCAAGATCTCCCCGAGCTTCCTATTGATGAATTGTTCCTCTCTTAATCCTTGATCTTCCTGCGGAGTTTAAGAATTTTTGGAGGCTCGAATCCCGAGGTTTCAGATTTTTCTTGGCGCGGCGCGACGCTCTTTCTTCGGTGTTTCTTCCGTCGCTCTTCGGTGTACGAGCTCCCCCGACCTACTCCGACCATCGTTTCGAGCGATTTCTTCGCTGATGGATTCGTAACAGGTGAGGCTACGATTATGGGTTTCTCGCACATTTTCAGATTTCACGTTTTTCGAGGTGTTTCTCGTGCTCATTGGGACCCTTTTTGCTGTGAGATTTTGGTGAGGGCAGCACCTTCTTTTGAGGAGATCTTCGCGCACGAGTCTCGGATCAAGACGTGCTTATAGACTTTTTTCATCTACTCGACGCGAGGATCATCGTGGATTTTTCTTGGAATTTTTAGAGACCTTCCCGAAGGTATACACTTTTCCTTTTATCTGTACAAGAGTTTACAGTTGAATGGTTTTGGGATTGTGCGCACCGATACTGTGGAATTTGTAACTTGGCCTACGGTGCTCGGAATTGGACGTGCAGGTACCCGTTTCGAAGCTATCGATGCGAGGATCGCTGTGGTATTTTTATCAGAATTTTTGGAGTTCGTTTTACAGGTGAAAATTTCGCAGTAAGTGGACTGTTCCCAGCAGATTTGTAAAACCTGGATTTTATTGGATTTAAAGTGTAACTGTAGCCTTATGTTGTACCCAGGAGGGATTGTGGACTGTGCTGGACCTGTTGGACCTAGAGTGGTTATTTTCCTGGTTTTCTCAGTTGTACGACTCCGGACAGTTAGCGTCTTCAGGTGGGTGGATTGCTTTCAAGATCTATGGACTGTGCTCTAATTCTATTGATATAGAATCATGCATGATAGTGATTGGACTTGGGTAGCATGCTAGAGTGTAGGAATTGTTGATCCTTGTTTTATCTGTCGATCTTGTGATCTCTTGCTTCCTACTATCATGTTAAATATTTGTTATGTTGGAACCTGACCTAGCACCCCCGTCATATGTTGCATGTGTAACCAGACCAGTAGAAAACCCTCACTTGGGCTAGGGTTATTTATGTTTAGACATCCACACTTTATGTCACATTCCTGGACTTAGTGTTATCCTCGCCCGGGTAGTGGGCCGAGCGGTCGGGACTTCTCTATAGTGTGGGATGCATTCGCACTCGTGCTTGGGAGCAGAGTGGAGTCTGGTAGATATAGTGGTTCGCTTGTCTGTATCGGGAACCGTTTGGGGTAAACGGTGGACCCGAGAGATCTTGTTTTCCCCTGTTGGGTCGTCGCCACTGTGTTAGTGGCAGTAGTTTACTAGTGTTAGCCGGACCTAGAACCTAGAACCCTTTTCGACATATACATGATTTTAGTCTACCAATATTTTCTTCCAAACATCGAAGGGCCGCTGGAGTCTGTTCTTGTTTGATTGGACAAAGGCATCAGCCCTTCGGGGTTTGGGTAAAACACTTGTTTTCTAACTGTTTTTCTAAAAAGAACTAAAATCATTAAATATGGATTTCTTCCAGATCAAATTAGTTTTCAATAACAAATGTCACCTTTTTCCCGTAAATCTCCCCACTCGAAAGGATTCGAGTGGTCTGGGTTCTAGGGGCCGTTCCTCTGTCGGGACGAAAGCCACGGGGGCCGAGCCTGGAACCTGTTCTTGTTTGATAGGGTTGTAGGGGTAGGTCTCCCGGGACTTTCGGGCCCTGTTGGTGTCTTCTGCGAGTTGTACTGTGTTTATTGCTTTCCCGAACTATAAGGGATCGGGAACTTCGATAGTCGGAGCCTAGAGTCTGTTCTTGTTTGATAGGGTTCTTAGCACCGGTCTATCGGGTTTCCGAACCCTTATGGTGTCGGTCTTTCTGGAGAGTTTAGTGTTCTGTTGTGGGAGCCGTCTGGTGGACGGTGGCCCCAGCTATGTGACTTCCAGCTTGTGGTTGAGAGTTGGTGTTGTTGGTCGATCTTGTTGATCGTGGTTTGGACTATAGCCTGCATGAGCCATATTTGAGCTCGACAGAGATACGCGGATACTTTCCTCGGTGGGGTCGCTCCCCTCGAGAGCCACTCCGGAGTTGGGCCTGTTACTTGCTATCGCGACTTGTCGACGCCGTCCCTCTGACTGGCCCAGTTGGCGGCAGTCACGGACACCCTACGGTAGACCCGTCCTGTTGAGGATGTGCGGCAGTAGGTGGGCGCAGGTTTGACTGGACCCTTTGAGGCAGTCAGTTTAGATTTTGGTGAGTTTACTGTGTGTGTTAGTAGATGCATCATGTTTCATCTGTTCCTTTTCTTGAGCATCTAGATAGAGGCATAGTAGCTGTAGAGTTACTTTTCCAGCCCTTTCATTTCAGTTTTATATTGTTACTTTATGCCTCTAGTAGACTTAGTGGGCAGTCCGTCGGGCTTGTTGGCGGCACCCACTGAGAACTACTTGGGACGTAGTTCTCACACCCGTCGTGGTGTATTTTTCCCACAGGGACTTCTACTCCGGTTCCTGCTGCTCCTGTTGCTGCTTCTTCTGATCGAGGTAAGGGAGTCGCGAGATAGTTCCCCACCAGTCGTAGTCCAGAGAGTAGATGTACCCTTATTACTTTTGAGAGTTCCTGTTGAGAGAACTTTGTAGTGAGGTATAGAGTTGTATTTATTTTCTACTGCTCGAGAGACTTTTGTACTTTTGGTGAGGACTTGTGTTGTATATAGTTTTTATTTCTAGCAGTTTTACTTTCAGCTCTGATATCTGCATAGTATAGATGCTCTTTTGCAGGTTAGTCGCTTCGTCTATACGGGCTTCCCGTATGGGCGGCGGATCTGTTGGCGAGCCCGGATCGCAGTTTCGACGCCGGGGCGTGACAGATTAGGTGGTATCAGAGCCTAGGTTGTAGGTCATTGTGGACTTAGAAACCCTAGGCTTGTGGTTGGACATTAGGATGACTACGTGAGAGTCGTGACTGTTAGCGAGAGTCCTGATTGAGTTTGATACCTTTCCCAAGGGGTGGGATGAGTGACTGGCATGTTTATTCTCCTAAGCGATTATGTTGGTTGCAGACAACATAATGCTAGGGAATGGATGACATGTCCTAGACTTTCGCTGGATTGGGTCGTGTATTGTTTGGTACGGTCCTGATGTTTCCATGTGTTTTGTAGGTGGGCACGATGCCTCCCCGACGCAGGGTACAGACGCGTTCTCAGTCTTTTCCCTCCGATGAGCCTGGGCAGGAGGAGCCAGCACAGGGTCAGCAGAGTGAGGTGCAGGAGCTTCGGGCTCAGTTGGCCCAGTTGTCTGAGGCGGTGCAGCGCCAGGAGGAGGCTTCTCAGCGCCAGGAGGAGGCTTCTCGGCGCCAGGAGGAGGCCTTTGGTCGGATGACGCTTCTTTTTGAGCAGAGGACGCAGCCTGTGGTAGCACCCCCTGTGTGTTCGCCTGTGCCTTCTTCGCCAGCTGTGGCGCCCCCTGTGGTCCCGTCAGCGCCGGCTATTCCTGTTGAGCCGGTTTCTAGCATACCACCGCCTGGGTCGGTGGGACCTTTGACTTTGGCTGAGCAGAGTGCGGTGGTGGATCTGTTGATGAGGTTCCGCCGGTTTGATCCACCCCGTTTTTCTGGTATGAGTGCTGAGCCGTGGGAGGCAGAGTCTTGGATCACGGCCATGGAGCGTCATTTTGAGAGTTTGTTCGTTGAGGATCGATTTCGAGTCTTTTTGGCTACACACTACTTGGAGAGCAACGCCGAGGCTTGGTGGCGGCGTGTGCGGCCTGCTGGTCCGCCTGGGACGCAGATTCTTCCCTGGGCGGAGTTCCGCAGACTTCTGTTAGGGGCCTTCTTTCCTGAGAGTGTTCGCCAGAGATTGGAGGAGCAGCTGAGAAATCTCCGCCAGGGAGATCGGCCCGTGAATGCATACATAGCCGAATTCAATCAGCTGTTGGCTAGTATGCCTCACGTGGCCAGGGACGAGTCTCACCGGATCTACATGTTCGAGCGGGGGCTGCGCCGGGATATTTATCAGCTTGTTCGCTCCTGCAGATTACAGACTTTGGAGGCATCGATGGAGTAGGCGTTATATGTTGAGTCTGGAGAGGCAGTGATGTCAGAGGTGGCTCTAGCCCCCGTAGTGATTCCTGGGGCGAAGCGCCCAGCACCGGGTGATGAGGGTCAGACGAGCGGGCAGGGACCTCCGAGACCTCCACGATCTCATCCTGAGGGTCGTGGGTTTCGTAGGCGCCGGAGATCTGGTGAGCCCCAGCAGCAGCAGCATCAGCGGTATCGGCAGCAGCGGCATGAGCGGTGTGTCATCTGTGGCGGGCCTCATCCACCGTCGCAGTGTGATCAGAGACAGGGGCGGTGTTTCCTCTGTGGAGAGTTGGGACATTTCCGCGCAGCTTGCCCCCAGGCCATTTTGTCAGTGCGGCCGATTGCGACAGCACCCCCCTTGCCCATCCATGCAGTGGGAACCCCTCCGGCACACCAGCGGATAGAGTGGGCCACGACGTCGGGACAGACGGGACGACGACCTGCAGCACCCAGCGGACGGGTTTATGCAGCCCTGTTGGAGGACACCCCGGCAGCGGATCTTGCTGTGGCAGGTATGATTTTATTTCAGTTAGCCGAGTTGAGCATTTTGTTACCGCTGCATTCTTCTGCTTTATTAGTTGAGTATCTGCATCGGCGTCCTTGCATGGGTATGGGTTAGGAATTTCTGCTACATGTTTTAGCGATTGGATTCTTCCCAGTATCCTACGAGTAGAGGAGGATCGCAGTGTGTGATCAGTGCCGTCGAGACTTGGGACTTCGCCTGCCGATGTAGCGATTCTATGACAGCTCCAGGACTTGGATTGAGCACACGAGTTGGACTGGAGGAGGTCATTTTTTTTCTCGGGATGCTGGCATATCCTCCCAACGGCATGGGCTTCAGCGACTGTGGTCAGACGCCACCTCGGGAGCAGACGTGATGTTAGGACTAGTGGTTATGTCCTTAGGAGTCTCGGTTAGTGATAGCTTTCTTTTGTGGCCACAGTAGGAACGACACCAACACTTCTCCCCCTTTTCTCACCTTGTACTGAAATTTACGAACAGGACGAAAACTTCGAAAGATTGCTCCAGAAATGGAGACAGTGCCCGAACCTGTTCTTGTTTGATTGGGGCGAAGGCACTGATTTTTCGAAATTTTCGGACTTTTCACTAATTTCAGCTGTTTTCTAAATCGAGGGTTGGAGTTGATGACTTTCCTGCTGGTGGAGCCGTATCTTTCTTGTTAGTTTAGTGTGGCGTTCTTGGTTGTTTTGATTGTTATGGTTTTATTGTTGTGGCGTGTTTTTGTTTCGGGGACGAAACTTCCTTTTAGTGGGGGAGGATGTAGGACCCCCGAACCCCATGCAGCATTTTTCCGATGGATCCACTGTTAGAACACCTGTTGTTGGTGTATCTGGCCCATGGTGCATCAATGGGATGCCACAGATGGACCCTGTAAGGTTTTATTAGCTGTGTTGGTTTTCGGCTGGGTTTGCCGAAATTTTGGAAAAGAATTAGGCCAAACAGACGGCGGAAATGGATTCAGCACGGAAAAACGCTTGGAAATGGCTTTTTGTTTGCCAAATTCTGAGTCCGGATGCCCAAAAACGGACTCCCGGAAAATTTACTGGATTTCTGGTGCATGGGGGAGCCGTGGACCGGCGGGGGTGCCACGTGGCAGGCCCGGATTGGCCGGCGCACGCGGCCGGGTCCACGGAGCGCAAGGGTAGGGACCGGGGTGCACCGGGAGGCGCGTGGACCGGCAGGTGTCCACGTGGCAGCGCCTGATTGGGCGGCTCTGGTGCGCTCGGTCTGCGGCAGTGCGCGGGGAGGCGTGGACCGGGGGCGCGCCACGTGGCAGCACCCGGTTGGCGGGCGCATGCGCGCGCGGTCCACGCAGCGCGCGGGGCAGGTGCCGCGGGCAGGTGGCCGTACGCGGGGCAGGCGCGGGCGACGTGGGCTTGCCACGTGGCGCCCGCTGATTCGCGGGCGCCACCTACCGCGTTGTCGCGGGCAGGGACACTTGGCGCTCCCCGCGGCGGCTTGCACGGCTGCGGCGTGTTCGGGGGACACGTGGTGGGCGCCGGTGCGGGTCGGACCAAGCAGGCGTCCGGCTAGATCCCGTGTGCGGGCTGGGCCGGGCTGGGCCGCACTGTGCGCGCCCGAAACCGGCCGGGCCGGGCCGCACTGTGCGCGCCCGAATCCGGGCCGGGCCGCACTGTAGCCGCCCGAATCCGGGCTGGGCCGCACTGTAGCCGCCCGAATCTTGGGACAATTTCGGTATTATCCGAATTGTTCCTTTGGGCCTATAAATAGGCAGCCCGAGCCCTCTTTGCTGCCCTTTTTCTCTCTGTCTGTGCAAGATCTCCCCGAGCTTCCTCTTGATGAATTGTTCCTCTCTTAATCCTTGATCTTCCTGCGGAGTTTAAGAATTTTTGGAGGCTCGAATCCTGAGGTTTCAGATTTTTCTTGGCGCGGCGCGACGCTCTTTCTTCGGTGTTTCTTCCGTCGCTCTTCGGTGTACGAGCTCCCCCGACCTACTCCGACCATCGTTTCGAGCGATTTCTTCGCTGCTGGATTCGTAACAGGTGAGGCTACGATTTTGGGTTTTCGCACATTTTCAGATTTCACGTTTTTCGAGGTGTTTTCTCGTGCTCATTGGGACCCTTTTTGCTGTGAGATTTTGGTGAGGGCAGCACCTTCTTTTGAGGATATCTTCGCGCACGAGTCTCGGATCAAGACGTGCTTATAGACTTTTTTCATCTACTCGACGCGAGGATCATCGTGGATTTTTCTTGGAATTTTTGGAGACCTTCCCGAAGGTATACACTTTTCCTTTTATCTGTACAAGAGTTTACAGTTGAATGGTTTTGGGATTGTGCGCACCGATACTGTGGAATTTGTAACTTGGCCTACGGTGCTCGGAATTGGACGTGCAGGTACCCGTTTCGAAGCTATCGACCCGAGGATCGCTGTGGTATTTTTATCAGAATTTTTGGAGTTCATTTTATAGGTGAAAATTTCGCAGTAAGTGGACTGTTCCCAGCAGATTTGTAAAACCTGGATTTTATTGGATTTAAAGTGTAACTGTAGCCTTATGTTGTACCCAGGAGGGATTGTGGACTGTGCTGGACCTGTTGGACCTAGAGTGGTTATTTTCCTGGTTTTATCAGCTGTACGACTCCGGACAGTTAGCGTCTTCAGGTGGGTGGATTGCTTTCAAGATCTATGGACTGTGCTCTAATTCTATTGATATAGAATCATGCATGATAGTGATTGGACTTGGGTAGCATGCTAGAGTGTAGGAATTGTTGATCCTTGTTTTATCTGTCGATCTTGTGATCTCTTGCTTCCTACTATCATGTTAAATATTTGTTATGTTGGAACCTGACCTAGCACCCCCGTCATATGTTGCATGTGTAACCAGACCAGTAGAAAACCCTCACTTGGGCTAGGGTTATTTATGTTTAGACATCCACACTTTATGTCGCATTCCTGGACTTAGTGTTATCCTCGCCCGGGTAGTGGGCCGAGCGGTCGGGACTTCTCTATAGTGTGGGATGCATTCGCACTCGTGCTTGGGAGCAGAGTGGAGTCTGGTAGATATAGTGGTTCGCTTGTCTGTATCGGGAACCGTTTGGGGTAAACGGTGGACCCGAGAGATCTTGTTTTCCCCTGTTGGGTCGTCGCCACTGTGTTAGTGGCAGTAGTTTACTAGTGTTAGCCGGACCTAGAACCCAGAACCCTTTTCGACATATACATGATTTTAGTCTACCAATATTTTCTTCCAAACATCGAAGGGCCGCTGGAGTCTGTTCTTGTTTGATTGGACAAAGGCATCAGCCCTTCGGGGTTTGGGTAAAACACTTGTTTTCTAACTGTTTTTCTAAAAAGAACTAAAATCATTAAATATGGATTTCTTCCAGATCAAATTAGTTTTCAATAACAAATGTCACCTTTTTCCCGTAAATCTCCCCACTCGAAAGGATTCGAGTGGTCTGGGTTCTAGGGGCCGTTCCTCTGTCGGGACGAAAGCCACGGGGGTCGAGCCTGGAACCTGTTCTTGTTTGATAGGGTTGTAGGGGTAGGTCTCCCGGGACTTTCGGGCCCTGTTGGTGTCTTCTGCGAGTTGTACTGTGTTTATTGCTTTCCCGAACTATAAGGGATCGGGAACTTCGATAGTCGGAGCCTAGAGTCTGTTCTTGTTTGATAGGGTTCTTAGCACCGGTCTATCGGGTTTCCGAACCCTTATGGTGTCGGTCTTTCTGGAGAGTTTAGTGTTCTGTTGTGGGAGCCGTCTGGTGGACGGTGGCCCCAGCTGTGTGACTTCCAGCTTGTGGTTGAGAGTTGGTGTTGTTGGTCGATCTTGTTGATCGTGGTTTGGACTATAGCCTGCATGAGCCATATTTGAGCTCGACAGAGATACGCGGATACTTTCCTCGGTGGGGTCGCTCCCCTCGAGAGCCACTCCGGAGTTGGGCCTGTTACTTGCTATCGCGACTTGTCGACGCCGTCCCTCTGACTGGCCCAGTTGGCGGCAGTCACGGACACCCTACGGTAGACCCGTCCTGTTGAGGATGTGCGGCAGTAGGTGGGCGCAGGTTTGACTGGACCCTTTGAGGCAGTCAGTTTAGATTTTGGTGAGTTTACTGTGTGTGTTAGTAGATGCATCATGTTTCATCTGTTCCTTTTCTTGAGCATCTAGATAGAGGCATAGTAGCTGTAGAGTTACTTTTCCAGCCCTTTCATTTCAGTTTTATATTGTTACTTTATGCCTCTAGTAGACTTAGTGGGCAGTCCGTCGGGCTTGTTGGCGGCACCCACTGAGAACTACTTGGGACGTAGTTCTCACACCCGTCGTGGTGTATTTTTTCCACAGGGACTTCTACTCCGGTTCCTGCTGCTCCTGTTGCTGCTTCTTCTGATCGAGGTAAGGGAGTCGCGAGATAGTTCCCCACCAGTCGTAGTCCAGAGAGTAGATGTACCCTTATTACTTTTGAGAGTTCCTGTTGAGAGAACTTTGTAGTGAGGTATAGAGTTGTATTTATTTTCTACTGCTCGAGAGACTTTTGTACTTTTGGTGAGGACTTGTGTTGTATATAGTTTTTATTTCTAGCAGTTTTACTTTCAGCTCTGATATCTGCATAGTATAGATGCTCTTTTGCAGGTTAGTCGCTTCGTCTATACGGGCTTCCCGTATGGGCGGCGGATCTGTTGGCGAGCCCGGATCGCAGTTTCGACGCCGGGGCGTGACAGATTAGGTGGTATCAGAGCCTAGGTTGTAGGTCATTGTGGACTTAGAAACCCTAGGCTTGTGGTTGGACATTAGGATGACTACGTGAGAGTCGTGACTGTTAGCGAGAGTCGTGATTGAGTTTGATACCTCTCCCAAGGGGTGTGATGAGTGACTGGCATGTTTATTCTCCTAAGCGATTATGTTGGCTGCAGACAACATAATGCTAGGGAATGGACGACATGTCCTAGACTTTCGCTGGATTGGGTCGTGTATTGTTTGGTACGGTCCTGATGTTTCCATGTGTTTTGTAGGTGGGCACGATGCCTCCCCGACGCAGGGTACAGACGCGTTCTCAGTCTTTTCCCTCCGATGAGCCTGGGCAGGAGGAGCCAGCACAGGGTCAGCAGAGTGAGGTGCAGGAGCTTCGGGCTCAGTTGGCCCAGTTGTCTGAGGCGGTGCAGCGCCAGGAGGAGGCTTCTCAGCGCCAGGAGGAGGCTTCTCGGCGCCAGGAGGAGGCCTTTGGTCGGATGACGCTTCTTTTTGAGCAGAGGACGCAGCCTGTGGTAGCACCCCCTGTGTGTTCGCTTGTGCCTTCTTCACCAGCTGTGGCGCCCCCTGTGGTCCCGTCAGCGCCGGCTATTCCTGTTGAGCCGGTTTCTAGCATACCACCGCCTGGGTCGGTGGGACCTTTGACTTTGGCTGAGCAGAGTGCGGTGGTGGATCTGTTGATGAGGTTCCGCCGGTTTGATCCACCCCGTTTTTCTGGTATGAGTGCTGAGCCGTGGGAGGCAGAGTCTTGGATCACGGCCATGGAGCGTCATTTTGAGAGTTTGTTCGTTGAGGATCGATTTCGAGTCTTTTTGGCTACACACTACTTGGAGAGCAACGCCGAGGCTTGGTGGCGGCGTGTGCGGCCTGCTGGTCCGCCTGGGACGCAGATTCTTCCCTGGGCGGAGTTCCGCAGACTTCTGTTAGGGGCCTTCTTTCCTGAGAGTGTTCGCCAGAGATTGGAGGAGCAGCTGAGAAATCTCCGCCAGGGAGATCGGCCCGTGAATGCATACATAGCCGAATTCAATCAGCTGTTGGCTAGTATGCCTCACGTGGCTAGGGACGAGTCTCACCGGATCTACATGTTCGAGCGGGGGCTGCGCCGGGATATTTATCAGCTTGTTCGCTCCTGCAGATTACAGACTTTGGAGGCATCGATGGAGCAGGCGTTATATGTTTAGTCTGGAGAGGCAGTGATGTCAGAGGTGGCTCTAGCCCCGGTAGTGATTCCTGGGGCGAAGCGCCCAGCACCGGGTGATGAGGGTCAGACGAGCGGGCAGGGACCTCCGAGACCTCCACGATCTCATCCTGAGGGTCGTGGGTTTCGTAGGCGCCGGAGATCTGGTGAGCCCCAGCAGCAGCAGCATCAACGGTATCGGCAGCAGCGGCATGAGCGGTGTGTCATCTGTGGCGGGCCTCATCCACCGTCGCAGTGTGATCAGAGACAGGGGCGGTGTTTCCTCTGTGGAGAGTTGGGACATTTCCGCGCAGCTTGCCCCCAGGCCATTTTGTCAGTGCGGCCGATTGCGACAGCACCCCCCTTGCCCATCCATGCAGTGGGAACCCCTCCGGGACACCAGCGGATAGAGTGGGCCACGACGTCGGGACAGACGGGACGACGACCTGCAGCACCCAGCGGACGAGTTTATGCAGCCCTGTTGGAGGACACCCCGGCAGCGGATCTTGCTGTGGCAGGTATGATTTTATTTCAGTTAGCCGAGTTGAGCATTTTGTTACCGCTGCATTCTTCTTCTTTATTAGTTGAGTATCTGCATCGGCGTCCTTGCATGGGTATGGGTTAGGAATTTCTGCTACATGTTTTAGCGATTGGATTCTTCCCAGTATCCTACGAGTAGAGGAGGATCGCAGTGTGTGATCAGTGCCGTCGAGACTTGGGACTTCGCCTGCCGATGTAGCGATTCTATGACAGCTCCAGGACTTGGATTGAGCACACGAGTTGGACTGGAGGAGGTCATTTTTTTCTCGGGATGCTGGCATATCCTCCCAACGGCATGGGCTTCAGCGACTGTGGTCAGACGCCACCTCGGGAGCAGACGTGATGTTAGGACTAGTGGTTATGTCCTTAGGAGTCTCGGTTAGTGATAGCTTTCTTTTGTGGCCACAGTAGGAACGACACCAACACTTCTCCCCCTTTTCTCACCTTGTACTGAAATTTACGAACAGGACGAAAACTTCGAAAGATTGCTCCAGAAATGGAGACAGTGCCCGAACCTGTTCTTGTTTGATTGGGGCGAAGGCACTGATTTTTCGAAATTTTGGACTTTTCGCTAATTTCAGCTGTTTTCTAAATCGAGGGTTGGAGTTGATGACTTTCCTGCTGGTGGAGCCGTATCTTTCTTGTTAGTTTAGTGTGGCGTTCTTGGTTGTTTTGATTGTTTTGGTTTTATTGTTGTGGCGTGTTTTTGTTTCGGGGACGAAACTTCCTTTTAGTGGGGGAGGATGTAGGACCCCCGAACCCCATGCAGCATTTTTCCGATGGATCCACTGTTAGAACACCTGTTGTTGGTGTATCTGGCCCATGGTGCATCAATGGGATGCCACAGATGGACCCTGTAAGGTTTTATTAGCTGTGTTGGCTTTCGGCTGGGTTTGCCGAAATTTTGGAAAAGAATTAGGCCAAACAGACAGTGGAAATGGATTCAGCACGGAAAAACGCTTGGAAATGGCTTTTTGTTTGCCAAATTCTGAGTCCGGATGCACAAAAAGGACTCCCGGAAAATTTACTGGATTTCTGGTGCATGGGGGAGCCGTGGACCGGCGGGGGTGCCACGTGGCAGGCCCGGATTGGCCGGCGCACGCGGCCGGGTCCACGGAGCGCAAGGGTAGGGACCGGGGTGCACCGGGAGGCGCGTGGACCGGCAGGTGTCCACGTGGCAGCGCCTGATTGGGCGGCTCGGTGCGCTCGGTCTGCGGGTGCGCGGGGGAGGCGTGGACCGGGGGCGCGCCACGTGGCGGCACCCGGTTGGCGGGGCGCATGCGCGCGCGGTCCAGCAGCGCGCGGGCAGGTGCCGCGGGCAGGTGGCCGTACGCGGGGGCAGGCGCGGGCGACGTGGGCGTGCCACGTGGCGCCCGCTGATTCGCGGGCGCCACCTACCGCGTTGACGCGGGCAGGGACACGTGGCGCCCCGCGGCGGCTTGCACGGCTGCGGCGTGTTCGGGGGACACGTGGGGGCGCCGGCGCCGTGCGGGTCGGACCAAGCGTCCGGCGGTCCGGCTGGATCCCGTGTGCGGGCTGGGCCGGGCTGGGCCGCACTGTGCGCGCCCGAAACCGGCCGGGCGGGCCGCACTGTGCGCGCCCGAATCGGGGCGGGCCGCACTGTAGCCGCCCGAATCCGGCTGGGCCGCACTGTAGCCGCCCGAATCTTGGGACAATTTCGGTATTATCCGAATGTTCCTTTGGGCCTATAAATAGGCAGCCCGAGCCCTCTTTGCTCCCTTTTTCTCTGTCTGTGCAAGATCCTCCCCGCTTCCTCTTGATGAATTTTTCCTCTCTTAATCCTTGATCTTCCGCGGAGTTTTAAGAAATTTTGGAGGCTCGAATCCCGAGGTTTCAGATTTTTCTTGCGCGGCGCGACGCTCTTTCTTCGGTGTTTCTCCGTCGCTCTTCGGTGTACGAGCTCCCCCACCGACCTACCGACACCTCGTTTCGAGCGATTTCTTCG